>CAMTDV010000028.1:46459806-46902306 GCA_947069175.1 Scalesia atractyloides | reverse complement strand
TGGTTAACATCATCAACACTCAAGCTCAGTCAAACCCAGTTAACCAAGTAAATCAAGAAAATCCAATCACTAGGCCACCAGCAAGGGAAGAGTTTTCAACATCAACGCAAATCCTGTCGAAGATAATGACGGCCCAAACGAAGATACCCAACTAGTCCTCTTCACCGAAAATCCAGATTCAACTCCAATCGTTTAGTTTTATGTTTTTCTTTATCACATAGAACCAATCATAACTTAAGGATAAAGCCAATGGGAATTTGACAAGAATATGGTGGATACGCCGCTGGTACTTCCTATATATAAGTATTCTTGTCAAAGGATCAGAAGCATTATCTGGCGGTTATGAGAGGTTCCATGTGTAAATTGTTTGAGTAATTATTGTTTATTATTTTCAGTACATGCAATTTCATAGGCCGCCGCTCCCCATTACATTATGAGCGTTGACCATGTTCCCCATTTCATTATGAGCGTGAACCCGGCGTGCCCACATACGATCGGCTCCATTTGATTGAGCCTTGATCGCACAGACATTTTTCATTTTCAGTACATGCAATACGATCGGCTCCGTTTGATTGAGCCTTGATCGCACAGACATTTTTCATTATCAGTATCTTGTGGTTGTTGTGTTTGTTGTAGAGTCACATAGAACTAATCATAACTTGTGGATAAAGTTGATGAAAATTTGACAAGAATATGGTGGATACGCCGCTGGTACTTCCTATATATAAGTATTCTTGTCAAAGGATCGGAGGCATTATCAGGCGGTTATAAGAGGTTCCATGTATAAGCTATTTGTGTGATTGTTGTTTAGATTAAATTTATTATTTCAGTACATGCAATACGATCGGCTCCGCTTGATTGAGCCTTGATCGCACAGACATTTTCATTTTCAGTACATGCAATACGATCGGCTCCGTTTGATTGAGCCTTGATCACACAGACATTTTTTCATTTTCAGTATTTTGTGTTTGTTGTATTGGTTGTAGAGTCATATAGGACTAATCATAATTCACTGATAAAACCAATGAAAATTTGACGAGAATATGGTGGATACGCCGCTGGTACTTCCTATATATAAGTATTCTTGTCAAAGGATCAGAGGCATTGTCAGACGGTTATGAGAAGTTCTATGTAGGATTTAGTAGTTTCTTGGTAACTAATCATAACTTGCGGATAAAACCAACGAAAATTTGACAAGAATATGGTGGATACGCCGCTGTTACTTCCTATATATAAGTATTCTTGCCAAAGGATCAGAGGCATTATCAGGCGGTTATGAGAAGTTCCATGTAGGATTTAGTATTGCCTTGGTTGAAATTTGTGTTACATTCATATCATCTCGCCATTTAAAGAAATTGGACTGTGTTCTATTTCTACATAAACTAACCTCTCCATCATAACAAACGAGAGAGGAACTGTCACCATTCAAACCTATATGCTATCAGAATGTGGATTCAAATATTGGTTGTTGTGTTATTTATGTTCTAGAGTTACATCATAGGACCAATCATAACTTACTGATAAAACCAATGAAAATTTGACAAGAATATGGTGGATACGCCGCTGGTACTTCCTATATATAAGTATTCTTGTCAAAGGATCAGAGGTATTGTTAGATGGTTATGAGAAGTTCCATGTAGGTTGTAGTATTAGAAGTTTTGCTTTAGGATATAACCATATCCTTCCAAACATATCCAAACTCTTATGCATGATATCATATTTAGCGAATCAACTCTGCTTATCAATATTTTTACAGTAGGCAACAAAAAGCGATTCCTGTAATAGGGTACTTAACCCTTACAAGGGACGTTACCGCCTCAAACAAAAATTTAAACTCTTACTCTTCTTCTAAGTATGTAACTGTCAAACTAAATACCATCATTCTTTTAGTCAAATATATCACTACTTAAATTTCGGGACGAAATTTCTAAAAAGCAGGGGATACTGTAACATCCGTCAAAAAACGGATTTTACCAAACCCGCTCCGTTTATTAACCGAACAATCAGTTTAAAATTTCGTGGCGTATTTAATGCTCAAATTAATTTTAAACGATACATAATTAATTATTATATTGGAATATATAATTTGTTTTTGAAAAATTGTTAAAAATAATGAAATAAAAATATAATGTTGCTGCCGGGTTTCGAACCCGGTCAGTCAACCGGTTCAACAACAACTTAACACTCAACTCTCAAACCACTGCGCCACTTGTATTTCTTGTTAATTATTGGAGTCAGTTAATTCATATCATGAATCTCAAATTCAAAAACCGGCGCACCTAATTGCAGTCGTCGGAAATCCCGACTAACTCGCCAAGAATTGACGGTTACTTCAGTTATAACGTAAACTTTAACTCTGACATCGGTTATAACCGACGCCTGAGTCCGCGACACAAGTTATAACCGCCGGAGAGTTTCTAACCGACGAATCAAGTCGGAAATCGGACCAAATTCATCGATGACCTGCCCTATAAATACCTCCTCGAACCTCTGCAAGCTTTTTCGCTCAAAACCGCACCTTTACCCGACGTAATTCCACTCGCCGGAAAAGTTCTGCACATCGTCGGAAAACACAACCCTTCACTTCTGAGCCTTACTGAACCCCTAGAGCTTATACCGAAGTCACCCACATCCATTTCAAGCTTGCTGAAGACTCTCTGCCATAGGACACACGTCGCCGGAAGTTTCTGCTGTCACCGGAGTTTCGCCGGAGAAACAGAGGAGTCCAGTCGGTATACCTTACGCTTAAATCTTTCATTCTTTTTATATATCTCACCTGTAATTAACCTCAAAACACTAAAGAACTTGATTAAAACATCGAACCAGTCGGACTTCCGATTCTGGTTAAATTCAACAAAGAAGACGAAGTTTCAGTTGTGTATATGTATAATTAAAATCAAGTTATAACTCGGGTTAGACACACAGTCCAGCGGTGGACTGTGTGCACATTAAACACGTAAACGTCTCTAGTTCGATACATGTCCCACGCACACTCGCCTTAATAAAAATTTTTTTTTTACCGAACCGGATTCACTGCTGATATATGTTAAGTTTAATAAAAACCAGAATAATAACCAAGATAGACACACAGTCCAGCGGTGGACTGTGTGAATGTTTAAACACACGTCACGAGTTCGAATCCGGACTACCGCACCGGTCCGGACAATTATCCAACTTTTTCAATAAGGCAGAAATGAAATTATTTAATTGTATATAAGTATAATAAAAATCAGATTATATAACAAGTTAAACACACAGTCCAGCGGTGGACTGTGTGTTAACCTAAACCACAGGTCCCGGGTTCGAGACCTGTGGAGCGCACCGAGTCGTTAGATTTAAATCGTTTTTTTTAAAATAAAGGATTTTCTGTTTAATCTAATTAGTATATAAATATAATTAAAAACAGAAATATTTCGGGTTAGACACGTAGCTCAGTTGGTAGAGCTGCGTGCACGCGTACGGGAGGTCTCGGGTTCGAGCCTCACCCAGCGCACGACAATTACACATACGAACCGGTCAACAGTCAAAGTCAACGGTCAACGGTCAACGGTCAAAAATTCAACATTTTTTTTATTATTTTTATTTATTTATTTTATTTAAAAATCAATTAAAATTACTTAAAAATAACATTTTTAAGGTTAGAAAATAGCCTTAAACTCACAAAAATACACCCAACAATCCTACTAAAATTGATTAATAAAATCCCATTATTTACCAAATCATTATGTTATTATCTAGGTTAATTTCACTCGTGGTTAAAACCAACTTCGCGTGCATTCAACATTATCAACCGAAGCACCCAATGTGAGTGAATCTTACAACTCCCCCTTTTTAATTACACGTTTTGGGGTGTGTCATGTGCACAAATAATTAACTCGTTTATTTAAATTTGTGCCATACCATATTGTGATCTAAACTTAGATTGTTTATATTGTTGTGGTTATGTATTTCATTTTGTCAACTTATATGAAAGTCATTCATCAAGCCCATCAGTTCCTCGTGGGAAACGAGTTGAGCAACGCGTGCCTCAAAACAAATCCATTATTGTCCATGTGTGTATTATTGAGTTTTATATTGTTTGTAGTTATGTATTTCATATTGTCAAGTTTATGCAATTCATTCATTAGGCCCATCAGTTCCTCGTGAGAGACGAGTTGAGCAACGCGTGCCTCTAAACGATCCATTATTGTTCATGTGTGTATTGTTTAATATTAAATTGATTGGTGAATAAGTTTACATCTATTTTTACTCATGTGTGGTTGTGCACTCTATTTTATAATCAATTAAATAAACTTGTTCAAATGTTTTCCATAGGATTCACTCGCCAACTTTTTGTTGATCCAAAAACCCTTTTTACACATGATACAGTGACAGGATGAAACAAGGAAAACATAGGAAATGCCTTAGAAGAAAACAATGAAGCCTAGATTGATATTTAGGACATGATGTAATATTGATTGTAATTTTCCATTAAAGTGCATTAATGAATATGAAACGTTAAAATAAATGTCATGAGCTTTGATGATAACCCAATCATGCCCCGATCACCTTTTCCGCTGCGGGTCGGGGTGTGACATTGGCTATCATTTCGAATGGTGGTGGTGTGGTGGTGGTGTAGCGGTGGCGTAATGGTGGCTGGATGTGAAGAAGGAAGGAGCGAAGGTGGATGTGGTGGTGGTGGTGGGAGGTGGTGGTGGTCATATGGTGGTCGTGGGGTTTTAATAAAGGGAAATCAAAAGGCGATGGGAAACGACAATAATACCCTCACGTGGGGCCCATGTAACCAAACTTAACTATAAAAATAAACTGAGTTTGGGGAAAATACATAACGTGTTACGATTTGCAAACATAAAGTATGAATCTGATCAATTTTAAAGACAAAGGACAAACTTTGCAATCTAATACATACATAAAGGATGTTTTTTTTTTTTTGTAATTTACTCTGTTTTTGTATTGTAAACATAGCCAGTGATGCTATCGTTGCGGTACCACGACCAACTCAACCAACTTACCAAGTTGGTAACGACAGAACTTCTATTGAGTAACGTGAGATAAAAACAACTAAATTCTCGCCCCGAAACGCGAGAAAAACTAGTTGAGATGAAAACCAACCATCTTTTCTATAGAGATGTTACAATTATTAGAAAATAAACCATCATAACTACATAAATGTTATTATGGTTTATATTCTTTACGTGCCCCTTCAAGTTAAACATTATTAGGAAGATGTTTAGCTTGAACAAAAAGAGTGCAACGAAAACAAAATTAAACAACTATGAGATGCATCTATTTTCGTTTCGTTTATGCTAGTTCCGGCTATTCTGGAAACCTAAGTCATCGAGAAAAATTGGGCCGCCAAAACTAACCACAATCGAATATGTCACCGACAAATACAACCGATGATATTAGAGGGAAGATGCTTTTCTTTTTCTTTTTTCAAAAATTGTAACACCATGTTTGCTTTTGTCTGTGTATTTACGACTGATTCATCTTTATTTTTCTTATTGGACATCTTTGTTGTTGTTCTTCGTTTTCCTCTCTTCATCTTCTTCTTGGTAGATCTTCTTGTTGTTTTGTTTCCTCTCATTCGTCTAAGCATTTTGTTTTGTTTTGTTTTGCAAATGTTTAATGTATTTATTTTTTGATTTTGAACCATTTGTTTGTGCAAGATTTGTAAAGAAATAAACTCAGAATAGAAAATGACAACTTAAAATAATTTGGTTACCAAAAGCGTTTAAAGCTATCATACCATATTGAAAAGTAAAACAAAGCTAACCTAAACTAAACTAACGAGAAAGCATACATATTTTGTATTTTCTCAGTTGATATAAAAACTATCAATCTCTATTATATAGACAATTAGTTTTTGTCCCGCACATGTTATAAGAAACTAAGCCGAATATTCTCTCTCATAACACGTGCGTCTGTATTTCCATTACTTGTACATACTACTCATAACACAATCTTAAAAAAATACATCGAGTCAACTAATTAATTAAAACAAAACACCACCATACTTTTGCTAAAAAAACTAAAAAAGGTGGAAAAACTACCGCTTGGCACGAATAAATATTACATTGATCTAACCAATTAAAACAAAACACTACCATGGTCTTGTCAAAAAAAACACGAAAACGATGGCATGTTTGTTATTTTACACTGGGAGGAAAATCGTAATTTTACAGTAAAAAACAAAAATAATGACAAAACTATAAATTTGAGCGGGGCAAAATCGTAATTTGGCTAGGAGAAGAAAAAAACAATACCAATGGAAAAACTTTAAATTTAAACCGGACAAAATTATAATTTGACTGGATCAATGATAAGTGTTAAGTAGTTGTTTGACACTATTTCCCACTATGTAAAATGTAGTATATATAAATATAATAACTCTTAGAAAACCAACCATCATAATTGCAAAATATTATGATGGTTTATACTCTTAACAACCTAATTCTAAAACACTTGTTTTTTGTTGAATAGCTGCTATTTAACATTATTACCATCATAAGTGCAAATATGTTATGATGGTTTATAATCTTAACAACCTAATTCTAAACACATTTTTTTTGTTGAATAGCTGTTATTTAACAATATTTATATTTTGATTTCAGTTATCCCATGATCCTTCTACAGTTATACAATTATGAAAGATGAGATGTTTATTCTTTTCAACCATAAGGCAATATGATACGAGCCCGGACTCGGAAACCCAAGCCCAAGTTAGGCCCGAATGTCCTTAGACGGCCAAAGGCCACTGTCAACATGTTGGATTCCGGAAACCGAGGAGCCGAGAATTAGATAAGATGGTTTCATATTTGAATTGAGCACATGTTAATTTATTTATGTTATTATATTTAGAAGGAGGGGGGGAGTACCTTCCCATCACAGTAGCTTTATTACATAACTCTTAGAAAACCAACCATCATAATTGAAAATATATTATGATGGTTTATACTCTTCACAACCTAATTCTAAAACACTTATTTTTTTGTTGAATAGCTGCTATTTAACATTATTGCCATCATAACTGCAAATATGTTATGATGGTTTATAATCTTAACAACCTAATTCTAAAACACATTTTTTTTTTGTTGAATAGCTGTTATTTAAAAATATTTATATTTTGATTTCATTTATCCATGATCCTTCTACAATTATACAATTATGAAAGATGAGATGTTTAATTTTTTAACCATAAGGCAATATGATACAAGCCCGGACTCGGAAACCCAAGCCCAAGTTAGGCCCGAAAGATGAGATATTTATGTTATTTTATTTAGGGGGGGGGGATACCTTCCCATGTTGCATACATGATCACAGTAGCTTTATTTCCCATGTTAGCATGATCACACTTTCATCCCATAATCTCCTAATAAAGTGTATATAGATTAGGATTGCATATTCTATTTAAGCGTTGTAGTTTTCTTTGAAGAAAAAAATAGAGAGAAAATTGTTGCAAAACTAGTCTGATCTTCTTAGAGTCTAACCCATTCTACGAGTATCTATCGGGAGATTCATCATCTCAAATCGGTCCCCAACACATTATATTAAAATTATAAAAATAAATAAAGAGGAACGTGTATAATCTTGTACTATTCATATACTATGAATATGAATAATATAATATAATATAATATAATATAATATAAAATATAATTATGATTAATTAACTTGATTGTTAACTTGTAATAACTATGAGAGCTCAATAGAGAGAGACTGGAACTATAACTATTCACAAAAGTTGGCCATTATTATATGACATGCTACTAAACAGAATTGTTGTCGAATGAAGAGTGCTATTTGATGTCGTCACATTGTGAATCTAAAAGCCTAATATGTGTCTATACACGATCAAATTTATACATATAATTATAATATCAAATTTATACATATACAAATTATAATGCCATGGTGTCACATAGGTAGCGTAATGAAGCCACCCAAACTTTTTTTTAAATTTCAATTTCACCCATTATACCATACATAATATACAATTTTAACAAACTTATGTTTTTACTAATTCGAAATTTCTCTAATAGTGTTCGTATGATAACTTTTAAAGATACTTCATACGTGGTTGCGTTTAACTTTTTTTCTTGACATTTCGATATTTATTTTATTGAGATTGGTATTGTATTCGAGTTATAATATTTTTATGTTGTAAGCTATAATAAATATCAGTATCATGTTGAAACCGAATTTAAAGAAGCACCGGTTGAACCTAGAGATATCCGGGGATATATAAGTTACAACCAAGGAGTTTCTACATAAAGGGGTTGTCTCTTCGCTTGTTCTTCAGGGTGATCTCGCTCAGACTGATCTGCAAAACTAGCAGCGCCGTTAGTCTCGTCACGGAGAAAATTGTGGTTTTCTCCGTGATCACACTCCGACGTGCGAATAAGTATTTGGTGTTGCAAGTAATAAGTTCGAGTACTTGTGAATGTGGTTGTAGATAGATTACCTGGTGATCCGATATTTATTTTATAGCCGGAAGTATGTGGGCTCAGGAGATGGGCTGATGGGCATGGGCCCGGTCCAGATGTTTAGAGACATCTGGTTTGTCCCTCTGTATCAGACATTAAATGTTCCCTATAGGAGAACTCATGTCTTCTGTCAGGAGGTGTGCTTTGTCGGATGCTAAATGGTGCCACGTGTAAAGACAATAAGGGCAGCTGTCTCTAGCGTCAGACCTGCTACCAGCCGAAAGTGGAGAAGCTGGAACAGTCACTGGCATAGGTATGGTTGGTGTACAGTCTGGCGTCTGCCTTACTGTTCATTTGACGCTGTCAGACGCAACCTGCCAAGCAACCATTCGTCACAGTTCTGCCACTCCGTACCCTTGAGTATGGTCAACACCTCTTAGTGCTTATCCTTTTGCGAGGCTGTCAGTGTTTTCCCGTCAACGTAGAGTAGCAGGGATAAACCCTTTTATCCACAAGACTATGAGGTGCCCTCATGTTTGTCTTGTCCTTGCAAGGTTTTTGGATCTTTGACTAGAGGGCTATTAGTTCCGTGCAGGGTCAATTAGCCTCGCGTGTAAGTCTAACTTGCCGTTAGCGCAAGGTTCATTGTATGACCTATTGGTTGGTTGCTAATTTAGCAGTGAGTGCGCAAGGTTCATTGTATGACCTATTGGTGTTGGTCTAATTTACTGTTGTGCTGAGTGCGTAAGGTTCATTGTATGACCTATTGTGTTGGTCTAATTTACCGTTGCGCTGAGTGCGCAAGGTTCATTGTATGACCGATTGGTGTTGGTCTAATTTACCTTTGCGCTGAGTGCGAAAGGTTCATTGTATGACCTATTGGTTCCAAGGAAGGTGCACCATTGCATATTGCGTGCAAGGTTATCCTTATAGTTATGTTGTTGAGGGTATGTGTCACACCCCGACCCGCAGCGGAATAAAAGTCGGGGCATGATTGGGTTATCACCAAAGCTCATGATATTTACTAATAAGTTTCATATATATTTAATTGAAGTTAAACTTCAAATATTCCACACAAAATTCATTCAAACACAAACAATAAACCAAAAGATTGTTCCAAACGAGATAACTTGTTTATTCTTCTAAGGCCATTCCTATGTGTTTCTTTCCTCAGCTTGTTCACCTGTATCATGCGTAAAAACAGAAAATTTGGATCAACAAAAGTTGGCGAGTGAACCTTGATAAAACATTTAAATAATTGAATTTTATTGTTGTTACATAAAAATTGTGCATGAATCATAGGTGAGCAGATGTATATATATAACCAATCACAAACCACATTGTATGAACACATGACATGATGAATGATGTATTTGAGAACAAGGGTCAATCAAACAGAGCCGATCTAATGAGGCACCTGATGCTCAACCATATCCCACTAGGAACAGATAGACCTAATGAAATTATTGCACTGAAATAATAAAATGTATCCACATATAAATTAAATAACAACTATCCACATTTGATCACGAAATGATATTAGCACAAGTATTAAAAAAAATAAAAGAAATTGTACGACACATGATACACCCGAAAACATGATTAAAACTGGGAATTTGTAGAGATTCACTTACAGTGGGTGCGTATTCTTGATTGAAGATGAGAGCACACGAGTTGAGGATTTAACCGATGAGGGAGTATAACCTAAAATAATAAAGTGATAACTCGATAAATAAATAGATTAATATTTCGGTTAAAACCTTCGTTTAGATTTTTAAGGTATTTTTGTGATTTTTATTGATATAATTAAACCCTTGAAATTATATATTTTTAAGCATTTTAAATTGATTTTTCTTTTAATAAAAACCAGGGAATAAAATAACAAAAGAGAATAAAGAAAATAATATTTAAAAAAATCTTGTCAGCCTGACAAGACTGACAGTCAGACCGGTTCGATTGTACTGTTGGCATGCGTGTGGTGAGACTCGAACCCGTGATCTCTCGGTTGCGTGCACGCAGCTCTTCCAACTGAGCTACGTGTCTAACCCGAAAGAATCTGGATTTAATTATACTTATACACATTTTAGGTTCATTCAAATTTAATTAAGTTTAAAAAGGAATTTAAATGATCCGACCGGTGTGAGCCAAGGGACTCGAACCCGAGACCTTGGTGGTGTTATGCACCCAGCCCAACCAACTGGGTTGTGTGTCTAACCCGACAATACTTGCATTTTAATTATATTTATATACTAAATATGTTTATACAGAAGTGATAGATTTAAAAAAGGGGTTTAAAGTGGTCAGGCCGGTGTGTGCGTAGCTTCGAACCGGTGGTCCCGGTTTCGGTTTGCAACCGGCCCAACCAGTTGGCTGGGTGCTTGACCCGATTAAAATTTGTATTTTATTGTACATAAACATATACTACCATCGTCTTCCTCACCTTGAATTCAGGACCAAACTTATACCCGCCCAATTTTAAGCTGATTCACTTCTGATTAATCAACAGTATATTATGTTAATTAAGCAACACTCAAAAGAAAGGAACAAGGGTCTACCGTAGAACAGAAGTGAAGAACCACGATTTCCGGCGGTTGAATTCCGGTGACTGACTGTGTTTTCCGGTGAGCAAGGGGGTATTGAGCAGAGGAAAGAATGCGAGTAGAGTAGATTAAGTGAGCGATTTCTGGAAGGGGGTTTGTATTCGATATTTATAGGGTGAAACAGAGGTGAGTTTGGTTTCGATTTTGGAAACCGAATTCGGTGATTGGTAGATGACAGCTGGCGAAATTAGAGTTTGTCAAAAATAAACGCTGCCAGTTGTCGCGAAGATTCGAAAGTAAAAGGAAAGGTGCGTCTTGATTCCGGTTATGGTTGCAGGTTTCCTCTTAGTTTCAATATAAGAGAATTATTATTCTAAAATTAACACAACTAGTGTGTGCAGCGTAGTGGTGTTTGTGGTGTGTGTGTTACCCGGGGAACCCGGGTTCGATTCCCGGTTCACCCATTCTTTTAAAAACCTATTTTCTTTAATTGTTTTTATTAAGCCTTTTAATTATCTATTAATTAAAATATTTATTATCTAATTGATTATATTATTTTATTATTTAATTGATTATATTATTTTATTAAGATAACTTTAAACTTAATTATTATTATATATGGAATAATTTAATATTTTAAACAATACGACATAAATAAATACACTTGATTGATAAAATGGGGCGGGTTTTCAAAACCCGATTTACACAAATGGTACAGTATCCCCTACTTTTAGAAATTTCGTCCCGAAATTTAAGTAGTAGTTGTAACCGGAAAAAGATGCAGGGTACTTTTCGCGCATTGAGTCTTCATGTTCCCAAGTAAACTCGGGCCCTCGTTTTGACTCCCGACGCACCCTGACGATTGAAATACGACTTCGCCTCAAGCACTTCTCACCGAAATCCATGATTTCCACTTGTCTTTCAACGAAATGCATTGATTCATCGACTTGAATATCTTAAGAGGGATATGGAGGTTTTCGTAGGCGAGGCACTTTTTCAAGTTTGATACTAGAATGTGGGGTAATTTTGTAGAGTTCTTCTGGTAGGTCAAGCTTGTATGCTACAGGACCTACTCTTTCGATTATCTTGAATGGTCCCACATATTGTGGTGTAGCTTGCCCTTTTGACCAAAACGAACCACTCCCTTCCACGGTGACACTTTCAAAAGTACTTGATCACCAACGCAAAATTCCAAGGGCTTTCGTCGTTTGTCAGCATAACTCTTTTGACGACTTTGAGCCGCTAGAAGATTATTTCAAATTTGAATGATTTTTTCGGTTGTTTCTTGAATCAACTCAGGTCCGGTGATTTGCGCTTCACCAATTTCGTGCCAACATACAGGAGATCGGCATTTTCGACCATATAAAGCTTCAAAAGGAGCCATACCGATGCTTGAATGATAGCTATTGTTGTATGAAAACTCAACTAACGGTAGGTGAGCGTCCCAATTACCTTTGAAGTCTATGACACATGCTCGCAGCATGTCTTCAATGGTTTGTATGGTGCGCTCATATTGACCATCAGTTTGAGGGTGAAAGGCGGTGCTGAGGTCTAAACGTGTACCCAAAGCGAATTGCACGGCTAGCCATGTTTGTGAAGTGAAACAACCATCTCGGTCTGAAATGATGCTTAATGGTACACCATGACGGCTTACGATCTCACTGATGTAGAAACGACCTGACTTCTCGTTCTTGAAGTCATGAGCTGATTTCGTAAGACGATCAATGATTACCCATATGGTGCCATACCCACTGGAGGTGTGAGGTAACCCGCTAATGAAAACCATGGTTATGTTTTCCCACTTCCATACAGGTATCTCGGGTTGGACAAGAAGTCCTGATGGTCTTTGATGTTCAGCTTTCACTTTGGAACATGTAAGGCACTTGGAAACAAAAACAGCGATATCCTTCTTCATGCCAGGCCACCGGTAGGTGTATCGTAAGTCTTGATACATCTTATCGGCTCCTGGATGTATAGAGTATCGTGTTTTGTGTGCCTCATTCATGAGAAAATCACGAAGGTTGTCGCGATCAGGTATCCAAATACGGTTTAAATAGGAAAGAATACCATCGGATTTGGTTTCGATTTTGAGTTCCGCTCCACAAGACAACTCATCGCGTACGTCATTTTCCGTTACTGAAGTATGTTGAGCTGCCCGAATTCGATCTTTGATGTCGGTTAAAATTTGAGAACATAGAAGATGAATGGATTTTGCATTTCGACTGAGTGCATCAGCCACAACGTTTGCCTTACCAGGATGATATCGAATCTCACAGTCGTAATCATTGAGAAGTTCGACCCATCGTCGTTGCCTCATATTTAACTCTTTTTGATTGAAGATATGTTGGAGACTCTTGTGGTCAGTGTATATTTCACACTTGTTACCATAGAGATAATGTCTCCATATCTTTAGAGCGAACACGACTGCTCCAAGCTCTAGGTCGTGAGTGGTATAGTTCTTTTCATGCACTTTGAGTTTCCTAGAGGCATAGGCTATCACCTTTCCTCTTTGCATCAGAACACAACCAATGTCACACCCCGACCCGCAGCGGAAATGGTGATCGGGGCATGATTGGGTTTTCATCAAAGCTCATGAATTTATTATAAAGTTTCATATTTATTATTTCTTTTTAAAGGAGAATCATTACAATCAATAATACAAGTACAACATGTTCTATACATCTTTCAAGACTTCATTATTTTTCTTCTAAGGCAATTTCCTATGTGTTCCTTGCTTCAACCTGTCCACCTGTATCATGTGTAAAAATGGTTTTTGGGTCAACTAAAAGTTGGCGAGTGAATCCTATGAAAACATTTAAACGTGTTTATTGTATCGATTATAAAATAAAGTGCATAACCACATATGAGTAAACGTAAATGTAAAATAAATCACAAATCACATAATATTAATTAATACACACGCACACACCAAATGTTTGTTTTTGAGGCACGCGTTGTTCAACTCGTCTCCCACGAGGAACTGATGGGTCTAATGAATGATTTTGAGGCACGCGTTGTTCAACGAACAGATGGGCCAAATGAATGTTTTTGAGGCACGCGTTGTTCAACTCGTCTCCCACGAGGAACTGATGGGCCTAATGAATAATTTGCACACAATTTGACAACATGTAATACATCACAACAAACAATATTTACATTCTAAGTTTAGATCATATAATGGTATAGCACGAGTTTTAATAAGCGAATTAATTTAAGCGACACATGATACACTCCAAAACATGAATAAAAAGGGGAATTTGTAAGAATTCACTCACAGTGGTTGCGTTTCTTGGATTGATGATGAATGCGCACGAATTTGGATTTAACCACGAGAGAAACTAACCTAAATAATAACATAATAATTCGATAAATAAATAAACTTTTATTTGAGATTAATATTTTTAATTAGTGTTCTTAATGGGATTGTTAGATTTATTTTTGTGAGTTTAAGAAAATTTTCTAACTTCAAAAATATTATTTTTAAGTGTTTTTAATTGATTTTTAAATAAAATAAATAAAATAAAAAGAAAAAAAAATTTTGACTTTTTGACCGTTGACCATTGACCGTTGACCGGTTGGACTGTGTTTAATATTGCACTGAGTGAGGTTCGAACTCGTGACCTCCCGTACGCGTGCACGCAGCTCTACCAACTGAGCTACGTGTCTAACCCGAAATATTTCTGATTTTAATTATATTTATATATTGTTTGGATTATTCAGAATTTTATTTAATTAAAAAGGTTTTTAAACCAATCGAACCGGTGTGAGAGTCTGGACTCGAACCCGCGACCTACGGTTCGTGTGCACACAGCCCAACCAGTTGGGCTGTGTGTCTAACCTGTTAGTTTAATTGATTTTTATTATACTTATATACTTACTGTCAAGTTTCATATTTGGGTTTTATAAAAAGGTTTGAATATTGTGACGAATCGAAACAAGAACAGAGTCGAACCCGAGACCTTGCTTATTGTTTTTGCACACAGTCCACCACTGGACTGTGTGTCTAACCCGGTTATTATTCCGGTTTTAATTGTACATATAAACTGTTTAAATCTTCATCTTCTTCGACTGAATTAATACCCAGAATCATAACTCGACTGCTAAATCAGAAATCTAGTATACTTTAGTAAATTAAATGATAAAAGGACATGGATCAAAAGATTATACCGATCAAAGTCGAATCGAAATCCTCCGGTGATGATTCCGGCGAGTAACTGAGGATTCCGGCGACTTGCAGAGAATTCCGGCGAAGTTCAACTTGCAACAGAGGCTCTACCAGAAGTTTGAGGTGAGTGCGGTGCTTTCTGTCTGAGCTCTAGAAGTCTTATTTTATAGTAAGGCAAAGAAGTGAAATGGGTTCGGTTTTCCGGTGACCAATTCCGGCGAAATTGAAAATCTCCGGCGATGAGTTTCTGAGCACTTCAACTACGAAAAAGTGTGCGGTCTTTATAGGGTAGAACAGGATGTATTGGGTCGGAATTTAGTCTTGATTCGCGGTCAAAACTTTTCCGGCGGTTACGACTGAAATTGGGGGTTAGACATCGGTTATAACCGATGTCGAATTTAGCTCACGCGTTTTAGTCAAAAGAAACGGTCGTGATTCGCGAAATCTTCGGTTTTTCCGGCGACTGCGGATTTGGGCGCGCTGATTACTGATTTGAGTTTCGGGTTTACTTAAATGTTATTTGTTTCTGTATTTGTTACAAATGGAATGTGTGGCGGAGTGGTGTGTTGGTTGTTTGTTGAACCGGCTGACCCGGGTTCGAAACCCGGCAGCCTCATATATTTTTTATTCTCTTATTTTTTATGATTTATTAATTATGTTTTAAAATTCTAATAATGTTTATTAATTATGTATCGTTTAAAACTAAAATAACCAATATATACGTGACGAAAATTATGACTGACTATTCGGTTAATAAACGAAGCGGGTTTTTGGAAACCCGTTTTTTTGACGGATGTTACAGTATCCCTACTTTATAAATTTGTCCGAAATTTAAGTAATAGTGGTATTTTGACTTGTAGGGAGGGTGGTTTTGACAATTTCATAATTAGAAGGGGGTGAGAGTTTAAATTTTATTTGAGGCGGTAACGTTCCCAGTAAGGGTTGAATACCCTGCTACAGGAATCGCTTTTTGATGCCTAAGATAAGGAATATTGATAAACAGAGTTGATTGACTAGATATGATCTCATGCACAAGAGTTTTGAGAGAATCGATACGTTTGGAAAGATAAGGTTATATCCTAAAACAAAACTTCTACCACTAAAACCTACATGGAACCTCTCATAACCGCCTGACGATGCCTCTGATCCTTTGGCAAGAATACTTATATATAGGAAGTACCAGCGGCGTATCCACCATATTCTTGTCAAATTTTCATTGGCTTTATCAGTAAGTTATGATTAGTTCTATGTGACTCTAGAACATAAACAAACACAACAACCAAAGCTTAAGTCTTAATTCTGAAAGTATACATGTTTGAATGATGACAGTACCTCTCTCGTTTGTTATGATGAAGAGGTTAGTCTATGTAGAAGTGAGACACAACCCAACTTCTTTGAATGATGAGATTGAGATATGTTTAGATGTATGATGATATGAATGCTAAATCAGTGAGTATAAAACAAACTTCAACCATGACATTACTAAATCCTACATGGAACTTCTCATAACCGCCTGACAATGCCTCTGATCCTTTGGCAAGAATACTTATATATAGGAAGTACCAGCGGCGTATCCCCATATTCTTGTCAAATTTTCATTGGCTTTATCAGTAAATTATGATTAGTTCTATGTGACTCTAAAACATAAACAAACACAACAACCAAAACTTGAGTCTCAAATCTGAAGGTATACATGATTGAATGATGACAGTACCTCTCTCGTTTGTTATGATGAAGAGGTTAGTCTAGGTAAAAGTGAGACACAACCCAACTTCTTTAAATGATGAGATTGAGATACGTCGAGATGTATGATGACATGAATGTTAAATCAATGAGTATAAAACAAAACTGAATTAGTAATTCGCATTAAGATTCTTGGATAAATTTCCAATTTATAATTGAGATACGTGAAGATTGAGATAACATAAAGAAAACATAAAAACTAAGCGGTTGGAGTTGAATCTTGATTTTTGGTGAAGAAAACTAGTTGGGTGGTTCGTTTGGGCCGTTATTATCTTCAACAGGATTGGCGTTGATGTTGTAAGCTCTTCCTCTTGCTGGTGGCCTAGTGGTTAGGTTTTCTTGATTTCTTGGTTAACTGGGTTTGCTTGAGCTTGGGCGTTTATGATGTTAACCAATTGAGGGCACGTATTTCTAAAGTGGGTAGGTCGCCACAATTAAAACAAGCTTGAACATATGGAAACATGGGGTATTGGGGTTGTTGATATGTTTGGATCATGTTTTGAGTAGGGGGTGAAACTTGGTTTTGAGAGGCGCGACAAGTCTTGCTCAAATGACCATAACGCCCACAATTTGCACATAGTCGACAAGGTAAGGTAGATGGATGGTGATAAAAACAGGTGCTGCATTGAGGGTGAGGTCCAATGTAAGGTTTCTTATTTGGGTAAGTAGAGTTGGGTGCTACTTGAGTGATTGGGATAGCTTGGAGGGGTATGGCTTGTGAAGCTGGTTGATTGTGTTGAGTGACAGCGAAAATTTGCCCATCTCGTTTTCTCTTAGAAGTGGGTTGAGAAGGGGATTCGGTTTGGGTGGAGTTTGAGGTTTCAGTTGATGCTTTATCCTCCTTCTTCTCCTCCTTGATTCCTTATTTCGTATGCGGTTTTCGGTGAGCTCTGTAGCTAACACCATTGCTGCTTCCAAAGTTGCAGGTGTGGTACTTATTACAGGGTCTTGAATTTTTGAAGGAAGACCTCGAATGTAGTGCTCGATCAAACGGTAGAGGGGAGTGAACAAGTTGGGGACCATCTGATTTAACTCAAGGAATCTCTTGTTGTATGTGGTGTGGTCGCCTTCCTTTTGTTTCAAAGAATAGAACTCATCCTCTAATTTCTTGATTTCGCTTCTTGGACAGAAACGTCTTGTCATGATCTCTTTCAGCTCTTCCCAAGTCAAAGTCATAACATTCTCAGCACCTCGCTTGGCCTTCTCTGTATTCCACCATGTAAGTGCTACTCCGAACAAACGACCAGTAGCATATCGCACCTTGCGATTCATCGGGACAGTCGCAATTGAGGAAAGTGTTTTCCATCTCCTCAAACCAATGGAGGAGAGCGGTGACACCTTCAGTCCCTTCGTATTTTGGAGGATCGCAAGATTTGAAATGCTTGAAGGTGCATTTAGTGGCTTTTGGGGGAGGATTGACAGTGTTTTGATCTTCTTGGTGAATTGGGTTGACGGGATTAGCGGTAAGGGCTTGTTGAACTTGAACTACGATGTTGGGTATTACGGCCACCAATTGTTGAGCGATTTGGGCAGCCATGCGCTCGCGGATTTTCCTGATTTCATTTTCCTACGAGAGAGGCTGGAAGACATCTACAAGAAATACGTATCAAGAGTATGAGTTGGACGTTTTAGGGGTCATGTGTCGTATGTAGGAATGAACATTCATAAAATAAATATAGAATAATAAATCTACTACATCCATAGGATGTCTTGGGCTTTGCTCGTAATTGGGCCTTGCATGCCGCCATACTTCACCTTCGTAATCATGTGGGCCCCCATGATTACCGGGTCTTTTATATGGTTCGCATTTGTTAGCCTGGTAACGTACACTAAAACCCGGAGAAATTCGAGAAATATGTATGTAACGTATGATATTCAGAGTGCATCCAGGTGTGGACACGGTGATACCTCAAAGTGGGGTTAGTTCGAACGACGTTTGGTGTGGCATGCTTTGGCCTAATAGGTCCTTCGTACTCTCATGTTAGTCCCCAGGTAGGCAAACTGGTCCGTTATATTGGATTTATACGAATGCCAACCTAGACAGGACGTTCCGACTACCGGTACTTGTACCCTTACAGTTACTACATGCCCGTCGTAGAACTCACTTCGATGAGATTGAAAAAAAAACGAAAAATGCGACAAAATCTTGAATAAAGGAATATGAGAATGTTTTGAATATGTGAATATTGAAATATGCGTGATGAATGTATATGTAAGCATGTTATGTTTGACAATAAGTATAACTTATTAAATATCACACAATATGATAGTGGAAGTGTTTGCATGCATTTGTGTATGTAATAAATATGAAACAAATAAACATCATGAGTTTGCATGTAACCACATAAACAATTAAAATCTAATCAACTATAGTGTAGGCTCTAACGGTCTAATAACCTATCCTATATCCCTATAGTCATGGCTCTGATACCAATCTGTCACACCCCGACCCGCAGCGGAAATGGTGATCGGGGCATGATTGGGTTTTCATCAAAGCTCATGACATTTATTATAAAGTTTCATATTTATTATTTCTTTTTAAAGGAGAATCATTACAATCAATAATACAAGTACAACATGTTCTATACATCTTTCAAGACTTCATTATTTTTCTTCTAAGGCAATTTCCTATGTGTTCCTTGCTTCAACCTGTCCACCTGTATCATGTGTAAAAATAGTTTTTGGGTCAACAAAAAGTTGGCGAGTGAATCCTTAAACATTGTATTTATTGTATCGATTATAAAATAAAGTGCATAACCACATATGAGTAACGTAAATGTAAAATAAATCACAAATCACATAATATTAATTAATACACACGCACACACCAAATGTTTGTTTTTGAGGCACGCGTTGTTCAACTCGTCTCCCACGAGGAACTGATGGGTCTAATGAATGATTTTGAGGCACGCGTTGTTCAACGAACTGATGGGCCTAATGAATGTTTTTGAGGCACGCGTTGTTCAACTCGTCTCCCACGAGGAACTGATGGGCCTAATGAATAATTTGCACACAATTTGACAATATGTAATACATCACAACAAACAATATTTACATTCTAAGTTTAGATCATATAATGGTATAGCACGAGTTTGAATAAGCGAATTAATTTAAGCGACACATGATCACCCCAAAACATGAATAAAAAGGGGAATTTGTAAGAATTCACTCACAGTGGTTGCATTTCTTGGATTGATGATGAATGCGCACGAATTTGGATTTAACCACGAGAGAAACTAACCTAAATAATAACATAATAATTCGATAAATAAATAAACTTTTATTTGAGATTAATATTTTTAATTAGTGTTCTTAATGGGATTGTTAGATTTATTTTTGTGAGTTTAAGGAAATTTTCTAACTTCAAAAATATTATTTTTAAGTGTTTTTAATTGATTTTTAAATAAAATAAATAAATAAAAAGAAAATAAAAATTTTGACTTTTTGACCGTTGATTGACCGTTGACCGGTTGGACTGTGTTTAATATTGCCTGAGTGAGGTTCGAACTCGTGACCTCCCGTACGATGCACGCAGCTCTACCAACTGAGCTACGTGTCTAACCCGAAATATTTTTGATTTTAATTATATTTATATATTGTTTGGATTATTCAGAATTTATTTAATTAAAAAGGTTTTTAAACCAATCGAACCGGTGTGAGAGTCTGGACTCGAACCAGCGACCTACGGTTCGTGTGCACACAGCCCAACCAGTTGGGCTGTGTGTCTAACCTGTTAGTTTTATTGATTTTTATTATACTTATATACTTACTGTCAAGTTTCATATTTGGGTTTTATAAAAAGGTTTGAATATTGTGACGAATCGAAACAAGAAAGAGTCGAACCCGAGACCTTGCTTATTGTTTTTGCACACAGTCCACCACTGGACTGTGTGTCTAACCCGGTTATTATTCCGGTTTTAATTGTACATATAAACTGTTTAAATCTTCATCTTCTTCGACTGAATTAATACCCAGAATCATAACTCGACTGCTAAATCAGAAATCTAGTATACTTTAGTAAATTAAATGATAAAAGGACATGGATCAAAAGATTATACCGATCAAAGTCGAATGAAATCCTCCGGTGATGATTCCGGCGAGTAACTGAGGATTCCGGCGACTTGCAGAGAATTCCGGCGAAGTTCAACTTGCAACAGAGGCTCTACCAGAAGTTTGAGGTGAGTGCGGTGCTTTCTGTCTGAGCTCTAGAAGTCTTATTTTATAGTAAGGCAAAGAAGTGAAATGGGTTCGGTTTTCCGGTGACCAATTCCGGCGAAATTGAAAATCTCCGGCGATGAGTTTCTGAGCACTTCAACTACGAAAAAGTGTGCGGTCTTGAACGAAAGGATTCCCGGAAGGTTGAGGGGGGTATTTATAGGGTAGAACAGGATGTATTGGTCGGAATTTCGTCTTGATTCGCGGTCAAAACTTTTCCGGCGGTTACGACTGAAATTGGGGGTTAGACATCGGTTATAACCGATGTCGAATTTAGCTCACGCGTTTTAGTCAAAAGAAACGGTCGTGATTCGCGAAATCTTCGGTTTTTCCGGCGACTGCGGATTTGGGCGTGCTGATTACTGATTTGAGTTTCGGGTTTACTTAAATGTTATTTGTTTCTGTATTTGTTACAAATGGAATGTGTGGCGGAGTGGTGTGTTGGTTGTTTGTTGAACCGGCTGACCCGGGTTCGAAACCCGGCAGCCTCAAATATTTTTTATTCTCTTATTTTTTATGATTTATTAATTATGTTTTAAAATTCTAACAATGTTTATTAATTATGTATCATTTAAAATTAAAATAACCAATATATACGCGACGAAAATTATGACTGACTATTCGGTTAATAAACGAAGCGGGTTTTTGGAAACCCGTTTTTTTGACGGATGTTACAACCTAACCCTTGCCCTGACGCGTCGCAATAAACCACAAAGTCTTCGCAACCTTCAGGGAGTGTAAGGATAGGTGCATCACAAAGCTTTTGCTTCAAAGTTTGAAAAGCCTCACTCTTGCTTGGGTCCCCAATTAAAGGGTTTTCCCTTGTGAGTTAAGGCTGTGAGTGGAACGACGATACGAGAAAAATTGGCTATGAAGCATCGATAAAACCAGCCAAGCCAAGAAATGACCTAACTTCGTTAGGAGTACGTGGTGCTTGCCATTCTTGTACTGCCTTGATTTTCGAAGGGTCGACATGAATTCCTTTGTCATTAACGACATACCAAGAAATTATACCTCTTTTAACCAGAACTAACATTTCGAGAACTTCGCATAAACTTTTCAGTCCTCAAGAGTGTAAGAATAAGTCGAAGATATCGTTCATGATCGGATCTTGACTTGGAGTAGATAAGAATATCGTCGATGAAAACTATGACAAAAAGGGACCGAGATAGGGTTTGCATACCCTATTCATCAAATCCATGAAGACAGCGGGGGCGTTGGTTAACCCGAAAGGCATAACCATGAACTCGAAATGACCATAACGAGTTCGAAAGACAGTTTTTGAATATCTTCTTCGCGCACCCTAAGCTGATGATAACCAGAAGAAGGTCGATTTTTGAAAAATAGGTGGCACCTTGAAGTTGATCTAAAAGATCATCAATACGAGGAAATGGATAGCGATTCTTAACAATAAACTTGTTGAGTTCTCTATAATCAATGCACATGCGAAACGCTCCATCTTTCTTCTTTATAAAGAGAACAGGTGCACCCTAAGGCGACGAGCTAGGACGTATGAATCCTTTGTCAGTCAGCTCTTGCAGCTGACTAGCCAACTCTTGCATCTCTGATGGGGCTAACCTATAGGGAGATTTCGCGACTGTTGTAGCACCAGGCACAAGATCGATTCAAAATTGGACTTCTCGCATGGGAGGAAGTCCTGAAACGTCGTCGGGAAAAACTTGAGGAAATTCTTTCACGATTGGAATATCTTCGAGCTTCCTTTCCTTGCCTTCCTTCTTGACGATGTGAGCTAGAAATGCGACGTAATCCTTGCGAAGATATCTTCGAGCTTGAAGACATGACATCAATTTGAGCCCTTTCGAAGGAGTTTCTCCAAAGATACGTTGTGTCTGACCGTGGCGAGAGGAATACAATGAACTTTTCATGGCAAACTACTTTGGCGTGATGCTGGCTGAGCCAGTCCATACCGATGATAACATCGAAGCTTCCCAATCTCATAGGAATAAGATCAATCGAGAAATCATTTAGAGTAATAGTACAATCACGTATAATTGAATTTAACGAAATGGGTTCTCCGTCAGCAACTTCTACCGTGAACGATTCAGCAAGACTAACACGAGATAGATTGAGAATAGATTCGAATTCTAAAGATACAAAGCTTTTTCTTTATATAAAAACGGAGTTATATTTATAATTAAGTTTTTTAGAGTAAATTACAAAATTCGCCTTTTATGTATGTAGCAGATTGCAACGTGTGTCCTTTTTCTTTAAAGTTGACGGAAATCATGCTTAATGTTCACAAAATCTTACACGTTAGGTCCTTTAGCCTAACTAAGTTAAGTTTAAACGTTAAATTGGGTCATGTGCAAAGAAATAAGGGCAGGTTGGTCATTTCACTCTTTTATTTTAAATGTACAATTTAAATGAATAAGCAAAATATATATATTCCAAAAACCTCTCTCTCTAAACACTTTTATCTCTCTTAATTATTCTCTCTCTCTTTCTCTCTCAAAAAACTGTTCTTCGTCTTTAATGAAGCACCGGCTCCTTGGCCACCCGGACCATCAGAACCCATATCTCCACACCATCGCCCCCATCATCTCTGGTATTCTTCTCCGGTAAAGCACCACTCCGGCGACCAAGAACCCCCGTGTCCACCCCATTATTTCTCTTCCTCTCTCTCTCCTTCCTCTATGCTCAAAACCGGCAAAGATGGTGGGTCGGCCGACGAAGTGTAAATAGATATAAACTTAACCCCTTTAATTGCGAGGAAGTGTAAACAGATTTGAAATAGATCGGAACTTTGACTCAGTTTTTGTGGTGCATGCAACAGGTGAGGTGGGAGTCAGTGGCGGATCCAGAAAATCTTCGTAGGGGGACGTTTAATAGAAAAGGGGTGACAAAATAAAAAATGTCAAATTTTTCAAAAACTTACACTACCGTCGGAGCGCCAAGGGGTAGCGAGCTACCCTACCAATAAGGTAGGTCGCCCTGCTGGGAGTGGTGGTGCTAAGGGTGGCGGTGGACGGTGGTTCAGGTGGGAGTGGTGGTGGTGGCTAAGGGTGGCGGTGGACTAGGAGTTGCGGCGGTGGACGGTGGTTAGGGGTTTAAATGGATCGGTTTATGTGGGTTTGATTTTTAGGTTCGTTTCACAAAAAGAACCATATCTTGGTTTGATTTTTAGTAGGTTTTCATTGTTGATTAAACGATTAATCAATGGTGGAAGTGGGTGGTGGATGTAGTGGGGTTTGGCTATTTGTTTGTTATTAAACAATGATGGATGTGCTGTGTTTTGGCTATCGTTTCGAATGGTGGTGGTGGTGTAGTGGTGACTGGATGTGAAGAAGGAAGGAGCGATGGTGGATGTGGTGGTGGTGGCATATGGTAGTCGTGGGGTTTTAAATAAAGGGAAATCAAAAGGCGATGGGAAACGACAATAATATCCTTACGTGGGCCCCATGTAACCAAACTTAACTATAAAAATAAACTGAGTTTAGGGTAAAGTATATAAGGTGTTAAGATTTGTAAACATAAAGTATGAATCCTATCAACTTTAAAGACAAAGTACTGATTCATGTTTATTTTTCTTCTTGTACATCTTTGTTGTTCTTCGTTTTCCTCTCTTCATGTTCTTGGTAGATCTTATTGTTATTTTGTTTCCTCTCATTCGTCTACGCATTTTGTTTTGTTATCTTTTGCAAATGTTTAATGTATTTTTTTTCGACTTTAAACCATTAGAGTTTGTGCCAGATTTGTAAAGAAACAAATTCAGAATAGAAAATGATAACTTAAAATAATTTGGTTACCAAAAGCGTTTAAAGATATGATACCATAAGGAAAAGTAAAACAAAGCTAACCAAAACTAAACTAAAGGAGAAAGCATACATATTTTGTATTTTCTCAGTCGATACCAAAACTATCCATATCTCTGTTATATAGGAAACTAGTTTTTGTCCCCTCATGTCGCAGGGCAGTAAGCTGAATATTTCTCTCTCATAACATGTACGTCTGTATTTCGGTTACTTGTACATACTACTCATAACACGATCTTAAAAAAAATACTTTTGCTAAGACAAAACACACATCATACTTTTGCTAAAAAAAACTAAAAAAGGTGGAAAAACTATCGCTTGGCACGAATAAATATTACATTGATCTAACCAATTAAAACAAAACACTACCATGATTTTGTCAAAAAAATCACGAAAACAATAGCATGTTTGTAATTTTACACTGGGAGGAAAATCGTAATTTTACAGTAAAAAAACAAAAATAATGACAAAACTATAAATTTGAGCGGGGGGCAAAATCGTAATTTGGCTAGGAGAAGAAAAAAAACAATACCAATGGAAAAACTTTAAATTTAAACCGGACAAAATTATAATTTGACTGGATCAATGGATAAGTGTTAAGCAGTTGTTTGACATTATTTCCCACTATGTAAAATGTAGTATATATAAATATAATAACTCTTAGAAAACCAACCATCATAATTGTAATATATTATGATGGTTTATACTCTTTAACAACCTAATTCTAAAACACTTACTTTTTGTTGAATAGCTGCTATTTAACATTATTACCATCATAAGTGCAAATATGTTATGATGGTTTATAATCTTAACAACCTAATTCTAAACACATTTTTTTTTGTTGAATAACAATATTTATATTTTGATTTCAATTATCCCATGATCCTTCTACAGTTATACAATTATGAAAGATGAGATGTTTATTCTTTTTAACCATAAGGCAATATGATACGAGCCCGGACTCGGAAACCCAAGCCCAAGTTAGGCCCGAATGTCCTTAGACGGGCCAAAGGCCACTGTCAACATATTGGATTCCGGAAACCGTGGAGCCGAGAATTAGATAAGATGGTTTCATATTTGAATTGAGCACATGTTAATTTATTTATGTTATTATATTTAAGAGAGGGGGGGGGGGGGGGGGGGGGGGGTTACCTTCCCATGTTGCATACATGATCACAGTAGCTTTATTTCACATATTAGTATGATCACACTTTCATCCCATAATCTCCTAATAACGTGCATATAGATTAGGATTGCAGTTCTATTTAATCATCGTAATTTCCTTTGAAGAAAAAAAAATAGAGAGAAAATTGTTGCAAAACGAGTCTGGTCCTTTATCTTTGTTCTTAGAGTCTAACCCACTCTACGGGTATCTATCGAAAGATTAACCATCTCAAATCGGTGTCTAACACAATATATTAAAATTATAAAAATATTTAAAGAGGTATATGTATAATCTAATACTATTCATATACTATGAATAATGTAATTGTGATTAATTAACTTGATTGTTAACTTGTAATAACTATGAGACCTCAATAGAGAGAGACTGGAACTATAACAATTCACAAAAGTTGGCCATTATTATATAACATGCTACTAAACAGAATTGTTGTCGAATGAAGAGTGCTATTTGATGTCGTCACATTGTGAATCTAAAAGCCTAATATGTGTCTATACACGATCAAATTTATCCATATACAAATTATAATATCAAATTTATACATATACAAATTATAATTTCTTGGTGTCACATAGGTAGCGTCATGAAGCCACCCTAAACTTTTTCTTTAATTTTAATTTCTCCCATTATACCATAATATACGATTTTAACACACTTAAGGTTTTACTAATTTACAATTTCTCTAATAGTGTTCGTATGATAACTTTTAAAGATACTTCATACATGTTGTGTTTAACTTTATTTCTTGATATTTCGATATTTATTTTATTAAAAATGGTATTGTATTCGAATTATAATATTTTTTGTGTCGTAAGCTATAACAAATGTCAGTACCATGAACCGAATTGATACCGACTAAATAACATTGGTATCGGAACCAATATTCTTTTATATGTTTTTTATTGAGGTAAAGTACAATTTTATTTTTAGGGTTGCGTTAGAAGCTTTTGTGTGATGAAACATTTGTAAACACACTTTTTAACGTAAACTATACGAGTACCAGTAATGTTACGAGCCAAACCGAAACTGACCACAAACAATGTCGGTACCCTTAGTGGTATTCGTTTTGTGGTTTTCAACTGCCGTGAAACACGTACTGCAATCCATTTGGCATACACACGATTTAACTTTTATTGGTTACTGAAGACAAGTTTTATGTAATTAAGCAATTTTAAATAAAAGGGATATTTTGTAATGCGCAATAATCTTTTAGTGAACTAATACCGCCCGAACATCAATAATCTTTTAGTAATTTTTGATGCAGAGTAAGATACACTTGTAGTGTAATTTTGATAATTACCCTACAAGATCAAAATTACTCTACAGGATCATTTGTAGAGTAATTTTGAAATTATTCTACAAACAAATAATTACGAAAATACCACCACGTTTTTTTATATTTTCACCTTATTCGTACGTTTTATATGATAAGAGTATTTATATTTAATATTTTGTCTATAAAAAATTTTGTATTGTTCCTTTGTAGCTTTCAACTTACTATTTTAAACTTTTTTTTTTGTTTGGTCGATGTTTAAAAACATTATTTTATATCTTATACATATCCTCAGTTACGACTTCTCACACAGAATTCCCGCCTGTTATAACAAAAATTAAATGGCAAGTAATAGACATCATCCACCTTCTCATTTCCCTCCATTTGTAATGAGTATTGCCTTTGAGTTGTCATCAAAAAGATAATTATTTACTACTTTGATGGAATTGTGAGTGCATCTTTGTTTGATAGTACACCTATTACTTCTTCAACTTATTCTTGTTTACGCAAAGGGTTTCGATTTTCCTCACCAAATAAAAGATTATTTTATATAGAAATAGACAATTCTAATGATATATGAGGTATATTCTGAAATATTAAATATTGCGAGAACACTTAAAATGAAACATATCGTACATTCTTTTAATTTTAATAAAACGTTAATATAAGAAGAAATGGTAAAAATGCATTGTTAATTTGTTTTTCCTACAATTATATGTATGTGAACAATTTTCGTGTATGTATAAAACCTATACCTATAAGAGTTATGTATAGGTTATATTATCTATTTTTAATTGCAATCTAAATCTACACTTTGTCAACAATGAAACTTTAATCTCATCGCTTATGAGAGATACTGTTTGAACACTTTAATACTATTTGGCTACATTCCTTTCGGTGGTTATATTACCTACTAGTAAAAGCATATTAAGATGTTAGTTTGACGGGTTTTTTATTAATAAAATACACAATTCAAAAACATATGAAACAATATTGATCAAAATATTTAATGATTTATGCTTGCTAATATTTATTCTTACGATAATTGGATATTTTGTAATATCCTCACTTTCTATGTGTAAATTAGGGGTGTGCATATGCCGGTTTTGGTATAAAATCATAACTGCAATGTCGGTTAATGGATAACAGGTTAATCGGTTATGATGCTTATCGTTAATTGGTTTTGATAGTTATAGTGGGTCGGTTGTAGGTGGATAAGTGTGTATTTAGCATAGCTAAAAATAGCTTAATTTTTTTTAACATGGAATAAATTGTTATTGCATATTTATATATATTAGTATATTACATAGTATTAAAAAATATATATAATCTATAATATTAATCTCAATTATTATCGAGTATTCAAATAAAGTTATATAATATATTCCAAAAATTCAATTAAGCATTCAACCAAAACCACAAAACAATATGAAAAACCCATAAATACTAAAAATCTTCAATCAAAAACATAAAATATTAAAAATATGGTGAAAAGTCCTAAATCCTACAAAGATTTATTACATGTTGGTTCGGTTTGGTTATGGTGCGTATGGAAACATTGATAACCATAACCGACCCGCTACTTTCGGTTAAAAAGAAAACCATTAACCGATCCACTGGTTTTTTAGTTCGGTTTTATCGGTTAATTCTGTTATGGTTCGGCTAATTCGGTTTTTTTGCACACCATTAGTGTAATTACCAAAGGATTTGTAGTATAGTAATTCCAAGTTGTGATAAAAATGTGTCAGATTAAGAATTCTTTTCCAATAGTTAAAAAAAACAAGTAAATTTAGAAGTAGGATTAACTTCTGACTTAGGCTAAATAAAAAATGTGTGCAAAGCATTTTATTTTAATTATATAAACGAAACCAAATTGTAAAAGTGTTACAAACTTAATTGCAAAGCGTTTCTTTTTCTGTTATCAATTAAAGGAAATGTGAGTACTTATAATTATAATATATTTCTTTTCTTTTTTGCCGTTCTAAAAAGGAATTTATAATATTTTGTCAACGTAGTAGGTAGCTCCACTGACCACTTCATTTTCATCTGCCGAACAAAATTTGATTGAAGTCTTGGTTAAATGACTCATATCAATCACCACCACATCATATGATTAAACTATTTACTCGTTTCAACTTTGTATTTGATAAAGTTGTTTGTGAAGTTTCTAAATTACTTTATGAATGCATGCATGCACCAAACTTAACTAATGTCATCCAAATCAATAAACATAAGCCAAACTTTTACAACATATTTGTTATTTAATTTTTTACTAGGAAATATTATTGCACGATGCAGTAGGAATTCAGTTTTGATTGCTAATAATTCGGTTCGTTATAGTACTGACACGGCACTAGCACTCGAAATTGTTAGCCTAATTCAATCGGATCAAGAGTAAGCAAGGAATTTGCGATTGTGTATTTCTGAAGCCAATGAAATTAAAGAGATAAAGGAAAGTAATTTAATAAGTTATTAAATTTATTTGTGTATGATTATTGTTGGTTTAGTTTGAGTTATCTAGTTTTATTTATTTATTTTTTTTATTAAGTGTTACATGCCATTTTAGTATTTGATTAGTATTAATAATTTAAGGTCTCTGTAAATGTTTACTTACATTCATTTTTTATGACTTTAATAGAGTTTAAACTAGGGTTTGGTTCTAATAATCTATTTTAGTTGTAGAGTTTTGTTGCTATTATGCCTTTAATTGGTATTAGAGCTATCCAATAAACGAGCTAGATGATTCAAGGGAGAAGTTAAAAGAAGCACAAGGGTGTTGCTTCGATTCACAAAAGTGGAAGTAACAAGATATTCACAAAAGAAAGCTTTTCAATGGGGAATGGTAAACTCAGCTCTTAGTCCAGTAAGAGATTCGGCAACAATGGAGTTTCAATGTCTAGAGCTTACTTCCACAAATTATACAATATGGGCGATGAGAATTAAGACTGTCATGGAAGCTAATGGCTCATGGGAAGCCATTGTACCCACTTAATGTGCTACTGTCGATCCAAGAAAGAGTAAAATGACAACGACCTATCTTTTACAAGTGTTACCAGAAGATGTCGTTTTCTAGATGACCAAACATACAGAGCCAACGAAATATGGGATGCCCTAAAGTTCTAGCGTATTGGTGTTGAATTTGTCAAGAAAGCAAGACTCTGGACTCTACGGGATTATTTGAATTTTGAAGTCAATAAAGATAAAGATCAAATAAATTAGTTAAGGGAAAGTAGTTTAATTAGTTATTTAATTAATTTCCCCCTTGTCTTATTTTGAGTTATCTAGTTTTACTGATATATTAAGTGTTAAAGTGTCATTGTAGGTTCAGTATTTAATTAATATAATTAAAGAGTCCTTCTATAGATTTACTTATGATTAATTTATTTGCCAATACCTTTATAGCGAGTGATATTTTAGGGGTGAGATAAGGCTTTAGAATTAATAGGTTGGGGTTCGATTCTTATAAGGGGGTTCTCATATATATTGGGTTCCCTTTTAGAATTGGTGTAAGGCATTATGCCTAATAGAGATGGATATGATTGGATATTTTGCTAGTGACACGATAATACTTTAGGTGTCCGTCAGTGATCTAAATTTTCTGTTAAAAAATAATAATAAAAAAATTTATTACATAACCAAAGTTGTTAGGGAAAAGTCCAAATAAATAAAAACCAGATAAAAGTGTATACTATTAAAATATAATGAGTGATATTAAAACTTAAAATTATATATATTATTAATTATTATTATTATTATTATTATTATTATTATATTATTATTATTATTATAAAGTCATGATGAACAGTGATTGTTCATTTTTTTAACTTCTATTCTAGTTTTCAACATTTATATATTTGTAATAACATTTTGTTTTTTTTTTTCAATTCACATTCGTTAACTTTTTTAGAAAAATTAAATTCGCAACTATGTTTTGTTTTCAAAAATGTGATATAAGTGTTTATTGAAAATGGATATCGTTTCGGTGTCATATCAAACCAAATCGATGATGAGTGGTAAATTATTATTTTAAAGTATTTATTTATTTTTAGAATATTTTATTCCTTGTTTATTTTATTTTGTTTTCCTAACAATTGTGTTTTATGTTTATTCTTCTTCAATATTGCGATAAAATTTTATTGAAAAAGGACATTGTATTTTGATTTTTTTCCTAATAAGTGTGTTCTATGTTATATTCTTTTTTAACATTGCGATAAAATTTCATTGAAAATGGACATTTGCTGCTAACATATAGCATTTGTATCGGTACTCTTATTTTTTAATTGAATTTTACTTCCAATAAACTGGCACCTTATCGTTATCATATCGTAACAAACCGAGTGGGACAATATCGGTACCGGTATCTATACTCATTTTTATGGTTTCTTGTCTGTTGCTACCATAGTGAATTGAGGCGAAACTGAGAACAAAATCGATTTCGGTACCGGTATTTAATTTGTATTGTTTTTGCTTTGATAAACTGACACCTTATCGCTATTATAACTTACTGAACAATATTGGTACCGGTACTGTAGCATCCATCAAAAAACGGGTTCTAAAACCAGCACCATTTTGTAATCAAGTTTATTATAATCTTTTTTCATTACGTCTTTATGTGAATCGCTTAAGAGATTTGTAATATTAATAAAAATAATATAAAATAATAAATAATAATAAAGATAATAATAATAATAATAAATAATATATACATATATATATATATATATATATATATATATATATAATAGATATAATAACAAAAAAACAATAAAAAGGTAGACCGCGGGACTCGAATCGGGTCTCGCCCCTACCAAACCCACAACACACCACTGCACTACACCTCAACATCTGAAATGATATAATAAAACAATCTTTTATGTATTACTTATCTCCTTGAACTGATTCAAAATTTTCGCCCAGTAACGGCACACGGTCAATCAATCACCAACTTACCATTTCTATGTAATTGATCGCGAAATTCATTCCAATCATGAACCTGGACTCAAATCGTGCCAAACCGTGTTCAATCATGTCTTCAGACAGCTCGCACATACCAAATTTAACCGAAATTTCTAAAACAAAAATTCAACCTATGCGACTTTCTTCAACTATAAATAGAGAGGTCAGAGAACCCATTAGAGTGCACAAACACTCTCCCTAACATCATACAACCTCTGTTCATCAGAAAGCTTCACCGAAAAAACTTGCCACTCGTCGGAATCTCACGGGAAAACCAGAGTACCACTGATTGGTATATCTTTCATCCATTCCCTTCTATTTTTATTAATATCATGTGTAGTCAGTTAGGAATTTATAAGGGAATTATCAAATGAATCAATTCAATCAAGATTTCATCATTCTGTTTATTTTGGTGAAGAAGATGAAACAGAGATATCATTTAAATGTATTAAAAATCATAATACAACCGGGTTAGTCACACAGCCCAGTTGGTTGGGATGTGTGCATATGAAGCCAATAGTCCGGGTTCGAGTCTTGTCTGTGATCTGCCCGCTGAAATAAAAATTTTTTTATACAAATCAAATCTTGAAGCATGGCAGTAAGTTTATAAAAGGAATAAAAACCGGATAATGAACGGGTTAGACAGACAGCCCAATTGGTCGGGATGTGTGCACACACGAACCGTAAGGTCACGAGTTTGAATCGGTTATGTGTCACGGTTGCTACAATAAACAACCCGTTTTATTTAATCAAAGCATGAAAGGAATCAGTTAGCGTATAAGAACAATTAAAATCTCATATCCAATGGGTTAGACACGTAGCCCAGTTGGTCGGGCTGCGTGCACACGAACGGAAGGTCACGGGTTCGAGACTTGTAAGCGGCCGGTTTGAGGGGAATTATTCTGATTTATTCAGAAAACTTTTTTTTATTTAATTAAACCTTTAATTATTCTCCCCAAAAATATATTATTTTATAACCAATTAATCTTACTTACAAATAAAAGTTTAAACAAATAAAAATATAGTAATAAAAATAATAAATACTAATTTAAATGATCTAATAAAATATGTAAATAATAAGATGATTAACAATATTAAATTCAACCGAAGGAATATATTTTATTTAGCTAAATCGTTATGTGAATATTTAGGATAATCGTTTTGTCACTTGGTACCTTAACTTCACATTCGTGCGCTATCTCCAACATATCTTAATCGCACCCACTGTGAGTGAATCTTACAACTCTCCTTTTATTTCACGTTTTTAGGGTGTATTATGTGTCGCTATATATTGTATTCTCATTATTTAAATTTCGTGCAATTACCATTATGTGATCTAATGTGTTATGTGATATTGTTTTATTGCCATTTAGTGTTCATACTCTCATCGCAATCATTTCCTCACATTAGGCCATTTGTCCCCCGTTACCTACGGGTGGAACTCATCGTAGCCTAATATATGAGATCAGCTCTGTTTGATTGAGCTTCGATCTTACAGCACATCGCTTATCGTGCACACATGTACATTGTTAGTTGATGATAGATGAGTTTGTTTGTGATTTAGTTGACATACATGATGTTCCCATATTTGGTTAATGCAACCATTTTTATAATAACATTAAATAATTTTTTTAAATGACAAAATGGGATTCACTTGTAACTTATGTTGACCCAAACTTTACTTTACACATGATACAGGTGAGCAGGTTTGAAGCGTGGATCACATAAGATATAAGCCTTAGAAGAATTAAAACTTTATTTGCAAGTTTGTTTGGAACAATATTGTGTTTGTTTGAATTATGTGTTATTGGGATATTTTAATTAAGTTTGAAATATTAAATATTAAATATTTACAATAGTAAATGCCATGAGCTTTGATGAAAACCACATACCCCGACTACCTTATCCGCTGCGGATCAGGGTGTGACAGATTGGTATCAGAGCTAATGACTATAGGGATATAGGATAGGTTATTAGACCCCTTAGAGCCTATACTATAGTCAATTAGAATTTAATTGTTTACATGTTAAGTTTGTTACATTCAAACTTATGACATTTACTTATCTCACATTCTAAACTTTTCTCACACACAATTGCATGCAAGCACTTTATTTAATTGCTACTTAATTATGTGGAACATACAACATGTTATAAACCTTGCCAATATAACATGTGTGTGTATATATATATATGTGTGTATGTATGTATGTATGTATGTTATGTACCTTTACAGTGCTCGACTCGGTTTTCACGTACTTAAACATTTTCTTTCTCTTTTTTTCGAAAATTTGTGATGTTTTATTTTCAAATCTCATCAAAGTGAGTTCTTACGACAGGCATGTAGTAACTGGAAGGGTACAAGTACCAGAAGTCGGAACATCCTATCTAGGATTGGCATTCGTATAAATCCAAAGTAACGGACCAGTTTGCCTACCTGGGACTAACGATGAGAGTACAAAGGACCTATTAGGCCAAAGCATGCCACACCAAACGTCGTGTGAAACTAACCCCACTTTGAGTTGTCACCGTGTCCACACCAGGATACCTTCCGACCTTACACCTCGCAATCATGTTTTACGATTTTCATTCGGGTTGGGCGCGTGTTAACAGGCCAAAACCAATGTGACCTTACGAAGCCATAGTCATGGGGGCCCACATGACTACCTAGACAAGTATGGGGGACATATGGGGGCTCAAACATGAGCAAAGCCCAAAGCATCCTATAGATGTAATGGATTTATATTTCTCATTTATTTTGTAGATGTTTAATTTATTTCTAAACCTTATGCGACACACATGACACCTATATGCCAAACTCATAATCTCGTTACGTATTTCCTGTAGATGTCTTCTAGGCACCTTCGTGGAGGTAGGAGATCTGGAAAGTCCGGCGAACGCATGGCTGCCCAAATAGCCAAACAAATGGCCGCCGTGATTCCCGATATCCTAATCTAAGTTCAACAAGCTCTTGCTGCTAACCCTGTTAATCCAATCAATCAAGATGAACAAAATGCTGCCAATCCTCCTACAAACACCACCAAGTGCACCTACAAGCACTTCAACTCCTGCGATCCTCCAAAATACGAGGGAACTGAAGGGGTCATTGCCCTCCTTCGGTGGTTTGAAGAAATGGAGAGCACCTTTCTCAACTGTGACTTCCCTAAAGTCCATAAGGTTCGCTATGCTACTGGTCGCCTTTATGGGGTAGCTCTAACTTGGTGGAATGCCAAAAAGGGTAGAAGAGGCGTTGAAGCCGCAGTAGCTCTAACATGGGAACAACTTAGAGAACTCGTGACAAGGCGTTTCTGCCCAAGAAGCAAAATCAAGAAGTTGGAAGATGAGTTCTACTTCCTAAAGCAAAAGGATGGAGATCATATAACCTACAACAAAAGGTTTCTTGAGCTAAACTAGATGGTTCGAATCTGTTCACCCCGCTCTACCACCTTATCGAACATTACATTCGGGGTCTTCCTTCGAAGATTCAGGATTTTGTGATGAGTAACGTACCTCCACCCTTGGAAGCAGCAATGGAGCTAGCCACGAGCTCACTAAAAACCACAGTAGACTAGGGATTTCAAGGATGAGATGAAGAAGGATGCAAGAAGCAAAACACTGACTGAAACCCCCAACCCAACTCAAGCCGGATCCTCTTCTCAATTCACTGCCAAGAGAAAGCGGAACGGGAAAAATTTTGCCGTCACCCAAACCAGTCAGCCAACCCTATACAACCAACCCATTCCAGCAGCCCCAATCACCAAGTCGCCCCCCTACCGCACCATTCAAGAGAAAATACACAGGACACCACCTGAAAGTGCAATCCATGTCAATACCATCACCCCCTTGAGAACCCATGTCCCCACTACACAGGGTGTGGACAAGTAGGCCATACAATACAAACATGTCGTACCCTTCAAAGACAAGCCCGCAACCAACATCAAGCCCGACCCAACAGCCAAATGGTGGGCCAAGTTCCTTACCAGCCACCGCTACTACTGTTACCACCTGCTCAGGCCATAGCCCAACCCTTCTTCCAACCAAACTACCTCATGATGCCACAGATGAGGGCTTGCTTTAATTGTGGTGATCCAACTCATTTCTGCAACACCTGCCCACGATTAGTGAACAACATCAACGCGTAGGCTAAAGCTAACCCTGTGAACCCAGCCAATCAAGCCAATCCGCCAGCAAAAGGAAGGCATTTAACATCAACGCCAATCAGGCCAGAGCGGATAACAACATGGTCAACGGTACGTTTCTCATTAATGATAGCTATGCATCTATTCATTTGACACCGGCGCGGATAAGAGTTTTGTGTCCCTAGAGTTCGAGTCTATTCTTGGTTTACCTCGCGCTAGTCTAGCCGAATCATTGACAGTAGAAGTAGCTGGGGTGAACCTATTACGCTGGATTCTATAATTCGTGACTGCACTCTTACTCTTAACGAACATGATTTTCCAATCAATCTCATTCCCATGAAATTGGGAAGCTTCACGTCATCATTGGTATGGACTGGCTCAGTCAGCACCATGCCTGAAGTTGTATGTTATGAAAAATACATTCGAATTCCATTCGCCGACGGCCAAACCCTTCGTATATTTGGTGAAACCCCATCAAAAGGACTTAAGTTGATGTCGTGTCTACAAGCGCGAAAGTATCTTCACAAAGACTATATAGCGTTCTTAGCCCATATTGTCAAGGAAGAAGGCAAGGAGAAGAAGCTCAAAGATATCCGATCGTTAGAGATTTTCCTCAAGTCTTTCTAGACAACTTCTCGGGACTTCCTCCTATGCGTGAAGTCGAATTTCGAATCGATCTTGTACCTGGTGCCACCCCAGTTGCAAAATCTCCATATCGGTTAGCCCCATCCGAAATGCAAGAGTTAGCTAGTCAGTTACAAGAGCTGGCTGACAAAGGGTTCATACGCCCCAGCTCATCACCTTGGGGTGCGTCGGTTCTTTTCATCAAGAAGAAAGACGGAACCTTTAAAATGTGCATATATTATCGGGAACTCAACAAGCTAACCATCAAGAATCGTTATCCTTACCTCGCATCGATGGACCTCCTAGACCAACTTCAGGGTGCAACTTGTTTCCCAAAAATTGATCTTCATTCCGGCTATCATCAGCTTAGAGTACGTGAAGAAGACATTCTAAAAACCGAGTTTCGTACTCGCTACGGTCACTACAAATTCATGGTCATGCCCTTTGGGTTGACCAATGCCCCCGCCATTTTCATGGATCTAATGAATAGGGTGTGCAAACCCTACCTCGATCGATTTGTCATTGTATTCATAGATGATATTCTTATTTATTCCAAGACATAGTCAGATCATGAACGGCATCTTCGGCTTATCCTAAGACTTTGGAATACCGAAAAGCTTTATGCTAAGTTTTCAAAATGTGAATTCTAGCTAAAGGAATTGGTCACGTTGTCAACGACAAGGGAATTCATGTTGACCCAGCAAAGATCAAAGCAGTGCAAGAATGGCAGGCACCATGCACTCCTACCGAAGTCAGATCATTCCTCGGCTTAGCAGGTTATTATCAACGTTTTATCGTCAATTTCTCCCGTATTGCCTTACCACTCACAGCCTTGACTCATAAGGGAAAGTCCTTCAATTGGGGACCCAACCAGGAGGAAGCTTTCCAAACTTTGAAACAGAGACTTTGTGATGCACTTGTTCTCACCCTCCCTGATAGTTGTGATGACTTTGTGGTCTACTGTGACGCATCAGGGCAGGAGCTAGGGTATGTCTTAATGCAAAGGGGGAAAGGTGATAGCCTACGCCTCAAGACAACTCAAAGTCCACGAAAAGAATTACACCACTCATGACCTTGAACTCGGGGCAGTCGTGTTTGCTCTGAAGATATGGAGACATTATCTCTATGGCACAAAGTGTGAAATCTACACTGATCATAAGAGCCTTCAACATATCTTCAATAAGAAAGAGTTAAACATGAGGCAACGACTATGGGTCAAACTCCTGAATGATTATGACTGCGAAATCCATTATCACCCAGGCAAAGCCAATGTCGTAGCAGATGCTCTTAGTCGGAGAGAATATGCTAACTCCATCCACTTGTTGTGTTCTCATATTGTAACCAACCTTCAAAGACGCATTCGCGAAGCTCAGCATACCTCAATTACAGAGAATGATTTACGAGACGAATTATCTTGTAGAGCTTAAACCAAGTTAGAATCGAAATCCGATGGCATCCTTCATTATCTAAATCGTATTTAGGTACCTGATCGCGACAATCTTCGCACATTCCTCATGAACAAGGCCCACAAAACACAATACTCCATACATCCAGGGGCTGATAAGATGTATCAAGATCTACGATACTCTTACTTGTGGCCTGGAATGAAAAAGGATATCGCCGTCTTTGTCTCCAAATGCCTCACCAGTTCGAAAGTTAAAGCTGAGCATCAAAGACCCTCAGGCTTACTTGTTCAACCCGAAATACCTGTCTGGAAGTGGGAAAATATAACCATGGATTTCATTATTGGGTTACCTCGCACCTCCAGTGGGCATGATATGATTTGGGTTATTGTCGATCACCTTACCAAATCCGCTCACTTCATCCCAATCCGCGAAGATTACAAAAACGAGAAGTTGGCTCGTATTTACATTGTTGAAATTGTAAGCCGACATGGTGTGCCTTTAAGCATCATCTCGGATCGAGATGGGCGTTTTACTTCACGAACATGGCAAGCCGTACAATCAGCGTTAGGCACTCGATTAGACCTCAGCACCACTTTTCATCCTCAAACTGATGGTCAATCCGAGCGCACGATACAGACTCTTGAAGACATGTTACGATCATGCGTTATCGATTTCAAGGGCAATTGGGATGCTCATCTACCATTGGTTGAATTCTCATACAATAACAACTATCACTCTAGTATCGGTATGGCTCCTTTTGAAGCACTATACGGGTGTAAGTGCGATCACCCGTATGTTGGCATGAAATCGGTGAAGCACAGATCACCGGACCAGAATTAATCCAAGAAATAACCGATAAGATTCTCTAAATCCGCAACAATCTTCTAGCAGCTCAGAGTCGTCAAAAGAGTTACGCAGACAAACGATGAAAACCGCTCGAGTTTAGTGTTGGTGATCAAATACTTTTGAAAGTGTCACCATGGAAGGGAGTTGTTCGGTTTGGACAAAAAGGCAAGCTAGCACCCCGCTATGTTGGTCCTTTTAAAATACTCGAGAGAGTTAGTCCTGTAGCCTATAAGCTTGACTTACCTGAAGAACTTAGCAAGATCCATCCAACGTTCCATGATTCTAATCTGAAAAAGTGTCTTGCCGACGAAAACCTTCATATACCGCTAGAGGATATTCAAATCGACGAGACGATGCATTTTGTAGAGCGACCCGTAGAAGTCATGGACTTCGGTGAAAAACGCTTAAGACGAAGTTGAATTTCTATAGTTAGGGTTTGTTGGGAGTCAAACGTGGACCCGAGTTTACTTGGGTATGTGAAGACTCGATGCGCGAAAAATACCCTCACCTCTTCCAAGACAAACCTACTACCGCATAAATTTCGGGACGAAATTTCTAAAAGTAAGAGCAACTGTAATATCCATCGAAAAACGGGTTCTAAAACCCGCACTATTTTGTAATCAACTTTATTATAATCTATTTTCATTACGTCTTTATGTAAATCGTTTAAGAGATTCGTTATATTAAAAAAAATAATATAAAATAATAAATAATAATAAAGATAATAATAATAATAAATAATTATATATATTGTAACACCCTGTAAAATCGTGTCCAATAGTATAGTGACACGTGTTGTATTTTAAATATAGTCTGTTAAAGACCAATAAGGATTAAAGGCGTCAACATGCTCAAACTGAGCCTCTGAGTGACGATCCGATTGTAACATCCGTCAAAAACGGATTTACCAAACCCGCTCCGTTTATCAACCGAACAGTCAGTCAAAATTTTCGTTGCGAATTAAATGCCCAAAATATTTTTAAACGATCCGTAATCAATTATTATTCGGGAATATATATTTAGTTTTTGAAAAACTGTCAAAAATCGCAAAATAAAAATATATTACCTCTGCCGGGTTTCGAACCCGGGTCTGTACCGAGTCACTCAGCGACTTATCACCTCACACACAAACCACTGCGCCACTTGTTCCGTTTGTTAAATAATAGAATCATTTAATTCATAAAATGACTTTACGAATTCAAAACCGGCGCCCAATCAGTTCAGTCGTCGGAATCCCGGTAAACTCGCGAGTCTTAACTACAATTTACGTTATAACGTAAACCATTAACCAGATATCGGTTATAACTGATGATTGAAGTCCGCGACACTTTTCTATAACCGCCGGAAAACTTAAACTGATGAATACAGTCGGAAATCAGACCAAGTGCATTTCCATTTTCCCCTATAAATTCACCCTCAAACCATTGAAGACCTTTTCGCTCAAAACCCCACTCTTTCTCGGCGAAAACTCCCTCGCCGGAACTTTTCTGTTTTTCGCCGGAAAACCGAGTTTTAATCCCTGAGCTTTACTGAACCCCCTAAACCTTTACCGAAGTCACCCTTACATTTTCCAAGCTTTCCGGAGACTAGCTGCTATACGGAACACGTCGCCGGAGGTGAATTCTGTCGCCGGAGTTCTGCCGGAAAACAGAGGATCCAGTCGGTATATTTCTCCGCCCAGTTCCTTTTCCTTTTCACTTATATCTTACCTTAATCGACTGTAAAACACTAATAAACCGATAAAAAACCTTGAACCAGTCAGTTGACTTTCTCTGGTTATTCTTTGATGAAGAAGACGATGTACTGGTTATATTATAAGTGTAATTAAAATCATGAAATTAATCGGGTTAGACACACAGTCCAGCGGTGGACTGTGTGCACATAAAACGTTATACATACAAAGGTCTCGAGTTCGATTCCCGTCTCACACACGCTGCCTTAATAAAAACCATTGTTTTTGTTTACTGAACCGGAGCCGCCTTAGATATATGTTAAGTATATTGATAACCGGAATAATAACCAAGTTAGACACACAGTCCAGCGGTGGACTGTGTGTTTGTTTATATCACTGGTCACGAGTTCGAGTCCGGTCTTCAGCACCGACTCGGACAATTACCTCTTCTTTTTAATTAAGGCAGAAAAGGAAATAAATAATTAGTATTTAAGTATAATAAAAATCGAATGATATAACATGTTGAACACACAGTCCAGCGGTGGACTGTGTGTTGGATTAAACCACAGGTCCCGGGTTCGAGACCTGTGGAGTGCATGACCGTGTCGTTTAAACTGTTTTTAAAATAAAAAGGATTTCTGTTTAATTGTAATTAATGTATATATGTAATTAAAATCGGATATATAACGAGTTAGACACGTAGCTCAGTTGGTAGAGCTGCGTGCACGCGTACGGGAGGTCTCGGGTTCGAGCCTCACTCAGCGCACAATAATATTCCATCGAACCGGTCAACGGTCAGGTCAACGGTCAACGGGCCGGTCAACGGTCAGAAAAAAATAAATTTTTTTTATTATTTTTATTTAATTATTTTAATTAAAAATCAATTATAAATACTTAAAAATAACATTTTTAAGGTTAGAAAATAGCCTCAAACTCACAAAAATACACCCAACAATCCTACTAAAATAGTTTAATAAAATCCGTTTACTTACCAAACCATAATGCGATTTATCTAGGTTAAATCTCACTCGTGGTTAAAACCACTTCGCGTGCATTCAACGTCATCAACCGAACGCACCCACTGTGAGTGAATCTTACAATTCCCCTTTTAAATTACACGTTTTGGGGTGTGTCATGTGTTATGAAATTAATTAATTTATTTATTTAAAACTTGTGCCATACCACATCATGACTTAAACTTAGATTGTTCTATTGATGTGATTTACTTATTGCCTTTTGTCAAGTCATATGAAACTCATACATTAAGCCCATCAGTTCCTCGTGGGAGACGAGTAGAACATCGCGTGCTTCACATCAAATTCATTACTATTCATGTGTGTATCATTGAGTTTATATTGTTTGTAGTTGTGTTATTCATATTATCATGTTTATGAAATTCATTCATCAGGCCCTCAGCTCCTCGTGAGAGACGAGTTGAGCATCGCGTGCCTCTAATTGTTCCATTATTGTTCATGTGTGTTTTCATTTAACATATTATGATTGTTGATCAAGTTACATCTAATTTTACTCATGTTTGGTTGTGCACATATTTCATAATCAATTTAAATAAATTGTTCAAATGTTTTCCATAGGATTCACTCGCCAACATTATGTTGATCCAAAAACCTTTTTACACATGATACAGGTGAACAGGTTGAAGCAAGGATAACATAGGATATGCCTTAGAAGAGAACAAAGAAGTTAGATTGTTAGTTAGATCATGTTGTAGCAATCATTGTAAATTTCCATTTAATTTGTATTAATGAATATGAAACGCTTAATAAATGTCATGAGCTTTGATGATAACCCAATCATGCCCCGATCACCTTTTCCGCTGCGGGTCGGGGTGTGACACCGATGTCAACATGCATAAATAACAGCCTCTGAGTGACTGATATGTCAACATGCTTGAAATTTGGCCTCTGAGTGACTAATATGTCAACATGCCCAGCCTCTGAGTGACATCGGAATCAACATGCTTATAATAAGCCTCTGAGTGATCCTTTATGAAGTCCTAACTCTCATACGTGTCAAATATTGGAAAAGAGAGTTCAATTTTGTAAATATGTGAAAGTTGGATGATGGAGGGATTAAAAGTGTCAACATGTTAATTTATTCCTCTGAGTGACCTTTTAATGAACCGAGAGCTCGACAATGTCCGGGCATACTCCCGGGTATGCCAAAAATTGCTAAAAGGGTGTTTTAGAAGGTTAAAAAGGGTTTAATAAGTTAAGGGGCTAAATGTGTCAAGCTTTGGAATTGGCCGTGGGGCGCTCGTGGGGCGCGAGAGGCAAGGCCTATGCCTCTCACGGCCCGGCAGGGGACATCTGCTGCGGAAAGTTATGCTTGGCCTCCAAACAAAACTCCAAAAACCATTAAATCGAAACCATGGCTTCCCAAACTGCTATACCACGTTTTGGGACACTTGTAAGCTCCCTCTTACACCCCTAAACACCTGGCTTCACCTCCTTTGAGTTCTCCAACTATAAATAGGTGATCAAGTTCACCATTTGAACTTGCACCTTTCTTGTTCATACTCTTCTCCCTCCTCTGGAAGTTCCTAGCTAAAAGTAGCATCCAACATAGTTCTTTTGCACCTAGGAATTACTGGTAAGTGTTCCTTGTGCATTTTCGTTTATAGGCTTTTACAACCAAAAGTCAAGCGTTTTACGAAAAATGCTTTGACATTCGGTTAAGACCATTATGGTCCAGCCATTGTTCGAAATGAACCTGGCTAAGTGATCGTATTAAGGTAGGTGTCAGTCCCAATAAAGGGCACCTCCTGAAGTTCACGTTTGCTAGACCAATTGACGGGTCAAAGTTATGATATTAAAAAGTCAAACAAGCCATTTTTCAGAAAAATTATAAATTGATCTTATAGATGTTATGAAACCTTTTTGACACTAAACAAGTTGGTAATAATTATTAGAACATGTAAGAACATGTTCTGCTCGTCAATTTCAGTTCTAGGGTCGGTTCGCAACCGAAATGCGTGAAGTTTGACTTATACTTTGACTTTCGATTCTGACCCGATTTAGATTAGTTACCTACTGATCTAAAGTTGCATTATAATCATAATATAATGTAGCATAACCCTCTGAGGTTATATCACATGATCATAATCAGAATCTAAGTTTATGCGCAAGTTCCATAATTATGCCATTCTTGACCAAAATGCCCTTTTTGCATAAAACAAGGTTTTAAATGGTAATGAACTTGAAAATGAGTTTTCTACTGATTTAATATTATAATTAGGATTATTTGGGATATTAAACCAAGTTATAAACTAAGTTTTCAAGCAAGTCCTTAAACTATGTCGATAAATGGCGATTTTAGCCCTTGTAGCTCATAAACTAGTTTTAATCAAATCTTTTCAAGGTAAATCTTTTACCTATTGATATGTTATATTAAATAACATATCTAAGACATTTTAATCTAAACTTAACATCAGTTTCATGAAAATCGCATAAAGACGCCATTTTACGACATAAGCGTCGTTTAGTCGCATAATATGGTTTTAAACCATATTAATTAACCAAGACCTGCTACCTACTGATTGTAAAACTTATTTAAACATAATTACAGTAGGTACATGTTATAAACTCAGAACCCCAAATAATTTATAAACTTTGTGTAAAATGACCAAAATGCCCATACGGTGCATAGTTTGGTTATAAAAGATAATTTACACATATAATTGACATCCTACTGATATTATATCATAAATAAATTAGTTTTCCAGAATATTTATGATTATAAATTTAAAATATATTCAAGTTCCTTTTATACGGTATATAATTACCGAATTTCTTTTATAAGGCATAATTTCGTTTTAAAACCTTAACGGGCATACAAGTTGATCTCCTACAGATATCTTAACTTATTTAAAATATAATGGCATATAGAACTTGTCCATGACTTATCCGGTTACCCATTATCGCTTATAAGCATACGGTTGATTATACGTAACTAGTTTACGAAATTTGACCGAAACGGGTTTAACCTTGTCATTTAAATTTCAAAATCCAGAATGTTAATTGTTTACCCATATTATGCAAGTCAAAGTACTTGTCGGGTTTAAACTACATTCTATCCGATCATCGTTTAATCAAGCGTTATACGTATTGATCATGTACACTACTCGGTCTAAGTCTATGACTTAAATAAAGACCGTTAGTATTAATTGGTTAGCTTATGTGTCACACCCTCAATTTCCACTTGCGGAGTTTTACCGCGAGGCATGTGAACAAACCAGAATCTGAGACACTAGTACGTCGAACGACTCTATATGATTTGATAATACGTTTTCCAAAATCATTTGTTTAACCGTTCATTGTAGATTTTATATTGTCCTAGTTAGTCTCAATGTTTAGCGGAAGCATTAGTTTTTATGGTTGAGCGGAAGCATAAAAATAGATAGAGAAATGGGCGCCAACACAAACGCCAAAACAAATGAAAAACCCAAAACAATGTTTGTAAATGAGACTCGATAAAAGGTGTCTTGATCAATGCAAGTGAGTGCACCTAGAGCTCCTAGCGTCCTGAGAAACATGTAAAGAAACAAGTGTCAACATTAAAGATGAGTGAGTTCACAGTTTTCAAAAGTTCATTTGTTCGGTTACAAGTTTGTTTTCCCCGTTATCCCTTACCCGGGATAACGATTTGGTTCCATTATTCCCAACCCGGAATAATACTGATGGTTCCATTATTCCTTCCCGGAATAATAATGATGTTCCATTATTCCAAACCCGGAATAATAAAGTTGTTGTTTCCATTATCCCTAACCCGGGATAATATAGTTGATTCGTAATTAAGTTCACTGTTAATATATATAGGTAGCTAGCCTAAAGTTATGTCACGTAAGTGTTCGCGATCGAAGCTGACTGTTGTGCCTCCGTGTTGCCAGGCCTATCACTGACCATGGCGAAGTTAGGCCAAATTATTCACCCGTTGACCATACCCGGTCGGCTAGCGCGACTAGCTCGGATGGGGCTTGTCGGGCCCAGTAGTACTACTTATAATTTCCCCGCTATTTAAACCCAATACTAACGATCCGAGAGATTGTCGAGGACTTGTGTGATATAGCTGCTTAGTGACCATAACGTACATTAACATTAACTTAGTTACCGAATAGTTAAGTGACGTTAATTTCATATAACGTAAAGAGATAGAGTTGTAGAGTGTATACATGTTTCTCCCCCTGTTGTTTAAAACCGGATAAAGTTAGGGCCGTGAACTCACCTTTAGTTGCTCGGTTAGTGTAAGACAGAAGTTGAAATGATGGGACTGCTAATTCGTCCTAACAAGTCAATTGATTTCAAGTTAGTGTGTGAACACACCAATACAAATCCTACACATAATTAACGCACAAAGCAGTACACACAATCACAATTTCTATCACCCAAACATGCATGCAAGTATCCTCATGTGAACATAGTGATCAAAACAATTTATCATGTACACAAAATCAATATATACAACACTTTGATACATACATTCGCAAGTTATCAAGTTTCAGCTCATATACTCATAATTAGGCTGTTTTCAAGGATTTTTATAAAATAGTTCCAACATTCCAAAAATTCCAATTATTTTACAGAAGGTGACAACTATACTGTAGAATTTCATATAAATTTTTCAAGTCCTAACACTTTACCAATTATTCGTAAATATTAATATACTAGGCTGCAGTCAGATTTGTCGCTTTCTGACTGCAGTCCACGGAAGAATTTATTTAAAAATCATTGTTCGTCCAATTAACAAAATTACAATGGGAGTTGCCCGGAAATTTCCATGTCTAGTTGCTGTACAAATTTCATAATTCGACTCCCTACAGATTATTAAATCCAACTCGATAAACAACTAACAAAATTTCAGGATTTTTACAGCTTTAGTTACTGAACTAAATTGGCCACTTAAAAATATCAAACGACTTCAGAAAAATATGAATCCAGCGCCATTAGAATCGTTTTTCAAAACTCTACGTTTTAGACTTCAGAAAATCCGTTTTTCGACAAATAATGACCGAGTTACAGCCAGTTGAAGTTGTCTGTAACCACCATTCAGCAATCTGATTCAGCACTTTATCACAATCTAACTCGCTTAAACCGTCGATACATTGAACATATGCGATCAAGAACAGAATTTCCAATCATATACTATCATGTATATTATACCCATGCAACCCTAATCATAACCTATAGTTTTTATCAATCCGAAAACAACACACTTGCAAACTATGATTTCCTAAAACAACACACTTGCAAACTATGATTTCCGAAAACAACACACATGCAAACTATGATAAATCAGCCGATTAGCAACATAACACTACATTCAAACATATAAATCCGAATATGATCTTGCAAACAATGATAAATCCTAACCTTTAATAACAAGATTAATGAGCCGAGACTTGGACAAGAGCCGATTCGGATTGAAGGTAGATCGCGACCGAGAAGATCCGTGACCGAGAAGAGATGTTGTTCGCGACCGAGAAGGGGTGTAGTAGGCTGTTTTGCGATCGAGGGAACAAGTGGAAGAGATGGGCTGCCGTCGGCTTCCTTAGATACTAGGGTTTTTGTGTGTTTTGTTTTTGTGAAGCAAAGCATGCATGTGTGTGTATATATAGCGCAAGAGTAAGGAGAAGAGGGAGGGGTTTACGGTTTGGGTAGCTCGCGACCGCAAAGGGGTTCGGGTGGGTTGGTTTGGGTCCAGCACTTGATCCTCAAGCTTAGATTAACTACTTGAGCCGCAAGGAAGTGAAGTTAGCTCGTGTCGCGGCTCGATTCGATTCATTTATTTATTTACTACGTCTATACTTTATAACTAAAATAAAACACGAAATCGGATATCACATAATAACGCAACAACTTATAAACGTTTAATACGTAGCACATAATTTATTTGACAAGTACACGAAATTATCGTAATTATTTCGAGCGTGCAATTTAAGTCTCCGAACCAAATTAACGTAGGAACAAATAATCGTGAAGTAGTGCGTTTAAGATATCTGAAAAACCGGGATGTCACATTATCCTCATGTTGAAAGAATTTTTGTCCCGAAAATTGAGTAAACGCGGTTTAGAATGCAGCGTACATGTTTAGAGTGCCACGCACCAAGATTTAGTTCGTTAACAATAGTACGCGAAATTACAAGAGATTCCCAAGTGCCATGCACAAAGATTCCCAAGTGCCATGCACAAGGATTTAGTTAACAATGGTACGCGAAATTATGAGAAATTCCCAGGTTGTCACATCATCCCCATGTTGAAAGAATTTTCGTCCCGAAAATTTAGTTGCTGGTATCGTTAGTTTGCTGCTCAGCTGTAAAGATGTGTGGGTATTTGCTTTTCATTTGGTCCTCTCTTTCCCACGTGAACTCCCGTCCACGCTTAGAGTCCCAACGAACCTTAACGATCGGAATCTTGCTATGCCTTCGAGTCTTGATCTCACGATCCATGATCTCGATAGGTTGTTCCACAAAGTGCAGTTGTTCATCCACTTGGATCTCATCCAATGGAATGACTAGGGTTTCATCTGATAGACACTTCTTTAGATTTGACACGTGAAAAACGTTGTGAACCCCACTGAGTTCGGTAGGAAGGTCTAATTGATAAGCTACGGGTCCAATACGTTTCAAGATCACAAACGGACCTACGTACCGTGGGTTTAGTTTGCCTCGTTTTCCAAAGCGGATTACACCCTTCCAGGGTGACACCTTCAGTAGGACGCGGTCGCCTACTTGAAATTCGAGCGGTTTGCGTCGTTGATCAGCGTAGCTTTTCTGTCGATCTCGTGCCGCCGCCATGCGGTTTCTGATTTGTACAACCTTTTCAGTAGCCTCAAGTATCAACTCAGGGCCTGTGAGTTGACTGTCACCGACTTCTGCCCAACAGACCGGTGATCTACATTTACGACCGTATAATGCCTCAAACGGTGCTGCCGAAATACTCGTATGGTAACTGTTGTTATACGAGAATTCCACTAAAAGCAGGTGGATTTCCCAACTATTTCCAAAGTCTACTACGCATGCCCTAAGCATGTCTTCCAAGGTCTGTATGGTCCTTTCGCTTTGACCATCAGTCTGAGGGTGATAAGCTGTGCTCATATCTAAGCGTGTGCCCAACGCTTTCTGAAGTGACTGCCAAAAGTTGGACGTGAAGCGAGCATCTCTGTCTGAGATGATGGACGTTGGCATTCCGTGCCGAGAAACTACTTCCTTAATGTAGATGCGAGTCAACTTCTCCATCTTATCTGTTTCTTTAATAGCTAGGAAGTGTGCGAACTTAGTTAAACGATCCACAATCACCCAGATGGTATCGCAACCACCCAAAGTTCGTGGGAGTTTAGTGATGAAGTCCATCGAGATCTGATCCCATTTCCACACTGGGATCTCAGGTTGTTGGAGAAGCCCCGATGGCTTTTGATACTCTACCTTGACTTTTGCACAAGTCAAACACTTACTCACGTAGGTGGCTATATCAGCTTTCATGTTGGGCCACCAATACGCAGCTATAAGGTCTTGATACATCTTATCCGAACCAGGATGGACAGAGTATCGGGATTTGTGAGCTTCATTCATGACTAACTCTCTGAGGTTCCGTAGAGAGGTACCCATATGCGATTCTTGAAGTACCGGGCTCCATTGGGTTTTACTTCCCAATCGCGTTCCATTTTTCCCACCGATTCGACCTTGATGTTTTCCTCCTTAACTGCTTCTAACTACGCGTCGCGTATCTGTTCGGGTAGCCCCGAATGAATAGTGAGCTGTAATGCTCGTACCCGACGAGGTTTCAAGTGTTCCTTCCTACTGAGGGCATCAGCTACCACGTTAGCTTTACCCGGGTGATACCGAATGGCACATTCATAATCGTTCAAGAGTTCGACCCAGCGACGCTGTCGCATGTTCAACTCCTTCTGATCAAAGATGTGTTGGAGGCTCTTGTGGTCTGTAAAGATTGTGCACTTCGTTCCATAGAGGTAGTGTCTCCAAATCTTAAGTGCAAACACTACTGCTCCCAATTCCAGGTCATGCGTTGTGTAGTTTTTCTCGTGAACCTTCAATTGTCGGGACGCATACGCAATGACCTTATCGCGTTGCATGAGTACGCATCCCCACCCATGAATGGAAGCATCACAATATACTACAAAGTCATCTGTCCCTTCCGGCAAGGACAGAATGGGTGCACTGGAAAGTTTCTGTTTGAGCAATTGAAATGCCGCTTCCTGCTTGTCACCCCAAGCATACTTGATGCCTTTTTGGGTGAGGGTAGTAAGCGGTTGTGCGATCTTTGAAAATCCCTCGATGAAACGTCTGTAGTAACCAGCCAAACCCAAAAATTGGCGGATCTCCGTCGGTGTCCTGGGTGCTTCCCAGTTTTTGATAGCTTCAATCTTGGCAGGGTCGACGTGGATACCCTTTTCATTTACGATATGCCCGAGGAACTGAACTTCCCGAATCCAAAAATCACAATTTGAAAGCTTGGCATATAGTTTCTCCTGTTGAAGTAATCCCAGCAGTAATCGTAGATGTTCAGCATGTTCTTCTTCACCTTTAGAGTAGATGAGTATGTCATCGATGAACACAATGACAAACTTGTCGAGGTATGGTTTACACACACGGTTCATGAGGTCCTTGAACACCGCGGGTGCGTTGGTGAGACCGAAGGGCATAACCAAGAACTCATAATGGCCATACCGAGTACGAAATGCCGTCTTAGCGATATCCTCCTCCCTGACGCGTAGCTGGTGGTAACCGGACCGTAGATCAATCTTGGAGTAGTAGCTTGAACCTTGCAGTTGGTCGAAGAGATCGTCGATGCGAGGTAACTGGTATCGGTTCTTGACAGTAACCTTGTTGAGTTCCCGGTAGTCGATGCACATGCGGAAGGTCCCGTCCTTCTTCTTGACAAAAAGGACTGGAGCTCCCCATGGCGAAGCGCTTGGTCGGATAAATCCTTTTTCTAACAGCTCCTGCAGCTCGACTGGAGCTAGGCAGTATGGGGCCTTGGTGATAGGAGTTGCATTGTTCGCCAATTCAATTTCAAACTCCAATTGTCGATGGGGTGGGAGACCAGGTAACTCCTCTAGGAATACATCAGAAAAATCAAGGACGACGGGGATGTCTTCTATAAGTTTCTCGTCCTTAGGCTGTTTGGTAACCAGTGCGAGTAAAGCGAAAGAGTTCTTCCTCTGAAGATACTTCTGCGCTTGCATGTAAGGGATGATGTTTGTGACGGCGCCTGCCTTCTCACCTTGCACCGTCAAGATTTCGTCGTTAGCGAGCGGAATACGGATAGATTTTTCGAAACAGAGAACTTCAGCTCGGACGTCGGATAGCCAGTCCATTCCGACTACCACGTCAAAACTACCCAGGGTAGTTGTCATCAGATCAATGGTAAAGGTGTGACCCGCGAGTTTGAGTTGACAGCCGGATACTATATGGGTCACGTCTACAGATTTACCGTCGGCTAGTTCTATGATATAAGGGGTCTCTAAGGGTTTAGGCATGAGATTTAGGTTCTTCCTAAAAGACTCAGATATAAAACTCCTATCCGCACCCGTATCAAAAAGAACAGTAGCAAAATGTTCATTAAGGGGAAACTTACCGGTGACCACGTTCGAGTCGTTTCTGGCCTCCCCGCGGCCCAGCGTAAATGCGCGACCTTTGGCACCTCCTGTGCCACCATTTCCATTATTGTTGTTGTTATTGTTGTTGTTGTGGTTATTGTGGTTGTGGTTGTTCCCACCATTGTTGTTGTTGTTACGCAGTTGTGGGCAGTCTCTTTTGAAGTGGGCAGTGCTACCACACTGATAGCATCCCCGGTTAACACCCTGATGCTGGCCCTGGGGTTGATTTTGGTTTTGTTGAGACATGATTTCCCCGCGACAATCCTTTGCCGCATGTCCCACCTTGCCACATCGTTGGCAGCGATTCCCGGCACAAGGGCCGTGATGATGAAGATTACAACGATTGCACTGCGGCTTTCGACCTACATAGCCGCTTGCATTCTGGTTGTTGTTGGCGGGTTGATTTTGATGACCCCGGTGGCTGTTGTAATGATTGAACCGTTTCTGGTTCCCCTGTTATGGCTGGGATGACGAAGACTGTCGAACAGACGAGTCTTCAAACTTTCTTTTATTATCAGGGGCAACTTCAGTTGTACCCCGAGTTGGCAACTTCTTCTGTTCCACCGCCTTGTCGGTGAGTTTGTGTGCCAACCTGATTGCTTGATGTTCGGTTGCAGGGTTGCTAGCCATCACCATACCCTGAATCTCCGGGACCAGACCCCCAAGGTAGAACTCGAGTCGTTTCTCCACAGTGTTGGCCAGATCGGGACACAGAAATACCAAGTCGTGATGTTTCGCTATGTATGCTTCGATTTCAGATCCCACCATCTTGTGGTTCCATAATGTTTGCTCCAACTGTTGAACTCTGTCTCGCGGACAGTACTCTTCTTTGATTAGGGCCTTAAACTCGGCCCAGGCCATGGCATTTGCAGCAATAAGTCCACGCGTTTGGACTTGTGCATTCCACCAAGTTAGTGCCCCATCTTCCAGTGTTGAGGCTGCATACTTGACCTTGTTGGCCTCCAGACAGTTGCACATTTCAAATACTGATTCAGATTTTTCGATCCAGCGCACCAATCCTATGGGTCCTTCTGCCCCCGTGAATTTACTTGGCTTTGCGTCGAGGAACATCTTGTAGGGTTAAGACCCCCTCCTGCTGACAGAGGATAGGTAGTCAGCGAGGAATTCTACTAGCCCAACTATTAGATTTTCCCATGAAAATTTAATAATGGTTACCTGCCGGTTGGTTCTGAACACCCGCTAGAGCTGCGTTCACGTGCCCTTGGATCATTGCAGCTAATTCTTCGGGCGTCATGTTAAGGTTCCCGCGACGTCCAGTTGCCATTTGGATCTTCGTAAGACAACATAAACACACACCGATAAGTCTATATATCCAATATAGTTATCCTATTCCGTACTTAAATAATTATCAAGTTATGTCAACTCAAATAAATTAAATAGTCAAAAGAAATGCTTGATTAAATAAAGTTTCAACATCTTACAAAGTGCCAACTAAACATACGAGTTTATTATAAAGTCTCAAGTTTAAACACAAGTGGGAAAATAAATAGACTGAAGGAAAATAAATAAAATAAGAGAGACGTGTCAGTCTTCTACGTCTCCATCCCCCAAATCACTATCGTTGCCGTCATCCTGCGCGGCATTTCCAGCTTCTACAGCTGGGTCCTCCTCCGGATCCTCCTCTGGATCCTCTTCTGGATCCTCTTCCGGATCCTCTTCCGGATCCTCTTCCGGATCCTCTTCTGGATCCTCTTCTACCGGCACTGGAGGGGCCGGTGCTGGTGCAGGTACTGGTGCAGGTGCCTGATTTTGTTCCAGTCCTTGAATTCTCCAGCTAGACTCAAGAACTTTGTCTTCTAGCCAGTCAGCCCTTAGCTGCTCAGCACGAAGGTCTCTGGCTAAGGTGTTACGAGCTATCTTACTCGTATGCTGCTCTTCCTCGAGCGACTCAGTTTTACCTGTCAGTTGTCCTATCATCCATCCCTGAGCTAGGATGGTTTCATGCATTCTTTCTATTTGTTCTTGTTGTTTCCGTATCATATCTCTAAGTAGGTCGTTTCCTACTTCTACCGAGTTAACCGGTTTGACCGGCACAGCGATGGTTGGGCGTGATGACGACTCCTCCCCTAGAGCGAGCCTTTTCCTCGCAGCTGAGCGTGTCTCCACGCCATAAGATGGTAAGGGTTCCACCATAGGTGCCTTTCTTGGCGCCCTTGGTGGCGTAAGTTTGTCGGATGATGATGATGATGATGATGATGATGACATTGCCTGTTAGGTTGTGTAGTTAGTTACGAATTGCATTCATTTCTTACCAAGCATTCATATTCTTCATAACACAGTTGTGGTACATCACATAACAAGATATAACAGTTCGGTGCCAAACTACGTCTAGTGTCGTGTATTCAGCTATAGTTTAGGTCTACTTTGAATGCAAACCTGGTTCTCTATAGCTAGTGGCTTTGATACCAATCTGTCACACCCTCAATTTCCACTTGCGGAGTTTTACCGCGAGGCGTGTTAACAAACCAGAATCTGAGACACTAGTACGTCGAACGACTCTATATGATTTGATAATACGTTTTCCAAAATCATTTGTTTAACCGTTCATTGTAGATTTTATATTGTCCTAGTTAGTCTCAATGTTTAGCGGAAGCATTAGTTTTTATGGTTGAGCGGAAGCATAAAAATAGATAGAGAAATGGGCGCCAACACAAACGCCAAAACAAATGAAAAACCCAAAACAATGTTTGTAAATGAGACTCGATAAAAGGTGTCTTGATCAATGCAAGTGAGTGCACCTAGAGCTCCTAGCGTCCTGAGAAACATGTAAAGAAACAAGTGTCAACATTAAAGATGAGTGAGTTCACAGGTTTTCAAAAGTTCATTTGTTCGGTTACAAGTTTGTTTTCCCCGTTATCCCTTACCCGGGATAACGATTTGGTTCCATTATTCCCAACCCGGAATAATACTGATGGTTCCATTATTCCTTCCCGGAATAATAATGATGTTCCATTATTCCAAACCCGAAATAATAAAGTTGTTGTTTCCATTATCCCTAACCCGGGATAATACAGTTGATTCGTAATTAAGTTCAATGTTAATATATATAGGTAGCTAGCCTAAAGTTATGTCACGTAAGTGTTCGCGGTCGAAGCTGACTGTTGTGCCTCCGTGTTGCCAGGCCTATCACTGACCATGGCGAAGTTAGGCCAAATTATTCACCCGTTGACCATACCCGGTCGGCTAGCACGACTAGCTCGGATGGGGCTTGTCGGGCCCAGTAGTACTACTTATAATTTCCCCGCTATTTAAACCCAATACTAACGATCCGAGAGATTGTCGAGGACTTGTGTGATATAGCTGCTTAGTGACCATAACGTACATTAACATTAACTTAGTTACCGAATAGTTAAGTGACGTTAATTTCATATAACGTAAAGAGATAGAGTTGTAGAGTGTATACATGTTTCTCCCCCTGTTGTTTAAAACCGGATAAAGTTAGGGGCCGTGAACTCACCTTTAGTTGCTCGGTTAGTGTAAGACAGAAGTTGAAATGATGGGACTGCTAATTCGTCCTAACAAGTCAATTGATTTCAAGTTAGTGTGTGAACACACCAATACAAATCCTACACATAATTAACGCACAAAGCAGTACACACAATCACAATTTCTATCACCCAAACATGCATGCAAGTATCCTCATGTGAACATAGTGATCAAAACAATTTATCATGTACACAAAATCAATATATACAACACTTTGATACATACATTCGCAAGTTATCAAGTTTCAGCTCATATACTCATAATTAGGCTGTTTTCAAGGATTTTTATAAAATAGTTCCAACATTCCAAAAATTCCAATTATTTTACAGAAGGTGACAACTATACTGTAGAATTTCATATAAATTTTTCAAGTCCTAACACTTTACCAATTATTCGTAAATATTAATATACTAGGCTGCAGTCAGATTTGTCGCTTTCTGACTGCAGTCCACGGAAGAATTTATTTAAAAATCATTGTTCGTCCAATTAACAAAATTACAATGGGAGTTGCCCGGAAATTTCCATGTCTAGTTGCTGTACAAATTTCATAATTCGACTCCCTACAGATTATTAAATCCAACTCGATAAACAACTAACAAAATTTCAGGATTTTTACAGCTTTAGTTACTGAACTAAATTGGCCACTTAAAAATATCAAACGACTTCAGAAAAATATGAATCCAGCGCCATTAGAATCGTTTTTCAAAACTCTACGTTTTAGACTTCAGAAAATCCGTTTTTCGACAAATAATGACCGAGTTACAGCCAGTTGAAGTTGTCTGTAACCACCATTCAGCAATCTGATTCAGCACTTTATCACAATCTAACTCGCTTAAAACCGTCGATACATTGAACATATGCGATCAAGAACAGAATTTCCAATCATATACTATCATGTATATTATACCCATGCAACCCTAATCATAACCTATAGTTTTTATCAATCCGAAAACAACACACTTGCAAACTATGATTTCCTAAAACAACACACTTGCAAACTATGATTTCCGAAAACAACACACATGCAAACTATGATAAATCAGCCGATTAGCAACATAACACTACATTCAAACATATAAATCCGAATATGATCTTGCAAACAATGATAAATCCTAACCTTTAATAACAAGATTAATGAGCCGAGACTTGGACAAGAGCCGATTCGGATTGAAGGTAGATCGCGACCGAGAAGATCCGTGACCGAGAAGAGATGTTGTTCGCGACCGAGAAGGGGTGTAGTAGGCTGTTTTGCGATCGAGGGAACAAGTGGAAGAGATGGGCTGCCGTCGGCTTCCTTAGATACTAGGGTTTTTGTGTGTTTTGTTTTTGTGAAGCAAAGCATGCATGTGTGTGTATATATAGCGCAAGAGTAAGGAGAAGAGGGAGGGGTTTACGGTTTGGGTAGCTCGCGACCGCAAAGGGGTTCGGGTGGGTTGGTTTGGGTCCAGCACTTGATCCTCAAGCTTAGATTAACTACTTGAGCCGCAAGGAAGTGAAGTTAGCTCGTGTCGCGGCTCGATTCGATTCATTTATTTATTTACTACGTCTATACTTTATAACTAAAATAAAACACGAAATCGGATATCACATAATAACGCAACAACTTATAAACGTTTAATACGTAGCACATAATTTATTTGACAAGTACACGAAATTATCGTAATTATTTCGAGCGTGCAATTTAAGTCTCCGAACCAAATTAACGTAGGAACAAATAATCGTGAAGTAGTGCGTTTAAGATATCTGAAAAACCGGGATGTCACATTATGCCATAATCTAGACTAGAGCCTTGCCGGTAAATGCTATCTGCAATTAAGTACTTTTGTATACGGCTGAGTTATTGAAATTAAAAGAAGACTAGCTCAGGTAAATACTCTCGACTTATTTTCCCTATACGGGCTTGGGATACGGTAAACTATTACCGCTTGGTCAGAAATGGGATCAATCGAATGCCGGATTGTGGCTAGTAAATCCGCATATTCTGTTTTAATCAGTTTTGTTTGATAACATAAACATCAGGGGTTAAATTAGCGTGTCCTAGATATCCTCGGCTTATTAGATTAGTTAGTGGCCACAACCTTAGCGTGAGGTGTAGGCATACACCTGACAGATGCTCAAATGCAAATTACCCAAGACGTTGGGGATAACTCCTCTGTGAGTTCTAAGTGGTGTGTATTAAATCATGTCTCGGTCTCTGTACTAGGCCTTGTATGTATGGACAAACATGTGAATCTGCTAACAAGGTTACAAAGTAACTTTACCAAGTTATAAAAGATTTTGTGCTCTGTGCACTTAAAATCATCTTAAAATGTTTTCAAAATGAGTAAGTTGGGTGTATTTATCAGCGTAAGCTGACGTATCGTGCAAAGACTAAATTGCAGGTACAATACGAAATAGGCCGGAAGCTGCTCGGTAGTGATTAATAGGATCTTGAAAATCCTTAGATCTGCCCTGAAGTCTGTTTTATATTCTTTTTTTGTACATTTTATGATCCGCTTGTGGATCTTCTATTACGAGCCTGTATATTATTTTGTATTTCCGAACATTTGGTTTGTAATAGTAACTTTATTCCAAGACTTCCGCTGTGCCGTGTTTAATTGACAATGATGTTATCAACTGACGTCACGATACTCCCCACCCGGGCCCACCGGTATATGGATTTGGGATGGAAATCTGGGGTGTGATAGGTTGGTATCAGAGCCAAGGTTTGAGAATTAAACACTACCCTTTTGTGTTTAATCTCAAACTTACACGAGCACATTCCTTAGACTTCCGAGTCTAGGCATTGACCTAGGATTACTCATTTCATTTTTGAATTAAATTTTTAATAGGAATATGCCGTCACTTGTGAGAGGACAAAGTGGAAGAGGAAAAGGTCCAATGAGAGGAGGACCATCGGGGCGCATCCCTTCTCAACCTCACAACTCAGATTCATACCAAGAATCAGGAGATTCGTCTCCTTGGCAACCAGCGGGACATGCCCATAGACACTCGCCCCCTCATTCCCAAAATTCTTACCACTCTCACCACTCCTATCATTCACACCATTCTCTCCATTCCCATCATTCCTATCATGAAGAATTTAACCCTAACTACTACTTTAACATACCTCCAGCTGATCAAAATCAGTTACACTAGCCGAACCCTATGGACGAGGACTCCGACCCGAAATTTCGAGCGATTCGAACTCTTACGTCGGATCGCCTTACCAAGGTCCTAATGAATGGGACCAATATAGGAACCAATTCACCTTCGCCCACACTCCCTCTCATCACTCTCAACCACCTCCTATTCAAGAAGATGTCCACATGGAACCGGTGGAACAACCTCAGCTACCACCTGAACCACCAAGGAGGAAGCGTGGAGCACGTATGTCGGTACGTGCAGGACAAAGGTTGGGATCGCTGCCACCTTTGCCCAATTCCTACCCCACAATTCAAGAGGACCCACAAATGGGTGGACCCTCTAATGTTTCACCTATAGTGGAACCAACACCAACACCCGCACCTGCTGTTCAACCACCACCATCGGGTTATACTAACTCAATTCCCACATATCCAGACACGTCTGGGTATGATCCTTTTAACCCGTCTACACCGGTAGACTACCAAGCATGGTCGCAAGACCCCTATATGCAAGCAGTTATGCACAATGTACTTTACCCGTCTCCTTTCCTACCTGCTTATCCACCGACTGGATATCCAACTTATGGGTACCAGTATCCGGTTATGCCACAACCACAACCACAACCACAACCTCTGTTGCCACTTGAGGCCATTAATGAGGCCTTGGAACGAATGAAAGAAATGCAGCAGCAGGCGGAGAAAACGGAGAAGAAGACAAACAAGTTCTTCAAGAAACTATCCAAGTTGGTCAAAGGAAAGAAGGACGAGTGAAAGTCACTTCTAATTATATGTAGTCCATGCGAGGACATTGTTATTTCTTTAGTCCCTGCGTGGACATTTTTATTTCTTTAAAGTCCTTGCATGGACAAGTTTATTTCAATATTTCTTGTATTGTAATTTATATTTTGAGAATTAATGGAGTAATTTGGAATTATGTATAATTAGGTATTCATCCTCTTGAAAACGAGCGTCTCGATTTTACTCGAAATTTATGCTCTGTGATATAATTCCAAAAAGATCTTAATGGTTTTGATTAGCCAATTGGCACAGACCACACATTTGGCCAAATTATAAGTGATAGTTAAGTACGAAGGGGTCTTCTATCAGGATAGTTAAGGGAAGTTATCCTTCTATCCAGAGGTGGTGGACTTAAGTTCAAACCTCCAAGTCGTTAAGGTCAGTGCGACCGGGACTATTAATCAACCATTAAGGTACTCTTATGTTAACATTTAGAATGTTCATACTCCTGGTAGTGTGACTTTAGGAATCACACTAGCCATCAAGGTAAAAGGACTATGTCCTGACCTTATATAGCCCATGTGATCAAAATTGATCTCGGATAATATCATCAGTGCGATGATAATAAACATCCATTAGTGATGTATTGCCCTTGGGGCTATGATTAAACATACATTAGTGATGTACTGCCCTTGGGGCTATGATTAAACATCCATTAGTGATGTATTGCCCTTGGGGCTATGATTAAACATCCATTTGTGATGTACTGCCCTTGGGGCTATGATTAAACATCCATTAGTGATGTATTGCCCTTAGGGCTATGATTAAACATCCATTAGTGATGTATTGCCCTTGGGGTTATGATTAAACATCCATAAGTGATGTACTGCCCTTGGGGCTATGATTAAACATCCATTAGTGATGTATTGCCCTTGGGGCTATGATTAAACATCCATTAGTGAGTATTGCCCTTGGGCATGATAAACATCATTAGTGATTGCCCTTAGGGTATGATAAACCCATAGTGATGATTGCATGGCATGATTAAACATCCATTAGTGATGTATTGCACTTGGGGCTATGATTCAAACATCCATAAGTGATGTAGTGCCTATGTGCCATATTTTATGTCCATTAGTGACATGCCTTTGTGCCATATTTTATGTCCATTAGTGGTAGGCCTATGTGCCATATTTTATGTCCATTAGTGACAGGCCTATGTGCCATATTTTATGTCCATTAGTGACAAGCCTATGTGCCATGTTTTATGTCCTTCGTGACAAGCTTAAAAGCTAAATAAAATTTGTCAATTATGACAATGACAGTTGTGACAATGCGATCCACTGTCTAGTGATATATGGACTATGTCCAAATTGTAATTTGCCGTTGATGGTCCTTTTGTGACCATAGGCCAAATATAATTATGATAAGCCTAAGAGTTGTGATGTTATTCGCACTAGAATAGGCAATGGACTAATATATCCAATGTTTAAAACCATTATGCTTGACATACCATCGCTAAGTGAAGCTTTATTGGTGTATAGAACCAAAGCTTAAAGATGCCTAACTCAAATGAAGCACAAAGTAGCCACCGGAATGTGGAATCTTGTAAGTCCCGTTAATCCGGATCTAACACTGATATCGCACAATCACCAAGGATGGGTGGAATCCAAACTTGCTGATCTTCAAGAAAAACCGAAAATGATGAAGAAAAACATGAATTCACTTTAACACCTTGCACACGATTCTATTACTTGAACAAGCAAAACCGTTTGGTACAAGATGGAGGTTCTCTAGAGAAAACCTGATTGTCTCCAAAAGTCTAACCCTAGGAAATGACATAAGCTTAGCTTATATACCTAGGGTAAGGCATAACCCTAATGGACTTGCCTATGGGCTTGCCTGGCCCACATGGCCTATGACATGCCCAAATGACCTATAAAGGTCCAAACCTGACACAAACTAACCCAGTTAATCCCAGTTAGCTACCAAGACCGTTACATATATTTGATGCTTCAGTCTCACAGTTCTAGGACCTAACAATCTCCCCCTAGACTGATGCATCAAACTGTCTTCATAATGCAAATTCAGCAATGTCTTCAACAGAAACTATGGTTGTCGCTATGCTGCAAGTGTCGTGGAAGTCAGTCTCACACTTCTTGACCTTATACTTCAACGAACTCTCAGCACTGGGATTTTTCTTCAGCTGTTGTGGTTAGCTTCATATTAGGATCTCGATCAGCTTTGCTTTAAACATTTTGTTAAAAAGAATGCGAGTGGAGGACTCACAGCTCTTTTCTTCTTCAATTCTTCTCTTTCAAGCAAGCAGGTTCACAAGTACTTCTTCAAATGTACTATCACTGTCAGACGATGACTGGGATCTGGTTCTTCTGACTCAGGTACACTTTGCTGTAGTGATGCTTCATGCTTTGTCGGCAACTAACAGCATCTCAATTTCAGCAATCCCTGTTTCTTGATCTAAATTAAGATCTGCACATTTCTAAGAAATTTATAAGAAAACATTCTTATGCAACAGGGAGAGTACCTCATGAACACTTTGTACATCCCAGTACTTGTACTCGGATCAAAATCCAAATTTCTTTCATCTTTTGATGATTAGTCCAATCTTCAAGAATGGTTAATAATTTAAAAAAAAACAAATAAAGCACTCTATTTTTAGATTTTTTGAATTTCTATTTATTTTATTTTTAATTTTTTTAATTTTTAAATACAAAAATATAAATAGAAACACAAATAAACAAGAAAACTAACTCAATAGTTACAACTATACAATTACAATGGGATCAAAATCGTTTTCAGGCAGACCAAAGAACACTTTTCAGTGCGAACTTATTAGACTGGTCTAAGTGATTGCCAATATGTTTGTCCACTTAAACTTTAACGCTCAACTTTCACTTTTCAACTTCGTGAATGCTTAAGGTAGTATTATACTATAATGCCCATGTGTCCCATACCATGACGTACCCCCGCGATCAAAGTAAGCACAACGATTCATCGTAGCAGGTGAGTATACTGTGATCATCCTTGATTGTACAACGTCAGGCTATTGGTGAACAGGTCAGTACTTCCGTACAGCAGAGAGACCAATAGTGACTGACGAGGGTTAGGCAAATACCTTATGAGGTATGTTTGGATTCAAGGAATTTTCTCATAATGAGATTTCCTTTCTTTTAAGGTTTTGGCCTTTTTATTTTGGCTCTTTTAAGAATATCCTGACTGTGCCTAGGTCTGCATATAATCTGGATGCAACAGAAAGGCAGCCATGATATCCCCGGATGACTCAACAGCATAAAGACCGAAACCTCAGATGTTGGCTATCTAGCAACGCAAGATTTAAGACCGTAAAATCATACGCCGATGGTATGTTACCCACAAGATACATAGTTCGTTATGTTTATATCACTTAGTATTTTTAGGACTTTGAGCGTAAGCCTACCAACATATCACATTAGATCCTAGTCTTTTCAGCTACGACATCTTACATGTGTTATTAGGACTTTGAGCGTAAGACTACCAACATATCACATTAGATCCTAGTCTTTTCAGCTACACACCTTACATGTGTCAGTCACGCCCTTTATCACGAACATTCATTTCATTTCCCATGACTTTTTATTTTTGTATTTTTTTAATAATGTTTTTGTATTTTTCTAATTTTCTCCCCCTCAAATAATACAATATTCATATATCGCCATCTACCCCCCTAAATTTGTGCATCATACTTTATGCACAAATTTACCTAATAAAGAAAACATATGCACAAAGTTTTAAACAAAAGGAAAAGGAAAATATTTTTGTTGTTTTTGCTTAACTGTTCCTTCATTAGATTAAAAACTAATCAATTTCAAATTAGAGTACGAAATTCAAATTTGTACCTTTCACTGATCTTTTCTTACCTCATCTTCTCCAAAGGAAACATCACAATCGTAAAAATTTGAGCCTTTTTGCAACAGTGAGATGTTATCCTTCATGTCCCTGGAACAACCGCTATCAACATTCCAGAGATTGTCAACAGCTCCTCCTTGGTTGCTCCTGAAAAATAAGAAGATTAGTAAGACAATGGGACCCAGGCCATCGTGGTCCTGGGTTTCCCTGAAGCATCGAAATAAGACACTTCTTTAAGACACAAGTCTCCTTTTATTTCGAGGATTGGTGATGTTGCTGCTGATTTGGATTTGGTTTTCCAAATCTGTTTCATTTTAACAAACGCGGCAGTTGCCTTTGATTGAGCAACTTTGGCTGTGTCAGGTTTAGTCGTTTTAGAAACAGATTTTTGTTTTTGAACAGCCTTGCGTTTGTTTTTGGCAACAATCCAATCCCCATCAGATGGTTTAACCTTGGAATTCACATTCTTCATTGCCTTAGGTGATGATTCCTTCATTGGGTTGGAATGATTGTTATTCTTTGGTGTAACCTTCTGATTTTTAGCATGACACGGAACATGGGGACCACGTGTACAGTTTCGAGAAATGTGACCAGGAATGCCGCAATTGAAGCATGTTTGTCTCTTCACATGTAAAGCATTCTGATCAGCTTGATTTGCTCGAGCAGGCCTTGAAGGATGAACTGATCCCTTCTGTGCTTGATATCCTTGCACATTTCTTGAGACGAGGATGAATTTGGATGTTTGTACTTGTCGTTTGCAAGGGCCTTTTTCTATTGTGGAGATTTCCTAGGATTCTTCTTCTTTTGTTTAGACTGCAAGTCTTGTTCAGGAATCTCCCCAACCTTTCCAAAAGCTTTGTTAGCACGGTCAAAAGCATATTTTTCACATTTTCCATTAAAGACCGGCTTAATAAAAGCATTTTTCACAACACTAGCCTTGTGAGGGCTATTGCTCCCACTGATGATTTCGGAGAGCGTGATTGTTCTTGACGTCTGGACTTCTACTTTCTTCGTCTCCGATTTGCTCTTTTAGCTTGCTCTGAACCTTTTCATCAGTAGCAGAAGGTCAGATTGTTCAGTTTGTGCACTTGGAGACCTTGTTCACATCAGCTCTCTCTTCATTAGTTGAATCATTTGAAGAATCAACGGCACAAGATGGTTCCCGTGGGTCCGACGTATAATCACTGGGTTTGTCTACACCATATGTTGTGCTTCTCAGTATCTTCGTCGGTTTTAGGCATTGTTGTGTAGTTGTGATTATATGGTGGGGCAACCTAATTGAATCCCAAACCCTTCCCTTTGTTCCCCTTATATGCCAGCTACACATTGCACACGTCTTGAACAAGCTTGTTGGATGTATCAAACTTCTTTATGTTAACCTCGTTTTGTTGATATTTTCCAGTAAGAAGTCCCAGCTCAACTCTTACCAAGTCACATTCCATGGTTTTTTATTCTAATCTGGTTTCGTAATCATGGACCCAACATTTCTGTTGATTTACGTCTAGGTGGAGCTGAGCTATATCTTTCTTTTGTGCTTCAACCTTTTCTTTGAGTAACTTGTTGCTTTCTCGAAGGCTGATGCACTGAGCCATTGCATTGTTGTATTCATCGGTTATGTTGGAATTAAGAGCCCAGAGTTGAGCAACCCTATTCCTGCAAGGCTCAGTGCACAAAAGATAGTTGACTGTGTCAATGGATGAGCTAGATTTGTCAGCGTTAGTTTGGGCTTGAGGTCGAGTTTGGGGTGCTGGGTTGCTGATTGCTGCTTGCTGGGCTTGAGGATTTTCCTCGGATACTTCTTAAGAAATAGACTCAGTTGATTTTGCATATAGATCTTTGAGATCTTGGTTTGATTGTAAATGATCCCACAACCAAGAAACAAAGGAGTCTTTATCATAACCCAAGAAGCTATCCATCGCATTTCTTACTTCCTCTTTACGCCTCCCACATTCAAGCAAACGCATCACATAGTTAGCAACTTGATCAACATTGTAGTCTTCGATAAACTCATTCAGCCTTTCCTTTGCTTCATCCCGCATGCTCGGGTTTTGAGTTTGGGCTGCAAACATCTTCGGATAATCGAAACCGGACCGGTAAACACGATAAAATATGTCCAAAAACCGTTTTTACCAAAATGTACTGTTAGACTCGTCTCGACGATATGATTCCAGTGATATATAATTTCTGATGGTGATTTTAGGAATTTTTGTGCCTTTTTTTTACCCTAAAAATCACATGAGTCTAGCCGTGCAACCGGTTTGTTAAAATTGTCTAAGGATCAAATTCTGGGTATGAAAACGTTTAACTCCGGTTACGTCAGCTGGTTAACTTTTCCACCTTTTTGGTTACAACTCGGAACAGTACCAAATTCGAAACAGTAACTCGGATTAACAATCCAAGATGGAATCCAGAATCAGTTATCTGAGATGGTAATTTGGAACAGTGATCCGAGATGCAATCCAAGATGAGAGAATCCAGACTAGTGAATCTAATCCGGAATGAAGCCCTGATCCGAATAAACAAATCGGGAATGAAGACCAAATCCGGAATAAAGACCAAATCCGGAACAGTAATCCGGAATGCTATCAGATGCACAACAACAGTGAGAATCCGGAACAGTAATCCGGAATGGAAGTCTATCCGAATTCGGAACAGTTATGAATCCGAAATCTTTGAATACTATCCGAAATCCTTGAAGATAATCCAAAATGCTTGAAGATTTATCCGAAATTTAACAGAAATTCAAGATTTTTATCCGAAATGTAGAACTTAATCTGAAATCAATCCGAAATGCAACCAGAATATCCGAAATCCTTGAATGTTGATCCGAAATGCTTGAATCTTCTCCGTGTTCTTCGTGTTCTTCAGCAGAAACCGAATAGAATCAGTTTGATATCAGATCTTCAGCAGAAACCGAAATCCTTGAATGTTGATCTGAAATGCTTGAATCTTCTTCATGTTCTTCGTGTTAATCCGGATCTAACACTGATATCACACAATCACCAAGGATGGGCGGAATCCAAACTCGGTGATCTTCAAGAAAAACCGAAAATGATGAAGAACAACACGAATTCACTTTAACACCTTGCACACGATTCTATTACTTGAACAAGCAAAACCGTCTGGTACAAGATGGAGGTTCTCTAGAGAAAACCTGATTGTCTCCAAAAGTCTAACCCTAGGAAATGACATAAGCTTAGCTTATATACCTAGGGTAAGGCATAACGCTAATGGGCTTGCCTATGACTGCCTGGCCACATGGCCTATGACATGCCCAAATGACCTATAAAGGTCCAAACCTAACACAAACTAACCCAGTTAATCCCAGTTAGCTACCATAGACCGTTACATAAAATTTGATGCTTCAGTCTCACAGTTCTAGGACCTAACAAATCTACAAAGCCGAAAACAGAGAGATTGATAATGATAATTTTCAAGCTCACATTGATGCGGCAGTTGAAAAGGCCATGGGAAAGGTCATCAAAAGGCTTAGAGAGTCGAGTGCTATCTATTCCACCATCCTCGGCTCATAAGGAGAGCTCTGTTCACTCTTCAAATATGAAGAGTGAACCAAGGAAATTAGATTTTGCTGAAAGGTCTCCTTCTGTTAAAGACGGATTTACCTATAAGTATTTCGTCTCTTGCAAGCCACGAGACTTTAACGGAGAGAAAGGAGCTGTGAAAGCCCTAAAGTGGATAAACGAGATGGAAACAATTGTAGATATCAGCAACTGTGCTGATAAGGATTTGGTCAAGTATGTGTCACAGTCCTTTATGGGCGATGCCCTAATCTGGTGGAAAGCCATGATTCAGTCCACAGGTAAAGTACACTGTATACTTTGGGATGGTCCAAATTTGTGACCTTGTTAAGGAAACATACTATCCACCCCATGATGTGGAGAAATTAGAGACCGATTTCTTGTCTCTTTCCATGAAAAATCTAGATTGTCGGAAATATGTTTCCTGTTTTCAATTCCCTATCTAGGTTAGTTTCCTATTTGATAACCCGGAGGCCAAACGCATTGCGCGTTTTATTAATGGGCTAGCGCCGAGATAAAGGGCATGGTAAAGGCTTCTCAGCCTACTACCTATAGGTCTGCTGTTGACCTATCTCTCTCCCTCACCCTTGATCTAGTAAGACAAAAGTCAGTTAAGTCTGAAACTGACGGAAAAAGGAAGAGGGAAGATGACAACTCCCATAAGTTTAATAAGAAAAATAAAGGGATATCTGGGTTCAAAGGGAACCAAGGCAAGACGGCTGTAATGCCAACATGCAAAACTTGCAACTGTAGACACTAGGGACAATGTAATTTTGGTTCACAGGCCAAACCCTGTGGCATCTGTAAAAGAAAGGGGCATAAGACCCTAGAATGTAAGGATCTTAAGGATGTCATCTACTACGTCTGCATGAAAAAGGGCACATAAAAACTAATGCCCTGAGAATCTTAAGAATAATAATGCGAAGCCTAGGCCCAAGAAGGGGAATGCTCGAGCATTTCAGATAACTGCAAGAGAGGCTGTTAATGATGACAATGTCATAACTGTACATTCCTTATTAACAATATTTATGCTAGAGTTCTTTTTGATTCAGGTGCAGATAGATCTTTCATTGATCATAAGTTTAGTAAACTATTAAACCTGCCCTTAAGAACTCTAGACAAAACTTATGAGATAGAACTTGCTGATGGAATGATAGAAACAACATCTTCCATTCTTGATGGATGCTCTATATCCATTAAAAAATCATTCCGTCCCTATCTCTCTTCTGCCAATGAAATTGGCAGGGTTCGATGTTGTCTTAGGCATGGATTGGTTATCTCATAACCAGGCCCGCATCGCCTGTGATAAGAAACTTATCGATATCAAAACCCCATCTAGTGAAATGATCACCATCCCCGGAGACTCACACTATGGACTGCCAGACAAGGTGTCATTATTTAAGGCATCCAAGTGTTTGAGAAAAAGCTTGTGTCATCTACATGGCACAAGTCACTATAAATGAACCTAAGGCGAACCTTGAAGATCAACCAGTTATCTCGGAGTATCCTGATGTTTTCCCTGAAGAATTACCAGGCCTACCTCCAGACAGCAAGTGGAGTTCAGGATTGGTATCATACCAGGGGGTCAGCACCCGTAGCTAGAGCTCCATATAGGCTAGCACCTACGGAAATGAAGGAATTAAGGACGCAGCTAGATGAACTCTTGGAGAAAGGCTTTATTCAGCCTAGTTCCTCGCCTTGGGAGCTCCTATTCTGTTTGTAAAGAAGAAAGACGGTTCGATGCGAATGTGCATCGACTACCGAGAGCTGAATAAGTTAACAATCAAGAATAGATATCCTCTACCCAGGATCGATGATTTATTTGACAAACTTCAAGGGGCTAGCTACTTCTCCAAGATCAATTTGAGATCCGGATATCATCAATGAAGGTTAGGAACGAAGATGTTCCCAAAACCGCCTTCAGGACCCGCTATGGTCACTTTGAATTTTTGGTGATGCCTTTTGGGCTCACGAATGCACCAGCAGCATTCATGGATCTCATGAATGAGTCTGCAAGCTTATCACGAGAAACTCTTCGGTGCATCTAGAACTGCTAGGCAAGAAAGCTTGTCATTGTCTTTATAGATGACATACTTATCTACTCTCGTAATCAAACTTATCACGAGAAACATCTTCGTGCATCTTAGAACTGCTAAGGCAAGAAAAGCTTTATGCCAAATTCTCTAAGTGTGAGTTTTGGCTTCGAGGGTCCAATTTCTTGGACACATGGTAAGTGAGCGTGGTATCCAAGTGGATCCCGCCAAAATTGAGGCTATAATAAATTGGGAAGTACCCAAGACCCCAACAGAAATTCATAGTTTCTTAGGATTGGCTGGTTACTATAGGAGGTTCATTGAGAACTTTTCAAGAATAACCACTCCTTTAACTACCTTGACCCGAAAGAATGTTAAGTATAATTGGGGTCCAAAGCAACAAGAATCTTTTGAGATTCTTAAACACAAGTTACGCAATGCTCCTGTGTTATCTCTACCTGGGGGTATTGAGGAATTTATAGTCTACTGTGATGCATCGCACACTGGCATGGGTTGTGTGCTAATGCAAAAAGGCAAAGTGATTGCCTAGGCATCACGACAGTTAAAGGTGCACGAAAGGAACTACACCACCCACGATTTGGAATTGGGTGTCGTTGTATTTGCACTAAAACTGTAGAGACATTACTTGTATTGCACAATGTGTATTATATACACAGACCATAAAAGTCTCCAGCATTTTTTGAATCAGAAGGAGTTGAACATGCGACAAAGACGATGGATGGAAACGCTTAATGACTATGATTGCGAGATTCGCTACCATCCAGGCAAGGCAAATGTAGTTGCCGATACCTTAAGTCACAAGGAATGGGTTAAACTTATAAGGATTAACGCCAAGAGCATTGAGCTCAGAATAGCTTAAGCGAGAAGCTATTAGATGCGCAGAAGCAAGATCTATCAGAAGCTAATGCTCCTGAGGAAGGATTGGGCGGAACTGTCGATCAGTTAACGCCTGGAAAGGATGGAATCCTTAGATTTAATAATAGAACTTGGGTTCCAATCCTTGGAGGACATAGAGATCTAATCCTCCAAGAAGCGCATAGTTCAAGATACTCAGTTCACCCAGGTGGTGATAAGATGTATCAAGACTTGAAGAAGAATTATTGGTGGATGGGTTTGAAGAAATCCATAGCCACTTATATAGCTAAGTGTCTGACGTGTTCGCAAGTTAAGGCCGAACACAGAAACCGTTAGGACTTCTACAACAATTGGAAATTCCCACATGGAAATGGGAAATGGTAACTATGGACTTAATTACCAAGTTACCTAAGACCAAAAGTGGAAACGACACTATTTGGGTTATAGTAGATAGGCGGACCAAGTCAGCACATTTCTAACCAATTAAAGAAACGTATAATTCAGACAAATTGGCTAAGTTGTATGTGGACAAGATTGTGTCCCTACACGGTGTGCCAGTACCTATTGTATCTGACATAGATACTAGATACACATCTCATTTTTGGAAAAGTTTCCAACAATCTTTAGGCACACGATTGAACTTTAGTATGGCTTACCATCCGCAGACTGATGGTCAAAGTGAGCGTACTATCCAGACACTGGAAGACATGCTTAGAGCATGTATAATTAATTTAGGTGGAAGTTGGGACGACCACTTACCCCTAATAGAATTCTCCTACAATAATAGTTATCATACTAGCATCAAGGCTGCTACTTTTGAGGCCTTGCATGGGAGAAAATGTAGAACGTCCGTGTGTTGGGCAGAAGTTGGGGAGGCCCAACTATCAGGACCAGAGATTGTCCTGGAGACCACGGAAAAGATTGAGCAAATCCGTGATCGTCTCAAAGCTGCCAGGGATAGGCAGAAGAGCTACGCCGACAAGAGGCGTAAACCTCTTAAGTTCCAAATAGGGGACAAGGTCATGCTAAAAGTATCACCCTGGAAAGGTGTGATGCGTTTTGGAAAGAATGGCAAGTTGAGCCCAAGATATATTGGACCATTCGAGATAGACGAATGTGTCGGCACTGTGGCTTATAAGCTCAGGTTGCAGAGGAGCTTAGTGGAATCCATGATGTGTTCCACATCAGTAAACTTAAGAAATGTCTAGCCGGTGAGTGCTAGCAATGTCACATAAAGATGTGCAAATAGATGAAAACCTGAGGTTTATTGAGAAACCGATGTTGATCGAGGATCGACAGGTTAAGAAGCTCCGAAGAAAAATGATACCTATTATAAAGGTTAAGTGGGACACTTTTAGAGGTTCCAAGTTACATGGGAGGTTGAGACCACTATGCGACAAAAGTTACCCCCATCTTTTTGAATAAAATCTCGAGTTCGAGATTTCTTTTAAGGGGGTGAGGATGTAACACCTGTAAAATCATGTCCAATAGTATAGTGACACGTGTTGTATTTTAAATATAGTCTGTTAAAGACCTATAAGGACTAAAGGCGTCAACAAGCTCAATCTGAGCCTCTGAGTGACGGTCCGATGTCAACATGCGTAAATAACAGCCTTTGAGTGACTGATATGTCAACATGCTTGAAATTTAGCCTCTGAGTAACTAATATGTCAACATGCCCAGCCTCTGAGTGACATCGGAATCAACATGCTTATAATAAGCCTCTGAGTGATCCTTTGTGAAGTCCTAACTCTCATACGTGCCAAATATTAGACAAGAGAGTTCAATTTTGTAAATATATGAAAGTTGGATGATGGAGGGATTAAAAGTGTCAACATGTTAATTTATACCTCTGAGTGACCTTTTAACGAACTGAGAGCTCGACAATGTCCGGGCATAATCCCGGGTATGCCAAAAATTGGCTACGGAGGGTTAAATATGCTAAAAGGTGTTTTAGAAGGTTAAAAAGGGGTTTAATAAGTTAAGGGGCTAAATGTTTCAAGTTTTGAAATTGGCGGTGGGGCGCTCGCGGGGCGCGAGAGGCAAGGCCTATGCCTCTCACGGCCCGCCAGAGGACCTCTGCTGCAGAAATTTATGCTTGGCCTCCAAACAAAACTCCAAAAACCACTAAATCGAAACCATGGCTTCCCAAACTCCCTCTTACACCCCTAAACACCTGGCTTCACCTTCTTTGAGTTCTCCAACTATAAATAGGTGATCAAGTTCACCATTTGAACTTGCACCTTTCTTATTCATACTCTTCTCCCTCCTCCGGAAGTTCCTAGCTAAAAGGAGCACCCAACATAGTTCTTTTGCACCCTAGGAATCACTGGTAAGTGTTCCTTGTGCATTTTCGTTTATAGGCTTTTATAGCCAAAAGTCAAGCGTTTACGAAAAACGCTTTGATTTCGGTTAAGACCATTATGGTCCAGCCATTGTTTGAAATGAACATGGCTAAGTGATCGTAATAAGGTAGGTTTAGTCCCCATAAAGGGTACCTCCTAAGATCACGTTTGCTAGACCAATTGACTAGTCAAAGTTATGTTATTAAAAAGTCAAACAAGCCATTTTAAGGAAAAATTATAAATTGATCTTATAGATGTTATGAAACTTGTTTTGACACTAAACAAATTGGTAATAATTATTAGAACATGTAAGAACATGTTCGGCTCGTCAATTTCAGTTCTAGAGTCGGTTCGCAACCGAAAGTCACGAAGTTTGACTTATGCTTTGACTTTTGATTCTGACCCGATTTAGATTAGTTACCTACTGATCTAAAGTTTCATTATAATCATAATATAATGTAGCATAACCATCTGAGGTTATATTGCATGATCATAATCAGAATCCAAGTTTATGCGCAAGTTCCATAATTATGCCATCTTTGACCAAAATGCCCTTTTTGCATAAAACAAGGTTTTAAATGGTAATGAACTTGAAAATGAGTTTTCTACTGATTTAATATTATAATTAGTATTATTTGGGATGTTAAAACAAGTTATAAACTGAGTTTTCAAGCAAGTCCTTAAACTATGTCGATAAATGGCGATTTTAGCCCTTGTGGCTCATAAACTAGTTTTAATCAAATCTTTTCAAGGTAAATCTTTTACCTAATTATATGTTATATTAAATAAATATATGATATTTTAATCTGAACTTAACATCAGTTTTCATGAAAATTGCATAAAGACGCCATTTTACGACATAAGCGCCGTTTAGGCGCATAGTATGGTTTTAAACCATATTAATTGACCAAGACTTGCTACCTACTGATTTTAAAACTTATTTTAAACATAATTACAGTAGGTACATGTTATAAACTCAGAATCCCAAATAATTTATAAACTTTGTGTAAAATGACCAAAATGCCCCTGCGGTGCATAGTTTGGTCATAAAAGATAATTTACACATATAATTGACATCCTACTGATATTATATCATAATAAATTATTTTTACAGAATATTTATGATTATAAATTTAAAATATATTCAAGTTCCTTTTATACGGTATATAATTACCGAATTTACCCTTGTAAGGCATAATTTCGTTTTAAAACCTTAACAGGCATACAAGTTGATATCCTACAGATATCTTAAATTATTCAAAATATAATGGCATATAGAACTTGTCTATGACTTATCTGGCTACCCATTATCGCATATAAGCGTATGGTTGATTATACGTAACTAGTTTAGGGAATTTAACCGAAACGGGTTTAACCTTGTCATTTAAATTTCAAAATCCAGAATGTTTATTGTTTACCCATATTATGAAAGTCAAAGTACTTCTCGGGTTTAACTACATTCTATCCAATCATCGTTTAATCAAGCGTTATACGTATTGATCATGTACACTACTCGGTCTAAGTCTATGACTTAAATAAAGACCGTTGGTATTAATTGGTTAGCTTATGCCATAATCCAGACTAGAGCCTTGCCGGTAAATGCTATCTGCAATTAAGTACTTTTGTATACAGCTGAGTTATTGAAATTAAAAGAAGACTAGCTCAAGTAAATACTCTCGACTTATTTTCCCTATACGGGTCTTGGGATACGGTAAACTATTACCGCTTGGTCAGAAATGGGATCAATCGAATGCTGGATTGTGGCTAGTAAATCTGCATATTCTGTTTTAATCAGTTTTGTTTGATAACTTAAACATCGGGAGTTAAATTACCGTTTCCTGGATATCCTCAGCTCATTAGATTAGTTAATGGCCACGACCTTAGCGCGGGGTGTAGGCATACACCTGATAGACGTTCAAATGCAAATTACCCAAGACGTTGGGGATAACACCTCTGTGAGTTCTAAGTAGTGTGTATTTAATCATGTCTCGGTCTCTGTACTGGGCCCTGTATGTATGGACAAACATGTGAATCTGCTAACAAGGTTACAAAGTAACTTTCCCAAGTTATAAAAGATTTTGTGCTCTGTGCACTTAAAATCATCTTAAAAGTTTTCAAAATGAGTCAGTTAGGTGTATTTACCAGCGAAAGCTGACGTATCGTGCAAAGACTAAATTGCAGGTACAATACGAAATAGGCTGGAAACTGCTCGGTAGTTATTAAGATGATCTTGCAAATCCTTAGATCCGCCCTAAAGTCTGTTTTATATTCTTTCTTTGTACATTTTATGATCCGCCTGTGGATCTTCTATTATGACCTGTACATTATTTTGTATTTCTGAACATTTGGTTTGTAATAGTAATTTTACTCCAAGACTTCCGTTGTGTCGTGTTTAATTGACAATGATGTTATCAACTGGCGTCACGATACTCTCCACCCGGTGTCACACCCCGAATTTCCAACCCAAATCCATACGGTGGGCCTGGGTGGGGAGTATCGTGACGTCAGTTGATAATCATCATAGTCAATTAAACACTGCACAACGAAAGTCTTGTAGTAAAATTACTATTACAAACCGAATGTTCGAAAATATAAAATAATATACAGGCTCCTAATAGAAGATCCACAAGCGGATCATAAATTGTACATGGAAAAAATATAAACAGACTATGGGCAGATTTATGATTTGCAATATCCTCTATCACTACCGAGCACCTCCGGCCTATTTTCGTATTGTACTTGCAGTTTAGTCTTTTGAAAATACATCAGCTTTCGCTGGTAAATACACCCAACTGACTTATTTTGAAAACATTCCAAAAATGTTTTTAGTGCGTATCAACACAAAATCTTTTTATAACTTGGGTTAATTGACCGTCCAACCTTGTTAACATATTTACATGTTTGTCATACATACGGGGCCCGGTACGGAGACCGATACACAATTAACGTACACACACTTTGGACTCACGAAGGAGTTAATTCCTCCAATCGGGTGTATGCCTACACCCGCGCTAATGTCATGGCCATTTCTATTGTAATGAGCCGAGGATATCCAGGACATGGTAGTTAACCCCCGATGTTTAAATTATCAAACAAAACTGATTAAAACAGAATATGCGGATTTATTATCCCCGAACCAGCGTTCGATTGAATCCCATTTCCGACCAAGCGGTAATAATTTACCGTAACCCAAGCCCGTATAGGGGAAATAAGTCGAGAGTATTTACCTGAGCTAGTCTTCTTTAATTTTAGTAACTCAGTCGTACACAAAAATAACTAAGTGCAGATAGCATTTACCGGCAAGTCTCTAGTCTGGATTATGGCATAAACTAACCAATTAAATACTAATGGTCTTATTTAAGTCATAGACTTAGACCGACTAGCGTACTTGATCAAAACGTATTACGCTAGATTAAACGATGATTTGATATAATATAGTTTAATTCCAACAAGTACCTTGACTTGTTTAATATGGGTAAACTATTAAAATTCTGGATTTTGAGACTTAAATGACAAGGTTAAACCCGTTTCGGTTAATTTCTGTAAAATTGTTACATATACGTAACCGTGCGCATATTAGCGATATCGGGTAACCGGATAAGTCATGGAAAGTTCTATATGCCATTATACTTTAAATAAGTCAAAATATCAGTAGGATATTAACTTATATGCCCGTTAAGGTTTTAAAACGAAATTATGACTCATAAGGGCATTTTGGTAATTTTATACCGTATAAAAGGAACTTGAATATAATTTAATGTTATAGTTATAAGTATTCTGGAAAAATAATTTATTTATGATATAATATCAGTAGGATATTAATCATATGTGTAAATTATCTTTTATGACCAAACTATGCACCGAAGGGGCATTTTGGTCATTTTACACATAGTTTATAAATTGTTTGGGATTCTGAGTTTATAACATGTACCTACTGTATATATGTTTAAATTAAGTTTTAAAATCAGTAGGTAACAAGTCTCGGTTGAATAATATGGTTCAAAACTATACTATGCTTCTAAATGGTGTTTATGTCGTAAAATGGCGTCTTTATGTGATTTTTACGAAAACTGTTGTTATGGTCAGATTAAAATGTCTTATATATGTTATTTAGTATAACATATCAGTAGGTAAAAGATTTACCTTGAAAATATTTGATTAAAACTATTTTATGAGCCACAAGGGCTAAAATCGCCATTTATCGACATAGTTTAAGGGCTTGCTTGAAAACTCAGTTTATAACTTGGTTTAACATCCCAAATAATCCTACTTATAATATTACATTAGTAGGAAACTCATTTTCAAGTTCATTATTATTTAAAACCTTGTTTTATGCAAAAAGGACATTTTGGTCAAAAATGGCATAATTATGGAACTTGCGCATAAACTTAGATTCTGATTATGATCATGTAATATAACCTCAGAGGGTTATGCTACATGAAATTATGATCATAATGCAACCTTAGATCAGTAGCTAACTAATCTAAATCGAGTCAGAATCGAAAGTCAAAGCAGAAGTCAAACTTCGTGACTTTCGGTTGCGAACCGACCTTAGTACTGAAATTGACGAGCCGAACATGTTCTTACATGTTCTAATAATCATTACCAACTTGTTTAAGTGTCAAAACAGGTTTCATAACATATATAAGATCATTTTATGATTTTCTGAAAAATGGCATGTTTGACTTTTTAATATCATAACTTTGACCCGTCAATTGGTCTAGCAAACGTGATCTTAGGAGGTGCCCTTATAGGGACTAACACCTACCTTATTACAATCACTTAGCCATGTTTATTTCGAACAATAGCTGGACCCTAATGGTCTTAACTGAAGTCAAAGCGTTTGCCGTAATATGCTTGACTTTCGACTATAAAAGCCTATAAACAAAAATGCAAGAGCAAGGAACACTTACAAGAGATTCCTGAATGCAAGAGAACTAAGTTGGATGCTCCTTTTAGCTAGGAACTTCCTGAGGAGGGAGAAGAGTGATTAAATGAGAAAGGTGCAAGTTGGAATGGTGAACTTAAGCACCTATTTGTAGTTGGAGAGCTCAAAGGAGGTGAAGCCAGGTGTTTAAGGGTGTAAGAGGAAGCTTACAAGTGTCCCAAAACGTGGCATAGCTGATTACAAGTCCATGGATTCGAATTAATGGTTTTGGAGCTTTGTTTGGAGGCCAAGCCAAACTTTCTGTAGTAGACTTGTTCTCGCGCCCCGCGAAAGACCAAGGCCTGGTCTCTCGCGGCCCGCGACCGCCTCATAACTAGTTTGGGATTTTGACACTTTTAGCCCCTTAACTTTAAAAAGCTTCTAAAACCCTTTTTAAACACCTTTTTAGCACTTTTAGCCCTCTGTAGCCAATACTTGGCATACCCGGGATTATGCCCGGTCATTGTCGAGCTCTCGGTTCGTTAAAAGGTCACTCAGAGGTATAAATTAACATGTTGACACTTTTAATCCCTCCATCATCCAACTTTCACATATTTACAAAATTGAACCCTCTCGTCCAATAAATGGCACGTATGAGAGTTAGGACTTCGTAAAGGATCACTCAATGGCTTATTATAAGCATGTTGATTCCGATGTCACAGCTGGGCATGTTGACATATCAGTCACTCAGAGGCCAAATTTCAAACATGTTGACATATCAGTCTCTCAGAGGCTGTTATTTATGTATTTGACATCGGACCGTCACTCAGAGGCTCAAATTGAGCATGTTGACGCCTTTAGTCCTCATTGGTCTTTAATAGACTATATTTAAAATACAACACGTGTCACTATACTATTGGACATGATTTAAGGGTGTTACATCCTCACCCCCTTAAAAGAAATCTTGACCTCGAGATTTATTCAAAAAGATGGGTGTATTTTTGTCGCATAGTGGACTCAACCTCCCATGTATACTCAGGACCTCTATAAGCTTCCCACTTAACCTTTACTATAGGTATCATTTTTCTTCGGAGCTTCTTAACATGTCGATCCTCGATCGAAATTGGTTTCTCAACGAACCTCAGGTTTTCATCAATTTGCACATCCTTATGCGTCATTGCTAGCGACTCATCGGCTAGACATTTCTTAAGGTTAGATATGTGGAATACATCATGAATTCCACTAAGCTCCTCTGGCAACCTGAGCTTATAAGCCAAGTGCCGACACATTCGACTATCTCGAATGGTCCAATATATCTTGGGCTCAACTTGCCATTCTTTCCAAAACGTATCACACTTTCCAGGGTGATACTTTTAGCATGACCTTGTCCCCTATTTGGAACTTAAAAGGTTTACACCTCTTGTCGGCGTAGCTCTTCTGCCTATCCCTGGCAGCTTTGAGACGATCACGGATTTGTACAATCTTTTTCGTGGTCTCCAGGACAATTTTGGTCCTGATAGTTGGGCTTCCCAACTTCTGCCCAGCACACGGGCGTTCGGCACTTTCTCCCATACAAGGCCTCAAAAGGAGCAGCCTTGATGCTAGTATGATAGCTGTTATTGTAGGAGAATTCTATTAGGGGTAAGTGGTCATCCCAACTTCCACCTAAATCAATCACACATGTCCTAAGCATGTCTTCCAGTGTCTGGATAGTACGCTCACTTTGACCATCAGTCTGCGGATGGTAAGCATACTAAAGTTCAATCGTGTGCCTAAAGATTGTTGGAAACTTTTTCAAAAATGAGATGTGTATCTAGTATCTCTATCAGATACAATAGATACCGGCACCCCGTTAGGGACGCAATCTTGTCCACATACAACTTAGCCAATTTATCTGAATTATATGTTTCCTTAATTGGCAAGAAATGCGTTGACTTAGTCAGTCTATCCACTATGACCCAAATAGTGTTATTTCCACTTTTAGTCTTAGGTAACTTAGTAATCAAGTCCATAGTTATCATTTCCCATTTCAAAGTGGGAATTTCAAGTTGTTGTAGAAGTCCTGACGGTTTCTGATGTTCAGCCTTAACTTGTGAACACGTCAGACACTTAGCTACATAAGTGGCTATGGATTTCTTCAAACCCATCCACCAATAATTCTTCTTTAGATCTTGATACATCTTGTCACCTCCGGGTGAACTGAGTATCTCGAACTATGCCTTCTTGGAGGATTAGATCTCTAAGTCCTCCAAAGACTGGAACCCAAATTCTATCATTGAATCTAAGGATTCCATCCTTTCCAGGCGCTAACTGATCAACAGTTCTGCCTAATCCCTCATTAGGAATATTTCATATTAATAGCTATATCTGAGCTCAATGCTCTTGGCGTTAATCCTAATAGGTTTAACCCTTTCCTTGCAACTTAAGGCGCCAGCAACTATATTTGCCTTGTCGGGATGGTAGCGAATCTCACAATCATAAGCATTAAGTGTTTCCATCAACGACATTGTCGCATGTTCAATTCTTTCTGATTGAACAGTTGTTGGAGACTTTTATGGTCTGTGTATATAATACACTTTGTGCCATGACAAGTAATGTTTCCATAGTTTAAGTGCAAATACAACGGTACCCAATTCCAAATCATGGGTGGTGTAATTCCTTTCAGCACCTTTAACTGTCGTGATGCATAGGCAATTACCGTGCCATTTTACATTAGCACACAGCCCATACCGGTGTGTGATGCATCACAATAAACAACAAAATTCTCAGTACCCTCAGGTAGAGATAACACAGGAGCATTGCTCAACTTGTGTTTAAGAACTTCAAAAGATTCTTGTTGCTTTGGACCCCAATTATACTTAGCATTCTTACGGGTCAAGGTAGTTAAAGTAGTGGCTATTCTTGAGAAGTTCTCAATGAACCTTCTATAATAACCAGCCAATCCTAAGAAACTACGAATTTAGATGGAGTCTTGGGAACTTCCCAATTCATTATGGCTTCTATCTTGGCGGGATCCACTTGGATACCACGCTCACTTAAAACCTAAGGATTGGAGTTCTCTAAGCCAAAATTCGCATTTAGAGAATTTAGCATAAAGCTTCTCTTGCCTTAGCAGTTCTAGGATGCACCAAAGATGTTTCTCGTGATCGGCTTGATTACGAGAGTAGATAAGTATGTCGTCTATGAAGACAATGACAAACTTATCCAGATATGGTTTGCAGACTCTATTCATGAGATCCCTGAATGTTGCAAGTTCATTTGTGAGCCCAAAAGGCATCACTAAAAACTCAAAATGACCATAGCGGGTCCTGAAGGCTGTCTTAGGAACATCTTCACTTCTAACCTTCAGTTGATGATATCCGGATCTCAAATCGATTTTGAGAAGTAACTAGTCCCTTGAAGTTGGTCGAATAAATCATCGATCCTGGGCAAAGGATATCTATTCTTAATTGTTAACTTGTTCTGCTCTCGGTAGTCGATGCACATTCGCATCAAACCATCTTTCTTCTTTACAAACAGAATAGGAGCTCCCCAAGGTGAGGAACTAGGTTGAATAAAACCTTTCTCCAAGAGTTCATCCAATTGAACTCTTAACTCATTCATTTCGGTTGGAGCTAGTCTATATGGAGCTCTAGCTACGGGTGCTGATCCTGGTAGGATGTCAATTCTGAACTCCACTTGCCTATCCGGAGGTAGGCCCGGTAATTCTTCAGGGAAAACATCGAGATACTCCAAGATAACTGGTTGATCTTCAAGGTTCGGCTTTAGATTCATTTATGGTGACTTGTGCCATGTAGATGACACAACCTTTTCTCAAACACTTGGATGCCTTAAATAATGACACCTTGTCCGGCAATCCATAGTGTGAGTCTCCGGGTATGGGATCATTTCACCAGATGGGGTTTTAAATTCGACGAGCTTTTTATTGCAGCCAATACGGGCTTGGTTATGAGATAACCCATCCATGCCTAAGACAACATCGAACCCCACCAATTTCATTAGCAGAAGAGAGATAGGGATGGAATGATTCTTAATGGATATAGAGCATCCATCAAGAATGGAAGAAGTAGTTTCTAAGGTTCCATCGGCAAGTTCTATCTCATAAGTTTTGTCTAGAGTTCTTATGGGCAAATTTAATAGTTTATAAACTTATGGTCAACAAAAGATTTATTCGCACCGATCAAAAAGAACTCTAGCATAAATATCATTAATGGGGAAAGTACCTGTTATGACATTGTCGTCATTAACAGCTTCTCTTGCATTTATTTGAAAGGCACGGGCATTCCCCTTCTTGGCCTCTCCGGGCTTTGCATCATTACTTTTGGGTTTCTTGGGGCAATTGTATGTTATATGCCCTTTTCCATTGCTGTTATAGCAAACTGCATCCTTAAGATCCATGCAATCTAAGGTTTTATGCCCCTTCTTTTGCAGACACCACAGGGTTTGGTTTGTTATTTATCTACACTGTCCCCAATGCCTATATTTACAATTCTTGCATAGAGGTTTGTCATTAAACGCGTGCTGATTCTTCTTGAACCCAAAATTTCCTTTCCTTTTGAACCTTTGGGAGTTATTATCCTTCCGTTTCCTCTTTCTGTCAGTCTCATTCCTAACTGACTTTTGTCTTACCAGATCTAGGGTGAGGGAAAGAGATAGGTCTACAGCGGACCTATAGGTACTAGGCTGAGCAGCCTTTACCATGACCTTTATTTAGGGCGCCAACCCATTTATAAAACGTGCAATGCGTTTAGATTCAGGGGCGATCAAATAAGAAACTAACCTAGATAGGGAGTTAAAGTCAGAAACGTACTTCCGACAATCTAGGTTTTTCATTGAAAGAGACAAGAAGTCTGTTTCTAATTTCTCCACCTCATGGGTTGGGCAATAAGTTTCCTTTACCAAATCAACAAACTTGGACCATCCCAAGTTGTACATGTGTACTTTTCCTGTTGATTGAATCATGGCTTTCCACCATATTAGGGCATCGCCCTTGAAGGATTGTGATACGTACTTGACCACATCCTTATCAGCACAATTGCTGATATCTACTATCGTCTCCATCTCGTCTATCCACTTTAGAGCTTCTGGCTTCTTTCTCCCCATTAAAGTCTTGGGGCTTACAGGAGACAAAATACTTATAGGTACATCCGTCCTTAACAGAACGGGACTTTTCAGTAAGATCTATTTTCCTTGGTTCACTCTTCGCATTTGAAGAGTGAACGGGCTCTCCCTATGAGCCGAAGACGGTGGAACAGATAAGGGTCTAGAGCGAGTGGCACTCGACTCTCTTAGCTTTTCTATGGCCTTACCCATGGTCCTTTCCACAGCCGCATCAATGCGAGCTTGGAAATCATTATCATTAATATTTATATTTTCAGCATTGCTGGCATCAATGTCCTGCTGCCTATTTTGTGCTTCATTTGAATTAGCCATCTTTAAGTCTTGGTTTCTATACACCAAATAAAATTTTATTTAGCCATGGTATATTAACCATATCGGCTTTCAGTATTGGATATAACAATCCATTGCCTATACTAGTGTGAATATCATCACAACTCTTAGGCTCACGTAACTATATTTGGCCTAGGTCTTAATAGGATCATCATAGGCAAATTAAATTTGGACGTAGTCCATATATTATTGGACAGTGGATCGCAATGTCACAACTGTCTTTGTCATCATTGACAATTATGTAGCTTATAGGCTTGTCCCTAATGGACATAATAATTGGGCACATTGGCCGGTCACTTAGGTAATAATACGTATGGCATATCAGCCTGTACATTGGACATAAATTGGGCACCTTGACCTACATCATATCAAATGTATTTGGCATATCAGCCTGTCCTGCTGGACAATAATTGGGCACATTGGCCTACATCATATCAGATGTATTTGGCATATCAACCTGTCCCCTGGACAATAATTGGGCACATTGGCATACATCATATCAGATGTATTTGGCATATCAGCCTGTCCCGTTGGACAATAATTGGGCACATTGGCCTACATCGTATCAGATGTATATGGCATATCAGCCTGTCCCGCTGGACATAAATTGGGCACATTAGCCTACATCATATCAGATGTATATGGCATATCAGCATGTCCCGTTGGACATAAATTAGGCACATTGGCCTACATCGTATCAGATGTATATGGCATATCAGCCTGTCCCGTTGGACAATAATTGGGCACATTGGCCTACATCGTATTAGATATATATGGCACATCACCCTGTCCCGTTGGACATAAATTGGGCACATTGGCCTACATTGTATCAGATGTATATGGCATATCAGCCTGTCCTGTTGGACAATAATTGGGCACATTGCCTACATCGTATCAGATATATATGGCATATCAGCCTGTCCCGTTGGACGGTTAGTGTGGTTCCTCAAGCCACACTACCAAGAGTATGAACATTTCTTAATGTTAACATAAGAGTACCTTAATGATTGATTAATGGTATCGATCACCTTCGACCTTAACGACCTTGGAGGTTTGGAGCTAGTCCCTTACCGCTAGATAGAAGGATAACTTCCCTTAACTATCCTGATAGAAGAACCCTTCGTACTTAACTATCATTTCTTGGCCAATATGTGGTCTACGCCACTTGGCATAATCAATCCATTAAGATCTTTTGGAATTTATAGCAGAGCATAAATTTTAAGTAAAATCGAGACACTTGTTTTCAAGAGGATGATTTACATATATATATAATTCCAAAAGTACTTTATTAATTTCTAAATTAGAAATTACAATACTACAAAAATGAAATAAACGTGTCATGAAGGACTTAAAGGAATAAAAATGTCCACGCAAGGACTAAAGAAACAACAATGTCCTCGCAGGGACTACATATAATTAGAAGATACTTCACTAGTCCTTCTTTCCCTTGACCAATTTAGAGAGTTTCTTGAAGAATTTGTTCGTTTTCTTCTCCGTTTTCTCCGCTTGCTGCTGCATTTCTTTCATTCTTTCTAAGGCCTCATTAATGGCCTCAAGTGGTGGCGGAGGTTGTGGTTGAGGTTGTAGTTGTGGCATAACCGGATACTGGTACCCATAAGTTGGATATCCAGTTAGTGGATAAGTAGGTGGGAAAAGAGACGGGTAAAGTGCATTGTGATAACTGCTTGCATATAGGGGTCTTGCGACCATGCTTGATAGTCTACCGGTGTAGACGGATTAAAAGGATCATATCCAGACGTGTCTGGATATGTGGGAATTGGGTTAGTATAACCCGATGGTGGTTGAACAGCAGGTGTTGGTTCCACTATGGTGAAACATTAGAGGGTCCAACCATTTGTAGTCCTCTTGTATTGTGGGGTAAGAGTTGGGCAAAGGTGGCAGCGATCCCGACCTTTGTCCGGCATGTACTGACATACGTGCACCACGTTTCCTTCTTGGTGGTTCAGGTGGTGGTGGCGGCGGTTGGTCCACTGGTTCCATGTGGACATCTTCTTGAATCGGGGGTGGTTGAGAGTGGTGAGTAGGAGTGTGGGTGAAAGTGAATTAATTCCAATATTGGTCCCACTCATTAGGACCTTGGTAGGGCGATCCAGCATAGGAGTTTGAATCGCTTGAAATTTCAATGGGATGCACATTTGATCCCGACGGCGGCATCTCCGGGTCGGAGTCCTCGTCCATAGGGTTTGGCTGGTCCAACTGATTTTGATCGGCTGGAGGCATGTTAAAATAATAGTTAGGGTTAAATTCTTCATGGTAAGAGTGATGAGAATGGGAATGGTGAGAATAGTGTGAATGATAGTAGTGGTGAGAGTGGTAAGAATTTTGGGAATGTGAGGGCGAGTGTCTATTAGAGACAGAACGTCTCGCTGGTTGCCAAGGAGACGAATCTCCTGATTCTTGGTAAGCATCTGAGTTGTGAGATTGAGGAGGGATGTGTCCCGATGGTCCTCCTCGCATTGGACCTTTTCCTCTTCCACTTTGTCCTCTCACACGTGGCGCATTTTCCTGTTAAAAATCAATTCAAAAACAATACTAATAACTTAATAATGAAATGAGTAAATCCTAGGTCAATGCCTAGACTCGGAAGTCCAAGGAATGTGCTCATGTAAGTTTGAGATTAAACATAAGAATGATAGTGTTTAATTCTCTCAAACGTTGGCTCTGATACCAACCTGTCACACCCCGGATTTCCAACCCAAATCCATTTACTGGTGGGCCCGGGTGGGGAGTATCGTGACGTCAGTTGATAATCATCATAGTCAATTAAACACGGCAAAGCGGAAGTCTTGGAGTAAAATTACAATTATTATTACAAACCGAATGTTCGAAAATATAAAATAATATACAGGCTCGTAATAGAAGATCCACAGGCGGATCATAAATTGTACATGGAAAGAATATAAAACAGACTTTGGGTAGATTTAGTATTTGCAGGATCCTCTATCACTACCGAGCACCTCCGGCCTATTTTCGTATTTACCTGTAGTTTAGTCTTTTGAAAATACGTCAGCTTTCGCTGGTAAATACACCCAAGTGACTCATTTTGAAAACATTCCAAAAATGTTTTAAGTGCGTATCAGCACAAAATCTTTTTATAACTTGGGTTAATTGACCGTCCAACCTTGTTAACAGATTTACATGTTTGTCATACATACAGGGCCCGGTACGGAGACCGAGACACAATTAATGTACACACCAATTTGGACTCACGAAGGAGACAATTCGTCCCAACCTTTGGGAATGCATAATTAGCATCTATCGGGTGTATCCCTACACCCGCCTAAGGTCGTGGCCATTTCTATTGTAATGAGCCGAGGATATCCAGGACACGGTAGTTAACCCCCGATGTTTAAATTATCAAACAAAACTGATTAAAACAGAATATGCGGATTTATTATCCCCGAACCAGCGTTCGATTGAATCCCATTTCCGACCAAGCGATAATAATTTACCTAACCCAAGCCCGTATAGGGGAAATAAGTCGAGAGTATTTACCTGAGCTAGTCTTCTTTAATTTTAATAACTCAGTCGTACACAAAAAGAACTAAGTGCAGATAGCATTTACCGGCAAGTCTCTAGTCTGGATTATGGCATAAACTAACCAATTAAATACTAATGGTCTTATTTAAGTCATAGACTTAGACCGACTAGCGTACTTGATCAAAACATATTATGCTAGATTAAACGATGATTGGATATAATATAGTTTAATCCCAACAAATACCTTGACTTGTTTAATATGGGTGAAACTATTAAAATTCTGGATTGTGAGACTTAAATGACAAGGTTAAACCGTTTCGGTTAATTTCTGTAAAATGGTTACATATACGTAACCGTGCGCATATTATCGATATCGGGTAACGGATAAGTCATGGAAAGTTCTATATGCCATTATACTTTAAATAAGTCAGAATATCAGTAGGATATTAACTTATATGCCCGTTAAGGTTTTAAAACGAAATTATGACTCAGAAGGGCATTTTGGTAATTTTATACCGTATAAAAGGAACTTGAATATAATTTAATGTTATAGTTATAAGTATTCTAGAAAAATAATTTATTTATGATATAATATCAGTAGGATATCAATCATATGTGTAAATTATCTTTTATGACCAAACTATGCACCGAAGGGGCATTTTGGTCATTTTACACATAGTTTATAAATTGTTTGGGATTCTGAGTTTATAACATGTACCTACTGTATATATGTTTAAATTAAGTTTTAAAATCAGTAGGTAACAAGTCTTGGTTGATTAATATGGTTCAAAACTATACTATGCGCTAAATGGTGCTTATGTCGTAAAATGGCGTCTTTATGTGATTTTTACAAAAACTGTTGTTATGGTCAAATTAAAATTTCTTACATATGTTATTTAATATAACATATCAGTAGGTAAAAGATTTACCTTGAAAATATTTGATTAAAACTATTTTATGATCTACAAGGACTAAAATCGTCATTTATCGACATAGTTTAAGGACTTGCTTGGAAACTCAGTTTATAACTTGGTTTAACATCCCAAATAATCTTACTTATAATATTATATCAGTAGAAAACTCATTTTCAAGTTCATTATTATTTAAAACCTTGTTTTATGCAAAAGGGCATTTTGGTCAAGAATGGCATAATTGTGGAACTTGCGCATAAACTTAGATTCTGATTATGAACATGTAATATAACCTAGAGGGTTATGCTACATTATATTATAATCATAATGCAACTTTAGATCAGTAGGTAACTAATCTAAATCGGGTCAGAATCGAAAGTCAAAGAAGAAGTCAAACTTCGCGACTTTCGGTTGCGAACCGACCATAGAACTGAAATTGACGAGCCTAACATGTTCTTACATGTTCTAATAATCATTACTAACTTGTTTAAGTGTCAAAACAGGTTTCATAACACATATAAGATCATTTTATGATTTTTCTGAAAAATGCATGTTTGACTTTTTAATATCATAACTTTGACCCGTCAATTGGTCTAGCAAACGTGATCTTCAGGAGGTGCCCGTTATAGGGACTAACACCTAGCTTATTACGATCACTTAGCTATGTTTATTTCGAACAATGGCTGGACCATAATGGTCTTAACCGAAATTCAAAGCGTTTGCCGTAAAATGCTTGACTTTCGGCTATAAAAGCCTATAAACGAAAATGCAAGAGCAAGGAACACTTACAAGAGGTTCCTAGAATGCAAGAGAACTAAGTTGGATGCTCCTTTTAGCTAGGAACTTCCTGAGGAGGGAAAAGAATGATTAAATGAGAAAGGAGCAAGTTGGAATGGCGAACTTAAGCACCTATTTATAGTTGGAGAGCTCAAAGGGGGTGAAGCCAGGTGTTTAGGGGTGTAAGAGGAAGCTTACATGTGTCCCAAAACGTGGCATAGCTGATTACAAGTCCATGGTTTCGAATTAATGGTTTTGGAGCTTTATTTGGAGGCCAAGCCAAACTTTATGCAGCAGACCTGTTCTCGCGCCCCACGAGAGACCCAGGCCTGGTCTCTCACGGCCCGCGACCGCTCCATAAATAGTTTGGGATTTTGACACTTTTAGCCCCTTAACTTTAAAAACTTCTAAAACCCCTTTTAAACACCTTTTTAGCACTTTTAGCTCTCCGTAGCCAATACTTGGCATACCCGGGATTATGCTCGGTCATTGTCGAGCTATCGGTTCGTTAAAAGGTCATTCAGAGGTATAAATTAACTGTTGACACTTTTAATCCCTCCATCATCCAACTTTCACATATTTACAAAATTGAACCCTCTCGTCAATAAATGACACGTATGAGAGTTAGGACTTCGTAAAGGATCACTCAGAGGCTTATTATAGGCATGTTGGTTCCGATGTCACTCAGAGGCTGGGCATGTTGACATATCAGTCACTCAAAGGCGAAATTTCAAGCATGTTGACATATCACTCACTCAGAGGCTGTTATTTATGCATGTTATCTGACCACTCAGAGGCTCAGATTGAGCATGTTGACGCCTTTAGTCCTCATTGGTCTTTAATAGACTATATTTAAAATACAACATATGTCACTATACTATTGGACACGATTTTACAGGGTGTTACACCTGGGCCCACCGGTATATGGATTTGGGATGGAAATCCGGGGTGTGACATATATAATAGATATAATAACAAAACAATAAAAAGGCAGATCCGCGGGACTCGAACCCGGGTCTCGCCCCTAACCAAACCCACAACACACCACTACACTACACCTCAACATCTGAAATGATCTAATCAAACAATCTTTTATGTATTACTTATCTCCTTGAACTGATTCAAAATTTCAGCCTAGTAACGACACATGGTCAATCAATCACCAACATACCATTTCTATGTAATTGATCGCGAAATTCATTCCAATCATGAACCTGGACTCAAATCATGCCAAACCGCGTTCAATCATGTCTTCAGACAGCTCGCACATACCGAATTTAACCGAAATTTCTAAAACAAAAATTCAACCTATGCGACTTTCTTCAACTATAAATAGAGGGCTCAGGGAACCCATTAGAGTGCACATACACTCTCCCTAACATCATACGAACCTCTGTTCATCCGAAAGTTTCGCCGGAAAAACTTGCCACTCGTCGGAATCTTGCGGGAAAACCAGAGTACCACTAATCGGTATATCTTTCATCCATTCCCTTCTATTTTTATTAATATCATTTGTAGTCAGTTAGGAATTTATAAGGGAATTATCAAATAAATCAATTCAATCAAGATTTCATCATTATGTTTATTTTGATGAAGAAGATGAAACAGAGATATCATTTAAATGAATTAAAAATCGTAATACAACCGGGTTAGTCACACAATCCAGTTGGTTGAGCTGTGTGCATATGAAGCCAATAGTCTCGGGTTCGAGTCTTGTATGTGATTCGACCGATGAAATAACAAAGTTTTTTATATAAATCAAATCTTGAAGCATGGCAATAAGTTTATAAAAGGAGTAAAAACCGGATAATGAACGGGTTAGACAGACAGCCCAATTGGTCGGGCCGTGTGCACACACGAAGCGTAAGGTCACGAGTTCGAATCGGTTATGTGTCACCGTTGCTACAATAAACAACCCTTTTTTTTAATCAAAGCATGAAAGGAATAAGTTAGCGTATAAGAACAATTAAAATCTCATATCAATGGGTTAGACACGCAGCCTAGTTGGTCGGGCTGCGTGCACACGAACGGAAAGTCACGGGTTCGAGACTTGCAAGCGGCCGGTTTGAAGGGAATTATTCTAATTTATTAGAAAACATTTTTTATTTAATTAAACCTTTAATTATTCTCCCAAAAATATATTATTTTATAACCAATTAATCTTACTTACAAATAAAAGTTTAAACAAATAAAAATATAGTAATAAAAATAATAAATACTAATTTAAATTATCTGATAAAATATGTAAATAATAAGATGATTAAAAATATTAAATTCAACCAAAGGAATATATTTTATTTAGCTAAATCGTTATGTGAATATTTAGGATAGCCGTTTTGTCACTTGGTACATCAACTTCACACTCGTGCGCTATCTCCAACAAATCTTAGTCGCACCCACTGTGAGTGAATCTTACAACCCTTCTTTTATTTCACGTTTTTGGGTTGTATTATGTGTCGCTATATATTGTATTCTCGTTATTTAAATTTCGTGCAATTACCATTATGTGATCTAACGTGTTATGTGATATAGTTTTATTGCCATTTAGTGTTCATACTCTCATCATAATCATTTCCTCACATTAGGCCATTTGTTCTCAGTTACCTACGGGTGGAACTCATCGTAGCCTAATATACAAGATCAGCTCCATTTGATTGAGCTTCGATCTTGCAACACATCGCTTATGGTGCACACATGTACATTGTTAGTTGATGATAGATGAGTTTGTTTGTGATTTAGTTGACATACACAATGTTTCTATATTTGGTTAATGCACATTTTTATAAGTAAAACATTAAATATATATTTTTTAAATGACAAAACGGGATTCACTCGCCAACTTATGTTGACCCAAACTTTACTTTTACACATGACACAGGTGAGCAGGTTTGAAGCGTGGATCACATAGGATATGGGACTTAGAAGAATTAAAACGTTATTTGCAAGTTTGTTTGGAACAATATTGTGTTTGTTTGAATTATGTGTTATTGGGATATTTTAATTAAGTTTGAAATATTAAATATTAAATTTTTACAATATTAAATGTCATGAGTTTTGATGAAAACCCAATCATGCCCTGACTACCTTATCCGCTGCGGGTCAGGGTGACATGTACCTGATTCATTTTTTTGGTTTTTGGTTTCGATAATTTTATAAATGAATATTGGTACCAGTTTGTGATGATCTGAACCAATTGATACCATTTGAACAACTCAGGTACCTTGTTCATTTTTATCGTTTTTTGTCGATAAAACACGTGTATATTTCTATAGTGAGTGAATTTATCGTACTGGTATTGTAATAAAAAACCCAATTCAATGCTTGTGATAACGTATCGTCGCAATGCGCGATCAAATAACTTAGTTATAGTAAAATTGAGGGGGTATATGGTAAAAACTTTAGGGGTTGTATCGTGATTTTTTAAAAAGTGGTTGTCAAATTGTAATGAGACAAAAAGTGACCATTCATAGCTCTGTGGTACCTTTGCTAAATTTCCATACTTATACCACTTTTTTTAAAATAGAACAAATTAATCACCTCCCTATTAAGACGTCCACATCTATTTTTATCAAAATAAGCTAATTGACTTGAGCTTTTGTGAAAACAGATGTGAACATCTTAACAAAGGCGGATCTAGATTATCTGGTGAGAGGCGGTTGCCCACTATTAGTTTTACATTTAAAGTATATATGCGATTAAACACAACCCTCCCTTCCTTCCTTTTAAAGGAATTTTGAAACCACCCCCGTGAAATCTTAAATCCTAGTAAAAGAATCAAACTTCACCTTAATTTTTCTTGCCGTAAAGTGATAGATAATCGGAATTGTTTCAAGATCGGGGTAGATGGCTTTGAAGTATTGGTGTGATGGTTTTTGATTGCTTTATTTACTTTTAGTTGAATGTCACATATATATGAAACTAGTAAATTTCTCAGTGTGTGTGGCGAGTCGAAATTTAAAGTAACTCGAGTTGTTCTGTCTAATGAAAACATATTATATTTTACCAGATTTGTTTTCAAATAAAAGTTACGTAAAAACGTAGACAAACTGAAAATGTGCATAAAAATAAGCATGAAAACGTATTATATTTATCATGACTTATTTGCAAACGATATCGAAACGTTAACTAACTTCAACTTATACTGACACGTACATAAAAATAAGTACGTAAGAAAATTATGTTTTTTAAGTTAAAGAATGGTAAGGTGTGTTCGGAGATGTCGAAACGTAATTAATTCGTATTTATATCATCTAATAAAAACGTATTATATTTGACCTGACTTGTTTTAAAACAAAATTTATGTCAAAACATAAACTAACTGAAAACGTACATAGAAAGACACAAAAACATTTTATATCTAAGTCTACTCATTTCCAAAAAGAAAAATAAAATCGAAATCTAAATCAACTTGAATTTATAATGACACTATATAAAAATAAACATGTTGAAATTGATTAAAAAGTCTTTAAAATATTGAAGGATCGTAAGTTTTATTAAATGTTGAAGGGTAAAAAGTGAAAAAAACAAGCATACCCTAAAAGAAAAAAGAAAAAAGACACTAAAAGGCTACTGTACATCCTATCTGCTTGTTATTGTTACTATATATAATGCAAAACTATAAATGTTAGTAATGCATTACTCATTGGACTTTAATAAATTTGGGAATCTAGTAAATGAATAATAGGTTGTGCTATACCTTTTTTTAAATACCAATACTTAGAACTTTATTCGATGATATATTTTCTTCTCAAACTTTTAAGACTGGGTGTTATGGATTCATTAGCAACTTTGTCGAAATGAAAATTACATCGAAATATAAGGTAAACAAACAACAAGTTGTGCCGCTATCCTTTTTGAATAACAATACTTAGAAATTTATCCGATGATATATTTTCTTCTCAAGTTTTTTAAGATTGGGTGTTGTGGGTTCATTAGCAACCCATTAAGATATCACGTAGGATGTTGATGACGGTTAACCCACACCGGCTAGTTAACGTGGTCGTGAATGGAAATAGAATTGGAATTTGTTAACCCATTAACTATGTTAATGGGAATGATGGTGGAGCCCATAGATATGGGAACCAATCACATGACACCTTTTTTTATTAATTTCAGTTATTGTTATTGGGTGTTTAGTTAACCGCAACACATTATTAATGGTATTTAGTTGACGGTTAAGTTATTATATGGCAATGATGTGGCAATGAATTTGATTAACTCTGAACACATAGTCTAATTATTTTGTTTTTTATTAATTGTTTATTGGTTCGTTTTTTTTTTATTTGATTTTTAATATGCTTATTGTAATTTATACTAAAATAATCTAGTTAGGTTTCTTACCGATCATATTATTACGTGTAGCTTTAAATATTTGTTTAGAACTTGTTACTTTATATAAAAATGTGAGTATATATGTATATATAAAAATTATGTATTAATAATTTAATTTGATTTTATCCTTTCATTTTATGACTGACCCGATCCGAACCGGATCGACCTATTTTTAATATTTAGCGATAGACGATTGTCCCTTAAAAATTTCCGCCATGAATGAAGCGGGCTAGAATTTAGCTACCATAGAAAACTTTGAAAGGTAGTACAGACAATAACATCAAAATAAAACAATATACATGTAAAAAAGATGGCTAAATTTTAGCTGGCTAGACAAATGTGTTGACTTAAAATTAGCAAACTTTTATTTCGGCTAAAATTTAGCTGGTTCGTTAAACGTGCTATTTAGTTTTGTAGACCCATTGTACTTAAAGATTTATGTGACGATTTATGTGGTCTTTTTTGATTGGCTATGTTTGGATTTGTCTGGTTTTTTAAAGTCGAGTGTTATACTCATTAGTTCTGCACATCATCTCGGAGTGTACTGATATCGTTCCCATACCATCCCCACACTTCCACAACAGCTTCCATCCCCATATTATCATGTCGCAGCCTCAATTCCTTCTTTATCCAAATGACCAGCCCTAGTAGGCTACCACTCTTGCACTATTTTTGTGGGATATGGGGTGCGACACGGCATCCCCGCTTAATGATACCACTAGTATAACACATGGTCTTATTGCAAAAAGTCAACGACTGTTTTAATAAAAACTTGAGTCCACTCATTTTTTTTGGGTAGGAGAGGGGGGTGGGGTAATGTGTTATATTGCAAAGTTAACGATTCTAATAAAAACTTAAGTCGACTCGCTTTTTTTAGGGTAGAGGAGGTTATGTGATATATTGCAAAAAGTTAATGACTATTTTACTAAAAACTTGAGTCCATTTTTTTTTCTTTTTTTTTTGATAGGGGTTGATTACCTTTTAAAATATCTTAACATGTTAATTCATAACTTTAAAATAACATAACATGTTAATTGATAACTTTGGCATGGTTTTATCAGTGACCAACAGGGTCGGCTCTGAACAAGTGCTGGGTGGGCACCTCTCAGAGCCTCAATCGATATAGGGTCCGAAAAAAATATATATATATATATATATATATATATATATATTTGTATGTTATTTAAAAAAATCAGTTAGATTTAAAAAAAACCCTGGGGCCAGGGTTTAAGAACAAAAAACGTTAAAAGGGACCTAAAAGTTTAAGACGTTTGGATTTGTGGTCTAATTTTCCAATGAAATTCGTAAAGGACCTAAACAGCCAATTTCTTTTAAGAAGTCCAACTTGTGAAACTGTAATGAAATAACTCAAGCACAATTGAATAAACAAAACTAATTCAAAACCTAATTAATGAATTGAGGGGTGTTGCTGAGCCAATTTTTTTTTAATAATGCCCAAACTTTTTTATCTAGCAAAAGGTCATAAATTTTTTTGTGATTTTTGGAAACGACCTTAGTGACCAATGAGTTAAAATGTAAGATGATTCCCTTTTTTTCTATGCCAAATCATTAACAAAGCAACCCAACTCTTGAGTCGACTCTATAAATACTTCCATCCAATTGTCCACTTCCATCACAAATCACACGCCTTTCACAAGATAATGGCTCGGTCGTCAATCACCATGCTCATGGTTCTAATCTCTATCCTGGCTCTAGCTAATGGCTCTTACCTCTACCCTCAGTTTTATGACATCTCATATCCGCAATCTAAACACATCGTCAGGTGTGTCGTCGAAAAAGCTGTTGCAAAAGAGGCTCGTATGGCTGCTTCTTTGCTCAGGCTCCATTTCCACGATTGTTTCGTCAAGGTTGGTTCTTCATGTATATCGTCACTATTAAAATGTGCTACCCTTTGTGGTGAAATTATTTGGTAACTAGTCACACGTCCTTTGCGATGGCGGATTCTTGCAGTGAGAAAAGTTATTTAGTAGAAGTACTATATGCAGTTTGCAATATTGTTATTTTTTTCTTTTAAAAATCATATAAAAATGTGTGTCATCCTATTCTCGCGTGTTATCCCAGGTAACAAAACAATTTTGCTTTACTAAAGGTTCCTTACGACCTAAATAGGTTGAGCGGAGCATGAGTGAAAGTTAACCAAAGATTTTTATATTGGGATTTTAAAGTTACCATCATTGAGTAGCAAACAAGACTAAGACCATGAGTAATGGGCATCATAGGAGCGTGAAGTGATTTAATAATGCCAATAACACCAACCCTGTTGGCATTACAGGGGCATGAAGAGGGATGAGCACTTCTACTATAACGCTAAATGGGGAGAAAAAAGTTGTAAAGTAATGATTGAATCGCCATTAAGGAGCGTTAACCATTACATATTTTTTAAAAGGACATTATGATGATGATGTGGCTAAAAGTGCCCCTCGGTGGGTCTGAACCATTACGAATGGCCTAAAGGGCGACAATAAAGATTAAAATTGTCATGAAAGTTAAATTAACATTTTAAGTCGCTATATGAACATTACAAGTCATTAGTTACCAAGAAACCTTAATGGTAAGTTAGTAACACAAAGGAAACTTGTATTAAATTAGTAATGTTTATATATAGGGAAATTATGATATATTTTTATCCAAAGTGTTGTTACATTGATCAGGAACTTACTTTTTTTTGCAACCAAATAATCATTTAGGGGTGCGATGCTTCGATACTTCTTGACAACAGCGGAACCATAGTCAGCGAGAAGGGATCCATCCCTAACCACAACTCGGCTCGTGGGTTTGAAGTCATTGACGAAATTAAAGCTGCATTAGAGGAGGCGTGCCCTCAAACCGTCTCGTGTGCTGATATTATGGCTCTGGCAGCTCGAGACTCCACCGTTCTTGTACTATTTCCTAACACAACCATGGTCCATGGCATATTACTGATTTTCACCATGTGCTAAATGTGTGCAGACTGGTGGACCAAGTTGGGAAGTCCCATTGGGTAGAAGAGATTCATTAGGTGCAAGCTTGAGTGGTTAACCAAAATATTCCTGTTCCAAACAACACCTTACAGACCATTCTTACCAAATTTAAGCTCAAGGGTCTTGACATTGTTGATTTTGTAGCACTTTCTGGTATGATTTAAACACGGTTTCAAAAAGGTTAATATTTGGCCATTTGGGAATATCACAAAAATAATCTAGTTGACTTTTTGTCTTTAAAAATGATCTTTTACTTTTATTTTTAATAAATTAGCGATTGACCAAATAACGTTGCGCAAATGTGGTGCAAGAATTCTGTAACCTTGCATTAACGCGGCGCAACATTGGCCTCCCTCTTGCACCAAAGTAGCACAAGCCTTTTTTCTCTTTTTCTTTTATATTAAGTTCTAAAGATTTTAGATTTTATTTACTAAAAAAGTTATAATAATGTTAATATTTTAGAAATATTAATAATGATTAACGTATTAGTTTGTTTTTTAAATTACGGTTTTTAATATTTTATGGAATGTGTTGGTGTTTAGTGGAGGAAATCCTTAGAAAGTTAAAAACATGTAAATATGATTTGATGAAATGAATATTCTTGTGATTTCCCTTAAATAGTTTGCATGCTTCCACTAATTACCAAAATGATCAAAAGTTTTCTTTAACATGATTGATTAAAAAAAAAGAAGCAAATATCTTTTTCACGAAAATCTTAGAATACCCTATAATTCAAACAAATCTTGAAATATTCAAAAAACATGAATCAAGAAAATTTTGAAAAATCTATTATAGTTCTAGAAAAATGATAATCTCTTGGTCTTAAAACATTTCACTTTGCAGGAAGTCACACTATTGGAAATGCTAGGTGTACAAGTTTCAGACAAAGGCTATACAACAACATGGGTAAGATGCATCCCGACTTCTCGCTAGACCAATCATACGACGTGGAGCTTCGCCAAAGCTGCCCAAGATCCGGCGGCGACCAGAACCTATTTGTCCTAGATCCGGTGTCCCCCACAAAGTTCGATAACGGTTATTACAAGAACTTAATTGCTAAAAGGGGTCTTCTAAGCTCTGATGAAATACTTTTTACTCAAAACCAACAAACAATGGAGTTTGTGAAGCAGTATGCTGAAAATCAAGAGCTTTTCTTCCAGCAATTTGCAAAGTCTATGGTTAAAATGGGAAACATTACTCCGTTGACTGGTGAATGTGGTCAAATCAGAAGACTTGCAGGAAAGTCAACGGTTAAAAAAGAGGGTATTAAGCTATACTATCATGATCAAAATACAGAAATAAATAATTATGGTTTGATGCAATATGGTGCTTTTCAATTTGACAATTCTGTCTTGTTTTATTTAATTAATTATTGTGAAGGGTTTAAGTGTGTCCTGAAAGTTGTACATGTCGTATGTCGTGTAACTTCGCAAGTTTGCTATATTTTAATATAATTGTACCATCTCGTGTAAAATTCACAAGTTTGTTATTTTTAATAAAAAGTAATTTCTTAAAAACAAAATCAAGTCAAACGACCAATTTCTCCTAGATATATCATTTAAAATGTATAAAACAATAAATCAGTACTATATTTAGTGTAATAAAACCGGTTGGGCTACCCTCAAGGATGGTCAGTGTAACTTTCCTTAATCTAGAGTTGAGAGAAAAAAAACTTGGTTTAGAAAAGAAATAAATATACAAAACAGTAAATCATTATAGAATTTCATATAAATTTTGTAGAAGGGATTAATTCTTAACAATATAGACTTAACATGAAAAGGAATAATCTAAAATGAAAATAGTACAAATAAATATAAAAAATAAATAAGACGGTAGTTGTAAGAAAAAGAATAATGGCTAAGACACTCAAATTTGGCATCTATACGTGTTTTGTCCCACAACTTACAACATCTGAAGGATTAGTTGTATTGACGGAGATGAACTCATTTGACTGGTCGAAATCAATATAAGTTAAAACTTCTATTAAAGTGTGAACGTCATGTCAAATTTATTCATAGATATTTTTCTACAAAACAACATGGTTAAAACTTTTATTTTCAGTAGCTATTAAAAACAAAAGGTGGTTAAATTTATTAACCTTTCGGATTCTAAGTGGGAAGCAAGTATAGTGGGGAAAAGGGTAAAAATGATAGTGTCTAAGGTGGCAATGGGCGAAGAACGCCTTAGTTTTTGCATTCCCTCGACAGAGTTTGTACAAGCTTCCAAGGTGCGATGAATTTACTTATATAGTTTTTTTTTATCACCGGCAAAGAGATTTATCATAGATGTTTATAGTATAGTGTCAATTTGTGTTGGCTCATAATCTCATTGCATATAGAGCATTATCTCTTGGATTGAACTTGGCGGGTTGACTTGTTTAATGTATTTATAGTATATTATATTTTTTTATAATATTTCATGTTATAAATTAAATAGTTTGTGTATTTTATGCTATATTTATAATTTAAAAAGGGAAATTAGCATAAGATTTTTTAGTACAAATATAATTATATTGTACATTTGTGTTTTTTAAGTAAAATATAATATATTAATTTCAGAAAAAATAAAAAAATTGGGTTGAACCCACGAAGTTAAGGTCGTTTTTGGGTTCATATGTATGATACAATTTTTAGGTTCGGTTCAGGTCGGGTTCGATTCATGTAAAAATTTTAGGTTCAGGTCAGGTTAAACCCGCCAACCCATAAACACAACCAATTTAACACCCCTGTAATTGATCCCTTACTACATAACAGGATAAGTGTTCATTAATTTGTTGGAAATTTGGAGTATAAGATTAATGACTTGTCCTTTGGATTGGGCTCAACATCTGGGCTAAGGTCTGAACCGGTACACTTCACAATCCCTCCTTAAGTTCCAACTAGAGGTGCACAAATCTGGTTTTTTAATAACCAATTCAAACATAAAACCTATTCTAGATATGATCGAATATTGAAAATTCGGGTATATATTGAGCAAAACTGGGTAGGGTAGGGTTTGGGTACGGGTATTGACAAGAAACACCATACCCTAGTTTCTATGTATCCCGGTAGGGTATAATCGAGGTTCGGTATAACCGGGTATGGATCCGGATATTAATAGCCGGTTTTATAAAATAAGTTTTTTAATTATTCTTTTCACGAAAATAATATCTTGTAAAAATTAAATTTGATTTATAATTTATAAAAATAATTAAAATAATATAAATTCACTCAAGTACAACTTATTTGATTTATAATATGCATTAAAAAAAGAATTTTAAATAAAAAGTTGTAAACTAAACATAAAAATATACTTTAAAGATTTAGGTATGCTAACCAGTATTAAAAAAATTGTTATCGTGTATAGGATATAATCGGGTTCGGGTATAGGGCTAAATCGGGTATGGTTTCTTATACGGGTATTAAGCTCAAAATGTATACCTTCCATACCCTATGGGTAGGGTCGAGTTCGATTACGAGCATATAATACCCGGGTACAAAAACAACCGGTTCCGGGTTTTTCTTTCGGGTCCGATTCCGGATATAAGTTTTTTTTGTGTGCACCTCTAGCTCTAACTCTCTCTTTACTCAATATCTCGTGTCTTGTACGTATTACATGAAAAAGAACATAAATCAGTAATACATAGAACTCAAAATCAATCGATGTTATAAGATGAAGCTCACCTCTGTATATAACAAACTAGAGGTGGTATAACTAACCAACCTACCAGTGTAACACCTCGTAAAAGCGTGTCCAATAGTATAGTGACACGTGTCGTATTTTTATAAGTCTATTACAGACTAATAAGGACTAAAGGTGTCAACATGCTCAAAACTAGCCTCTGAGTGACCTTCTGATGTCAACATGCATAAACCTAGCCTCTGAGTGACTGATATGTCAAATGCTTAGCCTCTAAGTGACTGATATGTCAACATGCTTAAACTTGGCCTCTGAGTGACTGATGTGTCAACATGCCTAAACTTGGCTTCTGAGTGACTGATATGTCAACATGCCCAGCCTCTGAGTGACATCAGAGTCAACATGCTTATAGTGAGCCTCTGAGTGATCCATTACGGAGTCCTAACTCTCATACGTGCCACTTGTTGGACGAGAGGATTCAATTATGTAAATATGTGAAAGTTGGATAACGGCGGGGTTAAAAGTGTCAACATGTTAATTTATACATCTGAGTGACCTTTTAACGAACCGAGAGCTCGACAATGTCCGGGCATAATCCCGGGTACGCCAAATGTTGGCTACGGAGGGTTAAATATGTCATAAAGGTGTTTTAAGAGGGTTTAATAAGTTGAGGGACTAAAAGTGACAAATTTTGAAACTGGCCATGAGGCGCTCGCGGGGCGCGAGAGACCAGGCCTGAGTCTCTCGCAGGGCGTGAGAGGCCTGTGTCTACAGAAAATTTGCTTGGCCTCCACACAAATTGCCAAAAACAAATGTATTCGAAACTTTGGATTTCCAAACAGCTACGCCACGTTTAGGACACTTGTAAGCTCTCTTACACCCCTTAACACCTAGCATCACCTCCTTTAAGCTCTCCAACTATAAATAGGTGCAAATGGTTCATCCTTTGAACTTACACCTTTCTCATTCACAACTCTATCTCCCTCCTCTGGAAGTTCCTAATTGAAAGGAGCATCCAACTTAGTTCTATTGCATCCTAGGAATCACTGGTAAGTGTTCCTTCCTCTTGCATTTTCGTTTATAGGCTTTGATAGCCAAGATCAAGCGTTGACGGAAAAATGCCTTGACTTTCGGTTAAGACCATTATGGTCCAACCATTGTTCATAATGAACATGGCTAAGTGATTGTAATAAGGTAGGTGTTAGTCCCTATAAAGGGCACCTCCTGAAGATCACGTTTGCTAGACCAATTGACGGCTCAAAATTTAAATATTAAAAAGTCAAACAAAGCCATTTTTTGGAAATATTATAATTTGATCTTATATATGTTATGAAACCTGTTTTGACACTTAAACAAGTTGGTAATAATTATTAGAACATGTAAGAACATTTCGGCTCGTCATTTTCAGTTCTATGGTCGGTTCGCAACCGAAAGTCGTGAAGTTTGACTTCTGCTTTGACTTTCAATTCTGACTCGATTTAGATTAGTTAGCTACTGATCTAAGGTTGCATTATGATCATAATATAATGTAGCATAACTCTCTGAGGTTATATTAATGATCATAATCTGAATCTGAGTTTATGCACAAGTTCCGTAATGCCCTTTTGACTAAAATGCCCTTTTTGCATAAAACAAGGTTTAAATGATAATGAACTTGAAAATAAGTTTCCTACTGATGTAATATTATAAGTAGGATTATTTGGGATATCAAATCATATTATAAACTGAGTTTATGAACAAGTCTTTATATTATGTCGATAAATGACGATAAAGCCCTTGTGGCTCATAAAATGGTTTTAATTATTCCTTTTCGAAACAAATCTTTTACCTACTGATATGTTATATTAAATAACATATCTAAGGCATGTTAACTTGATCAGTTTTCATTAAACATCGCATAGATCGTCATTTTACGACATAAGCGCCATTTCGATGCATAGGATGGTTTTAAACCATATTTATCAACCAAGACTTGTTACCTACTGATTTTAAAACTTATTTTAACATTTTTACAGTAGGTATATGATATGAACTTAGAATCCCAAATAATTTATAAATATGTGTAAAATGACCAAAATGCCCTTTCACGACATTCGCCTACCCATACCCAAAACTCGTACCATTCGCACCAATCACACCATTCCCATCACTCTCACCCTTCTTACCATGATGAGTTTAACCCCAACCAATACTTTAACACACCCCTAGCTGATCAGAATCAGTTGGATCAACCAAACCCAATGGACGAGGACTCCGATCCGGGATACTCCGCCGTCACGTTCAAATGCACATCCATCGAGATTTCGAGCGATTCGAACTCTTATGCCGGATCGCCATACCAAGGTCCTAACGAGTGGGACCAATATTGGAACCAATTCACCTTTGCCAACACTCCTTCCCATCACTCCCAACGACCTCCTATGCAAGAAGACGTTCATATGGAACCGGTGGACCAACCACAACCACCACCTGAGCCACCAAGGAGGAAACGTGGAGCACGTATGTCGGTATGTGCAGGTCAACGGTCGGGTTCGCCACCACCATTACCTAAATCCTACCCTACCATTCAAGAGGACCCACAAATGGGTGGACCCTCTAATGTTTCACCTGCGGTGGAACCAACACCAGCGCTCATAGTTCAACCACCACCATCGGGATATAATAACTCTATCCCGACATATCCGGATAACTCTGGATATGATCCTCTTAACTCAACTTCCCCAGTTGATTACCAAGCACTTTCGCATGAACCGTACATGCAAGAGTCATGCATCACGCGCTTTACCCGTCTCCTTTCCCACCTACTTATCCACCTACTGGATATCCAAGTTATGGGTACCTGTATCTTGTTATGCCACAACCACAACCACAACCTCCGCCGCCACTTGAGGCCATAAATGAGGCCTTAGAATGAATGAAAGAAATGCAACAACAAGCGGAGAAAACGGAGAAGAAAACGAACAAGTTCTTCAAGAAACTCTCCAAGTTGGTTAAGGGAAAGAAGGACGAGTGAAGACTCTTCTATTATTATATTTAGTCCCTGCGAGGACATCATTATTTTCTTAAGTCCCTGCGAGGACATCGTTATTTTCTTAAGTCCCTGCGTGGACATTTTTATTTCTTTAGTCCTTGCATGGACAGTTTGTTTTATTCATTTCTTTTAGTATTGTAATTTCTATTGGCTTTTAATGGAATATTTTTGGAATTATATAATGTATTTATCCTCTTCAAGCGAACACCTCGATTTTACTCGAAATTTATGCTCTGCTATATAATTCCAAAAAGATCTTAATGGTTTGATTATGCCAAGTGGCGCAGACCATATATTGGCCAAGAAATGATAGTTAAGGATAAAGGCCTTCTATCAGGATAGTTAAGGGAAGTTATCCTTCTATCCAGAGGTGGTGAACAAAGTTCAGGCCTCCAAGTCGTTAAGGTCCAAGGTGGCTGGGACTATTAATCAACCATTAAGGTACTCTTATGTTAACATTAAGGAATATTCATACTCTTGGTAGTGTGACTTGAGGAACCACACTAGCCGTCAAGGTGACAGGCCAAGGTACCATATGATATGTCCAATGTGACAGGCCAATGTGCCATATGATATGTCCAAGGTGACAGGCCAAGGTGCTATACGATATGTCCAATGTGCCAGTCCAATGTGCCATATGATATGTCCAAGGTGACAGGCCAAGGTGCCATATGATATGTCCAATGTGACAGGTCAATGTGCCATATGATATGTCAAGGGTGACAGGCCAAGGTGCCATATGATATGTCTAATGTGACAGGCCAATGTGCCAGGCCAACGTGCCATATGTTATGTCCAAAGTGACAGGCCAACGTGCCGTATTACTATGTCCATTAGTGACAAGCCTATGAACTATATATATAATTGTCTACATGACAATGATAGTTGTGACATTACGATCCACTATCCAATAATATATGGACTATGTCCAGATTGTAATTTGCCTTTGATGGTCTTTTTGAGACCTAGGCCAAATATAGATATCATAAGCCTAAGAGTTGTGATGTTATTCACACTATTAGGCGATAGATTTGTATATCCAAAGTTTGAAGCCAATATGGTTGTTAATACCATGGCTAAGAGAAGTTTTATTTGGTATTTAGAACCAAAGATACAAGAATGGCTAACTCAGACGAGGATCAAAGTAGTTCACCGGGACGTTAACTTTAATAACGCAGAAAACATAGCCTTTAATAATGATGGTTTCTAAGCTCGCATAGATGCAACTATAGTAAAGGCCATGGAAAAGGCCATAGAAAAGCTTAGGGAATCGAGCGCTACTCGCTCCAGACCCTTATCTATTCCACCATCCTCAGCTCATAAGGAGAGCTCAGTTCACTCTTCAAATGCGAAGAGTGAACCAAAGAAATTAGAATTTGCTGATAGGTTCCGTTCTTTTAAAGACGGATGTACCTATAAATATTTTGTCTCCTGCAAGCCCCGAGACTTTAATGGGGAGAAAGGAGTTGTAGAAGCCTTAAAGTGGCTTGATGAGATGGAAACAATAGTAGATATTCGCAGTTGTGCTGATAAGGATGTGGTTAAGTATGTATCACAGTCCTTCAAGGGCGATGCCCTGATATGGTGGAAAGCAATGATACAGTCAACAGGTAAGGTACACCTGTACAATTTAGGATGGTCCAAGTTTGTGGACCTTGTCAAGAAAACTTACTGCCCACCTCATGAGGTGGAGAAGATAGAGTCAGACTTTCTGACCCTCACAATGAAAAACCTAGATTGACGGAAGTATGCTTCTGACTTTAATTCCCTATCTAGGTTAGTTTCCTACCTAATTACCCCTGAATCCAAACGCATTGCACGTTTCATCAATGGGTTAGCGCCCGAGATAAAGGGCATGGTAAAGGCTGCTCAGCCTAGTACCTATAGGTCCGCTGTTGACCTATCCCTCTTCCTCACTGTAACATCCGTCAAAAAACGGATTTACCAAACCCGCTCCGTTTATCAACCGAACAGTCAGTCAAAATTTTCGTTGCGAATTAAATGCCCAAAATAATTTTAAACGATACATAATCAATTATTATACGGGAATATATAATTAGTTTTTGAAAAACTGTTAAAAATCGCAAAATAAAAATGTTTTGGTTCTGCCGGGTTTCGAACCCGGGTCAGTACCGGTTCAACATCAAACTTAACACACCACACACAAACCACTGCGCCACTGATATTACTTGTTAAACATTAGAATCATTTAATTGATATCATGACGTTACGAATTCAAAACCGGCGCCCAATAGTTCAGTCGTCGGAAATCCCGGCAATCTCGCGAGCATTTAACGACAACTTCCGTTATAACGTGAACCATTACTAAGACATAGGTTATAACCGACGTCTGGGTCCGCGACCAAAGTTATAACCGCCGGAGTTTTCATAACCGATGAATCCAGTTGGAAATCGGGCCAAATACATCTCGGTTTCTCCCTATAAATTCACCCACAACCCACTGCAAACCTTTTCGCTCAAAACCACACCTTTACCGGACGTAATTCCACTCGCCGGAATTATTCTGTTCGTCGCCGGAAAACCGGTTTCCTCATTTCTGAGCCTTACTAAACCATTTGAACTTATACCGAAGTCACCCACATATTTTGTAAGCTTTCTGAAGTTTCTCTGCTGCAAGACGCTCGTCGCCGGAAGGTATTGCTGTCGCCGGAGTTCTGCCGGAAAACAGAGGAAGATAGTCGGTATACCTTTTCGCCTAATTTCTGTTTCTTTTTACTTATATCTCATCTAATTAACCTAAAACACTAAAGAAACCGATTAAGACTTCGAACCAGTCAGTCGTCATCTCTGGTTAAAACTCAACGAGGAAGACAATGTTACGATAGTATATAAGTATAATATAAATCAAGAAATTACTCGGGTTAGACACACAGTCCAGCGGTGGACTGTGTGCACGTTAAACATACAAACGTCTCGAGTTCGAATCCTGTTTCACACACGTCGCCTTAATAAAAATGATTTTTATTTATTAACCGAACCGGAGTCATACTGATATATGCTAAGTATACTAATAACCAGAAAGATAACCAAGTTAGACACACAGTCCAGTGGTGGACTGTGTGTATGTTTGTATCATAGGTCACGAGTTCGAGTCCGGGCTACTGCACCGACTCGGACAATTATCTATTTTTTTTAAATAAGACAGAAAAGGAAATAACTAATTTGTGTTTAAGTATAATAAAAATCAGTAAAGTTAACAAGTTGGACACACAGTCCAGCGGTGGACTGTGTGTTAGTTTAGGCCACAGGTCCCGGGTTCGAGACCTGTGGAGCGCACCATCCGATTCACTTAAATTGTTTTTAAAATAAAAGGATTTTCGGTTTAGCATAATTAATATATATATATATAATTAAAAACAGATATATAACGGGTTAGACACGTAGCTCAGTTGGTAGAGCTGCGTGCACGCGTACGGGAGGTCTCGGGTTCGAGCCTCACTCAGCGCACTTATATACACGATTCGAACCGGTCAACGGTCAGTCAACGGTCAACGGTCAGAAAAAAATCAAATTTTTTTATTATTTTTATTTAATTATTTTAATTAAAAATCAATTAAAAATACTTAAAAATAACATTTTTAAGGTTAGAAAATAGCCTCAAACTCACAAAAATACATCCAACAATCCTACTAAAATAGATTAATAAAATCCGTTTACTTACCAAACCATAATGCGATTTATCTAGGTTAATCTCACTCGTGGTTAAAACCACTTCGCGTGCATTCAACATCATCAACCGAACGCACCCACTGTGAGTGAATCTTACAACTCCCCCTTTTAAATTACACGTTTTGGGGTGTGTCATGTGTTATAAAAATAATTAACTTGTTTATTTAAACTTGTGCCATACCACATCATGATCTAAACTTAGATTGTTATATTGTTGTGATTACTTATTTCCTTTTGTCATGAAACTCATTCATTAAGCCCATCAGTTCCTCGTGGGAGACGAGTTGAACAACGCGTGCCTCAAATCAAATTCATTATTGTTCATGTGTGTATCATTGAGTTTATATTGTTTGTAGTTGTGTCATTCATATTGTCATGTTTATGCAATTCATTCATTAGGCCCCTCAGTTCCTCGTGAGAGACGAGTTGAGCATCGCGTGCCTCTAAATGTTCCATTATTGTTCATGTGTGTTTTATTTAATATCTTATGATTGTTGAATAAGTTTACATCTATTTTTACTCATGTTTGGTTGTGCACATATTTCATAATCAATTCAAATAAACTTGTTCAAATGTTTTCCATAGGATTCACTCGCCAACATTATGTTGATCCAAAACCTTTTTACACATGATACAGGTGAACAGGTCGAAGCAAAGAAAACCTAGGAAATGCCTTAGAAGAGAACAAAGAAGCTTAGATTGATAGTTAGAATATGTTGTAACAATTATTGTAAATTTCCACTAAATTGTATTTAATGAATATGAAACGCATAATAAATGTCATGAGCTTTGATGATAACCCAATCATGCCCCGATCACCTTTTCCGCTGCGGGTCGGGGTGTGAAAGATTGGTATCAGAGCCATGACTATAGGGATATAGGATAGGTTATTAGACCCTTAGAGCCTATACTATAGTCTGCCTAAATTTTAATTGATTAGGTGGTTACATACAAACTTGTGATAATTATTTGTTTCATATTTGTTTACATTTACAGTCAAACATGCATGCTTATATACATATTCATTATACATATATACATATTCATTATACATATATCGATGTTCATGTATTCAATTTATTTTCATACTCTCATTATCCAAAGAATTTGTTGCAATTTTCAAATCTCATCAAAGTAAGTTCTGCGACGGGCATGTAGTAACTGGAAGGGTACAAGTACCGGTAGTCGGAACGTCCTGTCTAGGTTGGCATTCGTATAAATCCAATATAACGGACCAGTTTGCCTACCTGGGGACCAACGATGAGAGTACGAAGGACCTATTAGGCCAAAGCATGCCACACCAAACGTCATTCGAACTAACCTACTTTGAGGTGTCACCGTGTCTACACCTGGACACATTCCGAATATCACACTTGTATACATATTTCTCGATTTTCTCCGGGTTTTTGTGTACGCAACCTGGCAAACCCGTGCGAACCATATGAAAAACCGGTATTCATGGGGGCCCACATGATTACACAGGTAAAGTATGGCGGCATGTAGGGCCTAACGGCGAGCAAAACCCAAGACATCCTATGGATGTAGTAGATTTATCTTTCTATAATTATTTTATGAATGTTCATTCCTAATGCGACCCATGAACCCAAAAACATCCAACTCATACTTTTGTCATGTATTCCTTGTAGATGTCTTCTAACCTCGCCCGTAGGAAGACGAGAGCAAGAAAAGCCCGCGAACGCATGGCTGCATTAATCGCTCAACAAATGGCTGCCGTAATACCCAACATTGTAATCCAAGTCCAACAAGCACTTACCGCTAATCCTGTCAATCAAGCAAACCAAAACATTATCAACTCTTCCCCAAATACCACTAAATGCACCTACAAGCATTTCAAATCATGCGACCCTCCGAAATACAAAGGGACTGAAGGCGTCACCACTCTCCTCCATTGGTTTGAAGAGATGGAGAACACTTTTCTAAATTGCGATTGCCCTGACGATCGCAAAGTGCGATATGCTACCGGTCGATTATATGGGATAGCACTTACTTGGTGGAATACAGAGAAGGCCAAACGAGGCGTCGACGATGCTATGACCTTAACTTGGAACGAATTGAAGGAAATCATGACCAGACGATTTTGCCCAAGGAGCGAAATCAAGAAGTTAGAAGATGAATTTTATTCGTTAAAGCAAATGGAAGGAGACCACATCACATACAACAAATGGTTCCTCGAATTACATCAAATGGTTCCCAACATGTTCACTCCCCTCTACCGTTTGATCGAGCACTACATTCGTGGTCTTCCATCAAAGATTCAAGACCCTGTAATAAGTACCAAGCCTGCAACTTTGGAAGCAGCAAGGGAGTTAGCAACAGAGCTCACCGAGAACCGAATCCGAAACAAAGACTTCAAGGAGGAGAAGAAGAGGGATAAAGAATCGACTGAAACCTCCGACTCCACCCAAACCGAATTCCCTTCTCAACCCAATCCTAAGAGAAGAAGAGACGGGCAACTTTTCGCTGCTACCCAACGAAATCAACCAATTTTACACGCCATACCCATCCGAGCTATCCCAATCACCCAAGTGGCACCCAACTCAGCTTACCCAAATAAGAAACCATATCTTGGACCTCACCCTCGATGCAACAACTGTTTTTATCACCATCCCCATACCCTACCTTGTCGGCTATGTACAACTTGTGGACGCTATGGTCATTTGAGCAAGGTTTGCCGCACTTTTCAAAACCAAACCTTTTCCCCTACTCAAACCATAAACCAAACCTATCAACAACCCCAATACCCCGTGTTCCCATATGCTCGAGCTTGTTTCAATTGTGACGATCCTACCCACTTTAGAAACACATGCCCTCAATTGGTTAACGTCATCAACACTCAAGCCCAATCAAACCCAGTTAACCAAGTAAACCAAGAAAACCCAACCACTATGCCACCAGCAAGAGGAAGAGTCTTCAACATCAACGCCAATCCTGTCGAAGTTAATGACGGCCCAAACGAAGATACCCAACTAGTCCTCTTCGCCGAAGATCCAGATTCAACTCCTATCGTTTAGTTTTATGTTTTTCTTTATCACATAGAACCAAACATAACTTAAGGATAAAGCCAATGAAACTTTGATGAGAATACGGTGGATACGCCGCTGGTACTACCTATATATAAGTATTCTTGTCAAAGGATCAGAAGCATTATCTGGCGGTTATGAGAGGTTCCATGTGTAGACTGTTAGAATAATTATTGTTTATTATTTTCAGTATATGCATTTGCCGAGGCCGCAGCCCCCCCATTTATGAGGTTGAGCTTGATCCCCATTTTATTATGCGGTTGATCAGTGGCGTGCCCGCACGATCGGCTCCGTTTGATTGAGCCTTGATCGGTCATTTCATTTTACATTTCAATACATGCAATACAATCGGCTCCGTTTGATTGAGCCTTGATCGCACAGTTCAATTTACATTTCCAGTTCATGCAATACGTTCGGCTCCGTTTGATTGAGCCTTGAGCGCACAGACAATTTCATTATCAGTATCTTGTGGTTGTGGTGTTTGTAGTAGAGTCGCATAGAACTAATCATAACTTGCGGATAAAGTCAATGAGAATTTGACAAGAATATGGTGGATACGCCGCTGGTACTTCTTATATATAAGTATTCTTGTCAAATGATCGGAGGCATTATCAGGCGGTTATGAGAGGTTCCATGCATAGGCTGTTTGTGTGATTGTTGTTTAGATTAAGTTGTTCATTTTCAGTACATGCAATACGTTCGTCTCCGTTCGATTGAGCCTTGAGCGCACATACAATTTCATTTTTCAGTACATGCAATACGTTCGGCTCCGTTTGATTGAGCCTTGAGCGCACAGACAATTTCATTATCAGTATCTTGTGGTTGTTGTGTTTGTTGTAGAGTCGCATAGAACTAATCATAACTTGCAGATAAAGTCAATGAAAATTTGACAAGAATATGGTGGATACGCCGCTGGTACTTCCTATATATAAGTATTCTTGTCAAATGATCGGAGGCATTATCAGGCAGTTATGAGAGGTTCCATGCATAGGTTGTTTGTGTGATTAAGTTATTCATTTTCAATACATGCAATACGCTCCTCCGTTTGATTGAGCCTTGAGCACACATACAATTTCATTTCAGTACATTCAATACGTTCGGCTCCGTTTGATTGCGCCTTGAGCGCACAGACATTTCATTTTCAGTACATGCAATACGATCGGCTCCGTTTGATTGAGCCTTGATCGCACAGATATATTTCATTTCAGTATTTTATGTTTGTTGTATTGGTTGTAGAGTTATAGGACTAATCATAATTCACTGATAAAACCAATGAAAATTTGACAAGAATATGGTGGATACGCCGCTGGTACTTCCTATATATAAGTATTCTTGTCAAAGGATCAGAGGCATTGTCGGACGGTTATGAGAAGTTCTATGTAGGATTTATTAGTTTCTTGGTAACTAATCATAACTTGTGGATAAAACTAATGAAAATTTGGCAAGAATATGGTGGATACGCCGCTGGTACTTCCTATATATAAGTATTCTTGCCAAAGGATCAGAGGCATTATCAGGCGGTTATGAGAAGTTCCATGTAAGATTTGGTATTGCCTTGGTTGAAATTATGTTACATTTATATCATCTTACTATTTAAAGAGATTGGATTGTGTTCCGTTTCTACATAAACTAACCTCTCCATCATAACAAACGAGAGAGGAACTTCCACCATTCAAACATATATGTTATCAGAATGTGGATTCAAATACTTGCAGTTGTGTTTATTTATGTTCAAATATCAGCTGTTGTGTTATATTCCATGTAGGTTGTAGTGTTAGAAGTTTTGCCTTAGGATATAACCATACACTTCCAAACATATTCAAACTTTTATGCATGATATCATAGTTAGCGAATAATCTCTGCTTATCAATACTCTTACAGTAGGCAACAAAAAGCGATTCCTGTAATAGGGTTCTTAACCTTTACAAGGAACGTTACCGCCTCAAACAAAAAAACTTAAACCCTTACTTTCTCTAAGCAAGTAACTGACAAACTAAACACCATCATTCTTTTAGTCAAATATATCACTATTTAAATTTCGGGACGAAATTTCTAAAAAAGCAGGGATACTGTAACATCCGTCAAAAAACGGATTTACCAAACCCGCTCCGTTTATCAACCGAACAGTCAGTCAAAATTTTCGTTGCGAATCAAATGCCCAAAATAATTTTAAACGATACATAATCAATTATTATACGAGAATATATAATTAGTTTTTGAAAAACTGTTAAAAATCGCAAAATAAAAATGTTTTGGTTCTGCCGGGTTTCGAACCAGAGTCAGTACCGGTTCAACATCAAACTTAACACACCACACACAAACCACTGCGCCACTTATATTACTTGTTAATCATTAGAATCATTTAATTGATATCATGACGTTACGAATTCAAAACCGGCGCCCAATAGTTCAGTCGTCGGAAATCCCGGCAATCTCGCGAGCATTTAACGACAACTTCCGTTATAACGTGAACCATTACTAAGACATAGGTTATAACCGACGTCTGGGTCCGCGACCCCAAAGTTATAACCGCCGGAGTTTTCATAACCGATGAATCCAGTTGGAAATCGGGCCAAATACATCTCGGTTTCTCCCTATAAATTCACCCACAACCCACTGCAAACCTTTTCGCTCAAAACCACACCTTTACCGGACGTAATTCCACTCGCCGGAATTATTCTGTTCGTCGCCGGAAAACCGGTTTCCTCATTTCTGAGCCTTACTAAACCATTTGAACTTATACCGAAGTCACCCACATATTTTGTAAGCTTTCTGAAGTTTCTCTGCTGCAAGACACTCGTCGCCGGAAGGTATTGCTGTCGCCGGAGTTCTGCCGGAAAACAGAGGAAGATAGTCAGTATACCTTTTCGCCTAATTTCTGTTTCTTTTTACTTATATCTCATCTATAATTAACCTAAAACACTAAAGAAACCGATTAAGACTTCGAACCAGTCAGTCGTCATCTCTGGTTAAAACTCAACGAGGAAGACGATGTTACGATAGTATATAAGTATAATATAAATCAAGAAATTACTCGGGTTAGACACACAGTCCAGCGGTGGACTGTGTGCACGTTAAACATACAAACGTCTCGAGTTCGAATCCTGTTTCACACACGTCGCCTTAATAAAAATGATTTTTTTTTGATTAACCGAACCGGAGTCATACTGATATATGTTAAGTATACTAATAACCAGAAAGATAACCAAGTTAGACACACAGTCCAGTGGTGGACTGTGTGTATGTTTGTATCACAGGTCACGAGTTCGAGTCCGGGCTACTGCACCGACTCGGACAATTATCTATTTTTTTTAAATAAGACAGAAAAGGAAATAACTAATTTGTGTTTAAGTATAATAAAAATCAGTAAAGTTAACAAGTTGGACACACAGTCCAGCGGTGGACTGTGTGTTAGTTTAGGCCACAGGTCCCGGGTTCGAGACCTGTGGAGCGCACCATCCGATTCACTTAAATTGTTTTTAAAATAAAAGGATTTTCGGTTTAGCATAATTAATATATATATATAATTAAAAACCAATATATAACGGGTTAGACACGTAGCTCAGTTGGTAGAGCTGCGTGCACGCGTACGGGAGGTCTCGGGTTCGAGCCTCACTCAGCGCACTTATATACACGATTCGAACCGGTCAACGGTCAGTCAACGGTCAACGGTCAGAAAAAAATCAAATTTTTTTATTATTTTTTATTTAATTATTTTAATTAAAAATCAATTAAAAATACTTAAAAATAACATTTTTAAGGTTAGAAAATAGCCTCAAACTCACAAAAATACATCCAACAATCCTACTAAAATAGATTAATAAAATCCGTTTACTTACCAAACCATAATGCGATTTATCTAGGTTAATCTCACTCGTGGTTAAAACCACTTCGCGTGCATTCAACATCATCAACCGAACGCACCCACTGTGAGTGAATCTTACAACTCCCCCTTTTAAATTACACGTTTTGGGGTGTGTCATGTGTTATAAAAATAATTAACTTGTTTATTTAAACTTGTGCCATACCACATCATGATCTAAACTTAGATTGTTATATTGTTGTGATTACTTATTTCCTTTTGTCAAATTATATGAAACTCATTCATTAAGCCCATCAGTTCCTCGTGGGAGACGAGTTGAACAACGCGTGCCTCAAATCAAATTCATTATTGTTCATGTGTGTATCATTGAGTTTATATTGTTTGTAGTTGTGTCATTCATATTGTCATGTTTATGCAATTCATTCATTAGGCCCCTCAGTTCCTCGTGAGAGACGAGTTGAGCATCGCGTGCCTCTAAATGTTCCATTATTGTTCATGTGTGTTTTATTTAATATCTTATGATTGTTGAATAAGTTTACATCTATTTTTACTCATGTTTGGTTGTGCACATATTTCATAATCAATTCAAATAAACTTGTTCAAATGTTTTCCATAGGATTCACTCGCCAACATTATGTTGATCCAAAACCTTTTTACACATGATACAGGTGAACAGGTCGAAGCAAAGAAAACCTAGGAAATGCCTTAGAAGAGAACAAAGAAGCTTAGATTGATAGTTAGAATATGTTGTAACAATTATTGTAAATTTCCATTAAATTGTATTTAATGAATATGAAACGCATAATAAATGTCATGAGCTTTGATGATAACCCAATCATGCCCCGATCACCTTTTCCGCTGCGGGTGGGGGTGTGAAACTCACCTTAGATTTGGTGAGGCAAAAGTCAGGCAGGACTGAGACTGACAGAAAAAAGGAAACGGGAGGAGGATAACTCCCAAAGATTCAAAAGGAAAGGGAATTTAGGGTTCAAGAAGAGCCAACACACGTCTAATGACAAACCTTGATGCAAGAACTGCAACCGCAGACATTGGGGGCAATGTAGTATTGATCCACAGACCAAACCCTGTGGTATCTGTAAGAAAAAAGGGGCACAAGACCCTAGAATGCAATGATCTTAAGAATGTCGTTTGTTACGGCTATAATGAAAGGGGGCATATGAAGTTTAACTGCCCTAAGAATCCTAGAAACGATAATGCAAAGCCTGGAGAGGCTAAGAAAGGAAATGCTCGTGCTTTCCAGATGAATGTCAGGGAGGCCGTTAATGACAAAAACGTCATAACAGGTAGTTTCCACATTAATGATACATATGCTAGAGTTCTATTTGATTCGGGTGCAGATAAATCTTTTGTTAACCATAAGTTTAGTAAACTATTAAACTTACCTATAAGAACTCTAGATAAAACTTATGAGATAGAACTTGCTGATGGAAGTTTAGAAACAACATCTTCCATTCTTGATGGATGTTCTATATCCATTAAGAATCATTCTATCCCTATATCTCTTCTGCCAATGAAGTTGGCAGTGTTCGATGTAGTTTTAGGCATGGATTGGTTATCCCATAACCAAGCCCGCATTGCCTGCGATAAGAAACTCATCGAGATTAAAACCCCATCTGGTGAAATGATCACCATCCTTGGAGATTCACACTATGGATTTCCAGACAAAGTGTCGTTATTTAAGGCATCTAAGTGTCTAAGGAAAGGTTGTGTCATTTACATGGCACAAGTCACTATCAATGAGCCTAAGCCGAATATAGAGGACCTTCCAATTATTTCAGAGTATTCCGATGTCTTTCCCAAAGAACTACCAGGTCTACCTCCAGATAGACAAGTGGAGTTTAGGATTGACATCCAACCTAGATCAGCACCTGTAGCTAGGGCTCCATATCGGCTACTCCAACAGAAATGAAGGAATTAAGAACGCAGTTAGATGAACTCTTAGAGAAGGGCTTTATACAGCCTATACCTCGCCTTGGGGAGCTCCAATTCTCTTCGTTAAGAAGAAAGACGATTCAATGCGGATGTGCATTGATTACCGTGAGTTAAACAAGTTAACGATCAAGAATCGATATCCTCTGCCCAGGATCGATCATTTATTCGACCAACTTCAAGGGGCTAGTTCTCTAAGATTGATTTAAGATCAGGATATCATCAACTGAAGGTTAGGAACGAGGATGTTCCTAAGATTGCCTTCAGACCCGTTATGGTCACTATGAGTTTTTGGTGATGCCTTTGGCTCACAAATGCACCAGCAGCATTCATGGATCTCATGAATAGAGTCTGCAAGCCGTATCTAGATAAGTTTGTCATTGTCTTCATAGACGACATACTTATCTACTCTCGTAATCAAGTTGATCACGAGAAACATCTTTGGTGCATACTTGAACTCTAAGACAAGAGAATCTTTATGCTAAGTTCTCTAAGTGTGAATTTTGGCTTAGAGAAGTCCAGTTTCTTGGACACGTTGTAAGTGAGCGTGGTATCCAAGTGGATCCCGCCAAAATAGAAGCCATAAGGAATTGGGAAGTTCCCAAAACCCCATCAGAGATTCGTAGTTTCTTAGGATTGGCTGGTTATTATAGGAGGTTCATTGAGAACTTTTCGAGGATAGCCACTCCTCTAACTACCCTGACCCGTAAGAATGTCAAGTTTAATTAGGGTCCAAAACAACAAGAATCCTTTGAGATTCTAAAACACAAGTTGAGCAATGCTCCAGTGTTATCTCTACCTGAAGGAATAGAGGACTTTGTCGTTTACTGTGATGCCTCGCACACTGGCATGGGCTATGTGCTAATGCAAAAAGGCAAGGTGATTGCTTATGCATCACGACAATTAAAGGTGCATGAAAGGAATTACACCACTCATGATTTAGAATTGGGTGCCGTTGTATTTGCACTTAAGTTGTGGAGACGTTACTTGTATGGCACAAAGTGTATTATATACATTGGCCATAAGAGTCTCCAACATTTGTTCAATCAGAAGGAATTTTACATGCGACAGCGCCGTTGGATGGAAACACTCAATGATTATGATTGCGAATTCACTACCATCCGAGCAAGGAAATGTAGTTGCTAATGCCTTAAGTCGCAAGGAAAGGTTTAAGCCTATTAAGATTAACGCCAAGAGCATTGAGCTCAGAAGTAGCTTAAGTGAAAAGCTATTAGATGCGCAAAAGCAAGCTCTATCAGACGCTAATGTACCTAATGAAGGATTAGGCGGAACTGTTGATCAGCTAACGCCAGGAAAGGACGGAATCCTTAGATTTAATGGTAGAATCTGGGTTCCAATCTTTGGAGGATTTAGAAATCTAATTCTCCAGGAAGCGCATAATACAAGATACTCAGTTCACCTGGGTGGTGACAAGATGTATGAGGATTTGAAAAAGAATTATTGGTGGATGGGTTTGAAGAAATCCATAGCCACCTATGTAGCTAAGTGTCTGACATGTTCGCAAGTTAAAGCCGAACATCAAAAAGCCGTCAGGACTTCTACAACAGCTAGAAATTCCCACTTGGAAATGGGAAATGGTAACAATGACTTGATTACCAAGTTACCTAAGACCAAACGTGGTAATGACAAGGGTTTGGGTCATTGTAGATAGGCTGACTAAGTCAGCACATTTCTTGTCAATTAAGGAGACTTATAACTCTCAAATTGGCTAAGTTGTACGTGGACAAGATTGTGTCCCTACATGGTGTGCCAGTATCTATTGTATCTGATAGAGATACTAGATATACATCTCACTTTTGGAAAAGTTTCCAACAATCTTTAGGCACAAGATTAAACTTTAGTACGGCTTACCACCCGCAGACAGATGGACAAAGTGAGCGTACTATTTAGTACGGCTTACCACCCGCATGTGTAATTGATTTAGGTGGAAGTTGAGATGACCACTTACCCCTAATAGAATTCTCCTATAATAATAGTTATCATACGAGCATCAAGGCTGCTCCTTATGAGGCTTTGTATGGGAGAAAATGTATGTAACACCTCGTAAAATTCGTGTTTGGTAATAAACCGACACGTGTACATGCCCTTAGAAAATACCTCAAATGAGTTATCCACTCAACTCCTTAAACGTATCCAAAAATCTAAAAAAAAATAAAACTGACCGTAGCTTACGGTCCCGGACCATAAGCTACAGTCCAGGCTTTCTGGTTAGAGATTATAACTAACCGTAAGTTACGGTCGGTGACCGTAGCTTAGGCGGGCCACTAGAACTTCACTTTTACACCATTTTAACTTTCAATTAATAACCCTAAGGCCCCTAGACTTTAGTATTACATTTTCCTTGCATAACTAAGTCATTTTTCGGCCCGAACGAATCCCGTTTAAGGTGATATCTTTTGATTCATCATTCTTGAGTAACACACGTCTTCACCAAACATCTAAAATTACTAGCTTGGGTAATTTAACCCATGAAAACATAAGTATTTGTATCTTTCACATTTAAGCTAGTAAACACTTATAAGTCGTAAGAACACCTAGTGTGACACCCGTTAACATTCGATTGTTCGTACTCTTCTTCAATACATCTCGTGTTGAACGAAAACACCAAGTTGTATCATTATGTCACTGGATATAAGTCAAGGGACAATTCATGACAATCCACAAAACTATTTTTGAGGGACATGTCAAAAACCCCAAATCTTTGTGGAGGAAGCCACCTAGCCTGCAAATTGCCACACCTTAGCAGCTCTTGACACCTAATTAGACACTTGTGATGATCCTAGAACACCTCTAATACCTGGCTCCATCTCCTCACACCTCCTTGCACTATTAATAGCCCACTAGTTCACCTCATTCTTTGCTCATTCACTTCTTCTCCTCTCTATTACACTCTTAGAAGTTCCTGACAATTTAGGAGCTTCCCTTTGAGTTCTAGGTTTCCCTTGGGTCATTTGTAAGTATTCCATCTCTGCTCTTTTCTTTTTATAGGCTTTTAATAGCCAAAAGTCAAGCATTTTCGACAAATGCCTTGACTTTCGGTTAAGACCATTATGGTCCAGCCATTGTTCGAAATGAACATGGCTAAGTGATCGTAATTAGGTAGGTATTAATCCCTTAAAAGGGCACATCCTAAGGATCACGTTTACTAGGTCAATTGACGGGTCAAAGCTATTGTTTTAAAAAGTCAAACAGGTCAGATTTCATAAAATCATAATCTGAGTTTATATATGTTATAAATATATTTTTGACACTTAAACAAGTTGGTAATAATTATTAGAACATGTGGGAACATCTTCGATCCATCAATTTCAGTCCTAGAGTCGGTTCGCAACCGAAAGTCGCGAAGTTTGACTTCTGCTTTGACTTTCGATTCTGACCCGACTTAGATTAGTTAATTTCTGACTTATGGTCACATTATGATTGTAATATAATGTAGCATAACCCTCTGAGGTTATATTACTTGATCATAATCATAATCTGCGTTTCTCCACAAGTTCTGTAAAATGTTAATCTTTGACTACATTGCCCTTTCTACATAAAACAAGGTTTTAATCAACAATGAACTTACAAATGAAATACCTACTGATATTTTAATGTAATTAACATATTAGGATGTTAATATTCTGATCATAAACTGATTTAGTATAATATCGTAAATTATACTTTTAAATGACAAAATGCCCTTTCGGTGCATAGTTTGGTCTTAAACCATAAACCACACTTATGTGTGACTTCTCACTGATAATATAATCATAAATTAAGTATTTTTTCCAGAATGTTTATGATCATAACATCAGAATACATGCAAGTTCCTTTTATATGACACATAAAAGGTCAAAACGCCTAATAAAGCGTAGTTTCGTTTTAAAACCTCAGCGGGCATATAAGTTGATATCCTAATGATATTACTACTTATTTAAAGTATAATGACATATGGAAACTTGTTCGTGACTCATCCGGTTACCCAATATCGCTTATATGCATACGGTTAAGTATATGTAACTAGTTTACGAAAATTAACCGAAACGGGTTTAACCTTATCATTTTAATCTCAAATTCCAGAATGTTAATTGTTTACCCATGTTATACAAGTCTTAATTATTTGTTGGGTTTAAACTACATTCTATCTGGTCATCGCTTAATCTAGCTTATCGTACAGATTTTGATCCTTTAAACTAGTCGGTCTAAGTCTATGACTTAAATAAGACTGTTAGCGTCATGTTCTAATTGGTTAGCTTATGCCATAATCCAGACTAGAGCCTTCCAGTAAATGCTATCTGCACTTATTTCATTTTGAGTACGGCTGAAATATTAAATCTTACATTTTTTTAAATCAAGACTAGCAAAGGTAAATACTCTTGACTTATTTTCCCTATACGGGCTTGGGTTATGGTAAATTATTACCGCTTGGTCGGAAATGGGATCAATCGAATGCCGGATTGTGGCTAGTAAATCCACATATTCCCTTTTGATCAGTTTTGTTTGATAACTTAAACATTGGGGGTTAACGATCGTGTCCTGGATATCCTTGGCTCATTACATTAGATAATGGCCACGACCAAAGCACGAGGTGTAGGCATACACTCGACAGATGTGAATGCTAAATATTTTTACCCAAAAGTTGGGGATAACTCCTTCGTGAGTTCATAAGTGGTGTTGTACGTTAATCATGTCTCGGTCTCTGTACTGGGGCCCCATATGTATTGACAAACATGTAAAGTTGTTAACAAGGTTACAAAGCTGACTTTCCCAAGTTATAAAATATTTGTGCCCTCTGCACTTAAATCTAATTTTTAAAATGTTTTCAAAATGAGTCAGTCGGGTGTATTTATCAGCGAAAGCGGACGTATTTTCAAAAGACTAAGATGCAGGTACAATACGAAATAGGCTGGAAGCTGCTCGGTAGTGATATAAGAGGATCTTGCAAATCCTTAGATCTGCCCAAAGTCTATTATACATTTTTGTACATTTTACGATCCGCCCGTAGATCTTTCATTACAAGCCGTATGTATATTATTTTTCATACTTTTAACAATTGGTTTGTAATAGTAATTTAAACTCCAAGACTTCCGCCGTGCTGTGTTTAATTGACTATGATGATATCAACTTACGTCACGATATTCTTCACCCGGCCCACCGATATTTGGATTTGGTTACAAATCCGGGTGTGACAACCAGCTAACCAACTCACTGTAAGTAACTCTCAACTATATACACACGCAAATATTACACAAACATATATAAACATACTCACCTTTATATATAGCAAACTAGAGGCGGTATAACTAACTAATCAATCTACCACTAGCTAACCAACTCAGTGTAACCAACTCTCAACTATATATACACTCTAGTATTACACATACATATATAAGCATACTGACATGACCGTTGGAGGGTGAGCTATGAGGCTACGGTGTCAGGACCCTTCTAACGAGTTATTTGTTAAAGCTCATTTGTGGGCTCAGGAATGCCATATAAAAACATATGGTCCAACCGGACAACATGGCCCAACCCACCAGGTCATTGTAGCAGCAAAGATGATTAATTATTGATGACAAAGATTTTGATCATTATGAAGTTTATGGTTCTTATCTCTTCAGGGTAGTGGTGCACAAAAAAACCTGCACTCGGATTCGGACGTGAAAAAAAAACCCAAAATAGGGTAATTATAAAACCCAAGTATGCTTAGCTGATCTAAAATCCGAACTCGGAACCGGGTTTTTTATACCTGGTTTATACCCGTTTTTATAAATACCTGGAACCAGTTTTTATAAATACCCGGACCGGGTTTTATAAATACCCAGAACCGGGTTTTATAAATACCCGGAACCGGGTTTTACAGATACCCGGTTATATAAAGGAACAATTACATGGAGCCTGCATATAGTATGTTTATATTACAATTTTGAATCTAAGTTTAACAAATTTACCATGATTTTGTTGAATACCCGGTCGAGTTTTTTAATACCCGGTGCGGGTTTTTTTCCAACCCGATTCATACCCAAACCCTACCTGATGCATACTCGAAAGCCGGAAATAGGGTATTATAATACCCGGATTTTAGAAAATCCGACCCGAACCCAGGTATATAGGGTATACATTTTTGGTGTAAAACCGGACCGGAACCGACCTGGGTTTTCAAAAAACCCAATCCTACCAGAACCGGTTCCATACCTGAAACCGGTTTTTCAAGAAACCTGATTTGTGCATCACTACTTCAGGGTCTCAGAGAGCTACATAGATTATGAAGTTTCTTCTATTTTAAAAATCTTTTTTTTTCTCTGTTTCATTAGTAACCCTTCAATGATTTTTCTGCAACATGCATGCAAATCTCTCATCAACTCTGCTACACTTAAATTTGGTTTTAAACTTATAATTATGAACTTATATACCTCTCCATCCTGTATAGAAGCCACATTCAACTTCTAAAGTCAATACCAACTGCCAGCATCATAATTGGTACATATTCAAGGAACCAACAAGGGTTGGAAACTTTTTCGAAGAACGTACGACCGATTGTCTATCACTGAGTTTCGACTTGTTCTGTCCGGACCCGGTCCTATTAAACGGGTCGGGTCGAGTCACATAATAAAAATAGCAAAAATCAAATTGAAATGAAAATAATTAATAAAAAAATGCGTAAGTCAATACTAAAAGTGAATTATAGAAATTAATTATAGTTGAAGATTAAAATGCATCAACTTTTCTTTTACTATCACTCTATATTCATGATTAAAACCTTAAAATACACATTAAAACACAAATTTTAGACAGTTATTCTATGAATATAAGCCTATAACTATATTATTATTGTTATTTCAGTTATAATAAAAAATCCTACCTTTTTCTAGTTTCTACACAATTAAAAATTCGAGAGGGATTGAAAGTGAATAAAAGAAAATAAACATATTTGCTTCGACGAGGAAGAGGTGGTGTCCGACAAGGTCGATGGTGTGAAGTTGCTTCGGCGTGACTTATTAAATGCGATGATTCTTCCTTATTTTCCTTCAATGTTGAATAGTTATTTGTTACTTCTTTTTAATTGGGACTTAATAGTTAATGGGCTTATGTGGTGGGCTTAAGCCTTAATGAGTTGTTTTTCTAATGACTTGGGCTAATGAGTTTTTAATAAAATGTGTGCTTAACAAGTTATTCTTTTTAACTGAAATGCGGATTAAGGTTCGTTATAAAATTTTTTAAGGTTCGGTGTCAAGTTTTCTAAGGGGTTGGTGTCAAGGTTTCTAAGGGTTCGGTATAAATGTTTCTACGGGTTCAATGTCGAAATACACCTACATATAACACTAAAAAAATTGTGTGAACCGCGTACTATTTTATGTAGCTACGCCCATGGGAATCAAGGTTTCAAGTATTATTAAAGATGGAAATTGCAAACACAAACAGCAAAAGCAAAATTGGTTTAATGGTCTCAATACATTAACTTATTCGTGCTAGTTTTGATACATAGACAAAGTGATCCTAGTTTTTGGCTAGTTTTTCAATAAAGGATATGATCTCATCAGAGACTTCTTTAGGTTTCTCATGCTGGATAAAATGGTGGCCGCCGTCAAGTATGACAACTTCGATACCAGGAACTAGCGTCTTCATAACGTTTGCCTCGATGTATGGCTTTGAAAAGCTTTTATATCCGATATCTTTATCTCCTATAATGAACTTTGATGGAACTGTTATCTTTGACCCTTGCCATGGTGCTAGCAGCTCCCATGTCCTGCAATTCAGTTTGATTACATTTTTCGTACATAGGGGTGTCAATCATGTCGGGTTGACGGGTTGAACTGTTCAACCCGAACATGACCCATATATTTATTGATGTCAAAAACATCAACCCTAACCCGGACACACTTATAATCTTGCAACCCAAACATGACTCGTTTAATTCAATTTTCTAAGGGGCTGTTTGTTTAGCTCTTAATGGGGCTCGTAATGGTTCACACGTCTAACTGGTTCAACACTTAATGGTTCAGACTGTTTGTTTCACCAGCAGATGTCTGAATAGTTCAGACATTAGCCTCTGAATGGTTAAGTATTATATAGAGTCTGAATAATTAAGACCTCTAATCTGAATTGGTCAGACATTTGTCTCTGAACGGTTAAGCATTATACTGGCTCTTAATGGTTCAGATCTTTTACTGATTCAGTAGTTAATGGTTTAGACCTTTTACTGCTTCAGCACTTAACCATTCAGTATTAGTCAAACAGCCGCTAAATGTGTCAAACGGGTTGGCAGGTAGTAATCAAGTTGTAAACGTGTTAATCAGATTAATGGGTAGTAATAAATTGTTAAACGGGTTGTAACCAGATTGGCCGGTCAACCTGCTTAGTTCAACGGGTTAAACATGTCAAGCTTAACACGATCGTTTAAGTTATACCGGTCAACCCAAAACCTGATTATTTGCTTGTCTTAGGTTGTGTCGAAAATTGCCACCCCCAGTTCTTTACAGACAAGCTTAACATTACTTTTGAGGAAATCTTTTGTGTAAATTTCTAAACTTACAGGTCCATAGCGCGGTAGTAATTCAAACCACCCGTGAATCCCGACTCCTGAAACTTATTTGCATATATCTGGAGCTCCTCTTCAGTAATCCATGGTGGTAACTGCGACGGTATTTCTAGATCATCAATGATCTCCATGCCAGGCGGTGCTATCAATACGTCTGTTTTATTAATCAGCAAGAACTTCTTAATCACTGTCAGGCAATCATATTTTGCAAAAGCTCTCTCTGCTCTTCCTGGTTCCTGTATTATTAGTTTCCATAAGTTTAATTGTTCAAAATAAAAAATAAAAAATAAAAAACATCTTCACATGAGTAGTCACACTAGAGAGAGAAGAGGACCTGGAACTGGGAGATATATAAATCATCTCCAAATGATTGTTTGAAAAAATGAGTAGGCTTGGTGTGTGGGTCTCTAGGAAAGAATGGAACACACATAGCAACCATTCCTTTGACTCTATCAGGTCTGAATAAGCTAAGATGCCAGGCAGCTGTTGCACCCCAGTCATGTCCCACCACAAACACCTAATTCATTCAACAAACATAAAAAAAGACAGTCAGTCATAGGTCGTGTTTGCAGGTTGGTGGGTCACGAAAATAAATACCTGAATATGACACAAATTTCTATAGCGAGCATGCCTCATTTAACCCGTATAATTTATTTTATTATTTAGTTTTTTTAATATATTTATAATCTCAAATTACAATTTACAATAAAAAATACAAATGCATATAAAACTTAATCTTTATTTCTCCTTCAATTAAATTTTGGGATAAAATATCCAATTTGTTTAAATTTCTAACATAGTATACATATTTCTTTCTTAGATTTATAAAGAACAAATGGTTAAACATGTTAATCTGAGAACTCGCCAAATGGACCCAAACATGGCCCCTTAGCTAATTGGGTTTCAATTTGGTCATGTTTGTGGGTCGGCGAATCAAACCTGACACGAACTCGAAAATCGCTTCAGACACCTTAACCCGAACACGACACGGATTTTTACAGCCAACATAGTTCATTTAACTCTGACTTTTATTTTTTTCTGATGATTAAACAAGTCAACCCGTGAACCCTCATGTCAACCCTTAGTCAAACATATTCACAAGTTTGACCCGAAACTATCAAACCCAAACCCACAAATTTTGTGTTGGGTCTACCGTGTGTAAGAAATTTACACCCCAAAAGTCACACAAAAAAAAGTCAAAGAGGACCTGTTGCTGATTGAAGTGATCAAGAAGGCCAATGAGATCTGCAACTATGTGGAACATAGTGTAGGAAGAGGGGGATGGGGGTGAGTCAGAATCACCATAGCCACGGAGGTCAGGTGCAACCACATGGTAGCCATGGCTAGCCAGGTCACGAATCTGATGGTGCCATGAAAACCATGTCTCTGGGAACCCATGGAGCAGAAGGACAAATGGTCGTGGCCCTTTTTTCTCTGCACGTGGATATATATTCCGTTGGTTTTGATTCTATGGTGTGTTAGATCACTCACCGATTCCATTTCTCTACACTGAGAGATTTTTGGTTCCGTGTAGGTTTGGTGCTTATAATTTATAACACTGAACTAGAATGGTCAAAGGTACAGCGTTTGTTTTTTTTTTTGAAAAATCAGCATTAGGATCAGACTGACTTTAAAACTTTAAAAAAATAAACATGAAAAAAATAAAGATTTGAATTAGCTGGCAGGAAACTCACGGGAACCTAGTCAAAAGGCAACACGTGTAAAAGAGAGGGCTAATCAAGCAATTAATTAGATGACAAAATTATCCGCATAGTTGTAGTTTACTTACATTTCAACTAGAGTCTCTACATTTTTTTAAATTATAGTTATAGTCTTTAACTTTTGAACACTCGTATAGAAATTAGTTTTTTCAATTAAGTGAATGTGAAATGATATAAATATCCTTAGTGTTAAAATAATAATAAAAAATTAAAAGAAATATAACGAATATCAAAATTTATATGGGACCCACCACCCACACCACCCTCTTTATTTTCCCCGATCTTCACACCACCACCACCACATCACCCGCGGAAAATGGAACAGTTTGTCTAACATTACTTCTCCTTTGAATGATTAGAATACGCATCAGGTTTAGTGATCTCCTACAAGTCGTCTTTTGTCTGTTCTGTCCCCACTGCTATTCCCAATTCTAAAAAGGTTCACTCCTTAAGTTCTGTAACCTTTACATGCTTTTGTAAAACCTTGTGGTTGTTTGACTTGCTTGTTGTGGAGAAGTTTGATTGAGGTTTTACTTGCCCTTTATTCCTTAGTAACCAACCAATTAATACCCGACCCTGGTTCAACATTGTCACCACGAAAAAGATTTTATATCATTTAACCTTAATTATAACGACTCTTTGTCTTGCGGCATATTGGCCATTCATGGTAATTAGTTTAGTGAAAACAATATTTTTATGTTAATTTTGATTGTATAAGTATGTTCATTTTTATGTTAATTTTGCAGCATATTGGCCATTCATGATTGTGTAGAAGAAACTGGTTTCAAGGTATCACCTTACATTCTTAAAGTATTATGTTAGACAAATGCAATCATTGTATTTGCAAATATAAAAAAGGTGAATGAAAACCTTAGAAAAAATGTTTAAGTTAGTGAACTGTTCTTGTAAAATTAAAAAAGAGCTATTAAAACCAGACTAACTGAAAAGTATCAAGAGATCAGCAGTCTTAAACATGAAGTAACATAACCAAAGACCAGCTTCAAACTAAGATAGAAAAATATTAGAATTGCAAAAGGGAGCTTGACTCTACCCAAATCACTTGTGCAAATTGGTAGAGTCATGTACTGGTTATAAGATGCTTCTTGAAAAACAAATCAAGAGCAATGTAAAGTTTGGAGTTGGGTTCAGAAAACATGATAATGACGAATCTTTCATAAACAACACTCACATTGAATCTCAAACGGTTGAAGTGAAACCAACTAACTCAAGTGGGGAATAAATCAAGATCACAGAACCAAGTGGTAAAAAGATCACTCTTGAAAAACCACAAAGTTCACTTCGATCTGAAAAAGGAAAATATGAATTCAAACCAAGATGCTTTGATAAATATGATGTGCTTGAAAACTTCTAACCCATGGATTTCACATCACCTGTTGGTGCAAAAGTACCAAAGGTATCCCTATCACTAACTCTGAAACAGATGGTCAAAAATATGTTGTCAAAAAGGAAGAAAGCGGGATAAGCAAGATAAGGTTGCAAATTGTTTTGTAAATTTTGTGAAAAAACAAATCATATGACTAAACATTGTTTTAATTAAAAGCATATGATATCAATAGGGGAAACATATTTGTGAATAAAAAATGTTCAATTTATGGGAAAACCAACCACCTGACTTAACAGTACTAATTCCTCTAACCTTATAACATTAACAAATATAGGTCAAAAGGGAAAATACCTGTAAAAAAGGAAGTTGGCCCTATCATAAGGGAGCCGTAACCAGCTCCTAAAATTTTTAAGTCTATTCAAACACCAGTTACATGGCATTAAACCAAAACCCTGTTTACAGGGTAGTTCAAAACATTGTTGCCCCACCATCAAACATGTATCCCAGAGGATATGGGCAACCACCTTGTCACATGGTGCCCTACAGGTATGAAGAAGAAAATACCAGCACCTCAAAAGCCTAGGATAAACAAACATCCTCACGGGTATAGTTAACTCATTGGAAATGGTCAGACTCCTGGTGATCCAAGTGTTAAAGCACTTGTAGGAAGCCAACAACAACTGATGGAGATAGTTCAAAAACTACTCTTTACAAAATACCATTCCCAAAGAGATATGATTCTAAGATAGAAACAAAAAAAAACCATTGCTGATATGGCATTAGACCCACTTTCAAAATGACCCATTTCTAGTTCTGTAGGGAACATCTGTTTGCAATTTAAAAGTGCAAACAAAGGATCCCCTAGCACACATCACCACCTGAATAAAACCTGAAAATATTTTCTGAAAACTCACCAAAAGATCATTTCAATAAGAACATTAATATGTTGCTTTGAAAAATCTCAAAATTTTGTTTTGAAAATCATTAAAAGATTGTTCAAATATCACAAAAATCAAACTCTGTTCAAAAGGAGTAAACCATTGTTTTGTAGTTCAAAAGTCTGTTTGACCAAAGTCACAACCACTTTTTTTCTCTTTAGAACACCGTTTTTAACCCAACAATGGTTTCAAATATCTGTTTCCATCCATCTGTTTGACCATAGTCCATAGATGTACCAACCACTATTTTATATCCTAACACCTGTTAATAAAAAAACTGAAAGTATAAAACAGACATTTGCCAAACATACATTTCATTACTTCATTAAAGGGTTTTCTTAATGGGGCCTAGTCTCTATGTAAAACAGAGCTTTAACAAATAAGCTTTGCTTTACACATATAAAGGCTTGCCACGCCACTCAAAAAGTAACCGTTGGCCATGTCATCACCAATGTTATATAAACCCGATAAAAAAACCCTAAATTATAAAGGTTTTCGTTACCACATTCATCGCATACAATCAAAAAGATCATCTGCAAGATTCTAAAAGGATTTCTCCATTTCCATTGTCTCTCTCAATCTAAAAAGATAATTTGTTCAAAAGATTTTCTAAAAAGATCTCATTTCAACAATGGCTCTCAACATGAAATAACCGCACAACTACCTTCCATATATCGTCAAAACTGACGCCAACATTGAATTCCATTCTACCATAGACATTCTCACCGCATCAATATATCATGCAATCCTCACCACCGATGCACCCATACATCTGGACACTCATTGTGAGTTTTGGGTAAATTCAGGCTTCTTACTTCGAGACAAAACTGATATCCACAACATTCTCCCTAAATGATGAGACAGGTACAAAAACCTTCTCTAAAACTGAGCTTCAAATCAAATTCATAGAGGGGTTTGATGCTTAATTGGTGGGAGCAACAATTTTTAACCTTATTTTCCACCTGCAATGATATTTTTCTTTCATGCCCTACTCTTGTGTTTATCTCCAAAAGCTACATCATTCAATGAAATACCACTAAAAACACAGTATCTAGGGTATGCTATTTTGACAAATGCAAAATACAAGCTATCCAAAACTCTATTTTTAGACATGGTTGCAGATGTAAAAGCCATAAATGGAGGTAAAGCCAAAGCTTTTCTCATGTACCCAAGACTTTTAAGCTATATTTTACAAAGGGTTTTGGCACAAAACATTTTTACACAGGGTGAACCCCTGCAAATAATGAGTCTTTCAAATGAAACATTGAAGCGTATGATGACCAAAGGTCAAGAAAGTGCAAGTGAAGAAAATGTTTTACAAAATCAAGCAACATATGTTACAACATCTGTTGCTGAGCCACTACCCCTGATGCCCACATTGACCAACCCACCACTGTGGTACCCACATCAAAAATCTCCACGCAAACCATCTCCACACCCATCACCAAATCAAAAAGAAAAGCCAAAAAGAAGGTCACTCTGGAGGTTGATATGCCAGAGGAACCTACTACAACACAAAACCAACAAACATATATTGTTACTTCCTCACAACAGGTGCAAACATCTCCACCAAGACAAACTCCTCACATATACTCACAAAAGGATAGTGTTGTAAGCACATGGGAACCTAGTCAAGAGGGAGATGATTCACTTGAACATTTCTTCTTAAGCCCCTCTCCTAGGGCTATTTCTCTTTTCACTCCACTACCCACAAAATCATTACCATCCACCATACAAACATTGCTTGATGCAATTAACCACAGTGACTTGGATAGACCCATTTCCTCCCAATCACGTATTATTGGCAGCATACTACATAAAGTAATTGGGCAAAGTCATGTCATTGCTAGCCCACAAGAAGAGGAGGGAACACCCCTTGTCACAAGTGACGCCTAGTGGATTTTCAAGTGAGGTAGCCACTACAACTGTAGAGACAATAGTCTCACAGTTGGATAGTGGTTACATTGCTATGACCTTCTTGAAGGCAACAATTGTTGAGTCTACAATAGTACATTCTATTGCAGTTAGAAGTCTTCAGTACCAAGAAAAGGGGCACTTGGTTCAAAACCAAGTACAACCACCTTTGGTGGGAACTCAGATGATCCTATTAACTTAGGTGATGGGTTAGAATGCCAGAATTGACGAATAGAGTATCAAATATAGTCTTATGTTGATGAAATCAAAGACATGCCGAGGACCTTGGTGCAAAACTCAAGAACTCCACTAATGAATGCAGAAATAACAAAATAAATGTGGGTGCATGCACAGATGTTTCTTCATCTTCAAAAGTAATCTGGAGATGACACACACACAGTGCACATGAAGCTTATCAGAAATATGGTGGATGCCAGGTACAATGATACTCAGTTAGAGCTTAAGGCCATAAAAGACCATCTTCTTCAAACCACTAGTACTGCTCCACTCTCCCGAAGTATACACAAGATTATGCCAAAAAGGAGGAGAATGACAGCATGAGAAAGTTCCCTCCTCTAGTAAAGAAATATCAAAAGAGACCTGACACATCTGCTGCTAAAAAGGCTAAGGCAGATGCACTTGAAAAAAAAGAGGAAAGATATAAGGGAATCTAATGAGATGTTGACAATGCAAGAGATCATGGAAAGGAAAATAATCCAAGAGAATCAGGGCTCCTCAACAAAGGTTTCTTAAAGCACTATTCCAACAAACCAAACACCAAACACCAACCACCCAAACCACTGCTTCCATTGCTCAAATATTGTTGGCACTCCAAAAGTGACAACAGATGTTACACTCACGCTTCCACAAACTTAAATGACTCTTGCGGGTCTTTTATCAAGAGAAAACTACCCACAGAAATTCCATTACCACCAACAAAAACACCCACACGATAAACCAGATCCAAAAAAAAAAATTATCAGCTAAGATGATGATGAAGAAACACCTGAAGCATCATCACCTATCAAGACCACCACTACAACAACACCTTCCATCACATCTCTTCCATTAATCTTACCATCAACCACCATAGCCATAACCATCTTCTCACACCCATTCGAATTCGAAACTGTGTCACAAGAGATACAGTCTTTCTATTCCATAAAAGATCCAAACCAGCTCACCTTCCCATCTTTGCATGATCTCCCAAAGCCTACAAATGTCAAAGAATATTTGGAGATAAAGCTAAACAGGAAGAAATGATTGCAGCAGAAAGACGTAAAGGAAAAGGGAAAAGGGATAAGGGGGCTCAACAAATTATTTCTGAAGAGATCACTAAAGTGAACAAATTAGAAGACTTTGCTAAAGATGTTAGCAAAAAGGCTTCACAAGGCCCCTTAAGTGAGCCTAATCTCATAATAGCACCAAGGGAATATTACATGGAGTACATAATGAAGAAAAAGCCTTACAAAGCAACAAGAGCTCAATTATCTGGATGGTCTACAGAAGGCCATCTGGAAGAAATTATGAGGATTGAAAAGTTCAAACTCAATCCTGATATCACACTCATTCCCCATAACTAGAGACCAGGCAAAATGCCAACTGGAAAGAAGGCTCTCTAGTTAAAAAGAATGAAGGAGGAGATGGTAGCTGCACATTTTGGCTCTATGCAGTTAATGGCTAGTTGGGATGAGCCAACACTCCAAGAAAACTACAAAAAACTAGAAGCTTTAAGAGACAAGTGTCACAACCCACCAAAAAACTCAGATCATTCCAGAAAATTCTCCAGCTTCAAGGGACTCTCATGGAAGATTTTTCCTTATAAAAATCTGGACTCAAGGCAAATTTTTTGAATTTAAGGCCACCAAAATATTTACAAAGACTAGAGATTTCTTAGGAAAATATCCAAGATATTTTCCCTTAATCTTCTAGATTAGCCCATGTAAATATCTAAGATATTTTGTATATTTGATACTTAGAAATCTCTAGATTAGGATTAATCTATAACACTTAGCAAGTAGTATAAATAAGTGATGTTGGCTCATTTGCACATCACCTCCAAACTTGTATTAAAGCACACTGTGTAAAGAGTTCTCAAGCAATATAAGTTCTCCTTGATCATTATCTTTGATCCCTTTGTTTCAAGTCATAAGAATCAAGTTAGCTAGTTGGTTCAAAGGCTGATCTTAGCACGGTGACTAAGAGCCGCACGTGGGTTGAAGGACTAACTCCGTGACAAGTGGTATCAGAGCAAGTCAATTCACTGGGAAATGGCTGATTCGGGCAACAAAAGACTAGGCATCAATATTGTTGCTGGTGATGAGACTCGTGGACGCGATGAAGTAGTCGATGGGGAGGAAACATCATGGTGCATCTAAGGAAAGACCTTATAGAAACGAGTTGTTGAAATGCAGATCATGATGACCGGACTCGAGCTCAAGTCGATGGCACGTTTCAACGCTTAGACGAGATGGGGACAAACTTAGTGACCTTGAGGATGGATTGAAGCTGCAATGGAGTTGTTTCAAGCTGAGTTCCAGTTAAAAGTAAATGAAGCCTCAAGTAGGCTACAGAGAAGGCAATTTATAGACTTCAAAAAGACATGGATGACTTATCCATAGATATGCATCATAGCCTTCTTGGCCTAGAGACCAAAGTAAATGAGTATGGCAGGGCCATGGTTTCAGCCGGTGGAAGCATTGTTAGCTTTACACCAAGGATCGAAATACCAAAACCAACACCCTTCATAGGCAAGCGAGAAGCAAAGGCTGTTGACGGATTCTTGTGGGAGATGGAGCGCTACTTCGAAGGTGTAAACGTAACAGACGACGCTACAAAGATCAAGACGGTTTCGTTGTACTTGAAGGAAACCGCGAGCCTGTGGTGGCGTCGTAAACATGTAGAGATGAAAAAGGTACGTGTACCTTAACACTTGGGCTGATTTCATTAGAGAAATCAAAAAGCAATTCTATCGGAAAACGCTGAAAATGAAGCTAAGAGCCGCTTGGGAAATTGAAACAAACCGGCACCATCAAGGACTATATTAAAGAATTTACTACACTTGTCCTTGAAATGCCGGATATGTCCGACAAGGACTCCCTCTTCTACTTTCTTGACGGCTTATAAACTTGGGCCAAAATGAATTAGAGAAACGTTGTGTCCAAGATCTCTCTTCGGCTATAGCTATAGCGAGAGCTTAACCGACTATAGCCGAAGGGAATCGGGGGGCAAAGACCACAAGAGTAGCCACGAGAAAGGTGGGGAGAAAAATCAGCGCAAACAAAAGAAAGCTCTACACGTAAGTCTCCACCACAGTGGAAGGCCCAGGACAAGAAGCCCTTGTGCAAAGATAATAAGTGCTCCGTATGTGACGGATCACATTATGCTCAAGACTGCCCAAAAGAGCTAGCTTACACGCCATGATTGCCCAAGCAGAAGGTTGGCACGACGAAGAAGATGTTTGCATGGGATCGATGCAAATACTAACCGCGATCAAGGCCATGGTTGAAACACGTTCGTCACCTAACAAAGAGCTACAATTTGTCCAAGCTAAAATTTTGGGAAACCAAGTTTGGGCCCTTGTTGACACGGGAGCTTCTCATAATTTCATGTCTATAGAGGAAGCAAGGCGACTTGGTGTAAAATTTGCTAAAGGAATAGGAGCAAGAAAACCGTCAATACTAATGCCAAACCAATTCATGGGGAGGCCAAGGACATTCAATTCGTATTGGTGAATGGGCCGGACTTATCAACTTCTCAGTTGTAGAGATGGACGATTTCAAGGTCGTGCTTGGCATGGAATTCTTCGATAAGGTACGGGCTTTCCCTATGCCGTTTGTTAACTCTTTATATATCCTGGACGAGGGGAAGACTTGCATGGTGCGCACGGAGCGCGGGTCGAAGAACGGATCAAAGATCCTTTCAGCCATACATTCAAAAGGGATACAACAAGAAGGAGCCGTGCTACTTGGCGGTAGCAAAGATTGACGAGGGAAAGCCCAAGGAAGCTATGCCGATGGAGATCGAGAAGTTACTAGAAGAATTCAAGGACGTCATGCCAGCTGAACTGCCCAAGAAACTTCCACCCCGAAGAGAAGTTGACCATGAAATTGAGCTGGAGCCAGGTTCTAAACCGCCAGCCAAGGACTCGTACCGCATGCCACCACCAGAACTGGAAGAGTTATCAAACATTAAGGGTTTTGGATGCTATATACGCCTCAAAGGCACCCTACAGTGCACTGGGATTTCAAGAAAAAGAGGCCTTACGAGTGTATGATTACAGCACTTAACAAAATCACGGTAAAGAATAAGTACCCGATTTCTCTTATTCCTGATTTGTTTGATCAACTTGGCAATGCTAGGTACTTTTCAAAACTGTATTTACGTTTAGGCTATTATCAAGTAAGAATTGTCGAAGGGGACGAGGCGAAAACAACATGCATCACAAGGTATGGCTCGTATGAATTCTTGGTGATGCCTTTTGGTCATACCAACGCGCCAGCAACATTTTGTACTCTCATGAACAAAACTCTTCCACCCCTTCCTTAACAAGTTTGTGGTGGTATACTTGGACGGCATCGTCGTCTATATCCGCACTCTAAAGGAGCACGTGAAGCATTTGCGGCAAGTTTTCCAGGTGTTACGAGAGAACGAGCTCTATGTCAAGTTGGAGAAATGATTGTTTGCCAAGAAGAGGTTAAATATTGGCCATAAAATCAAGGAGGACTGACTTATGATGGACGACACCAATTCAGGCATGGGAGCCACCAACCAAGGTACCAGAGTTACGTTCATTTCTTGGCTTGGTAAATTATATCGTCGTTTCATCAGGGACTATTCCGCAAAGCTGCACCATTAACAGATCTACTCAAGAAGAACAAAGCTTTGGACTAGGACCAACGCTGTTAGGCAGCTTTTGAAGGGTTAAAAGAGGAGATTATGTCGGAACCTGTCTTAGCCCTCCCCGATGTCACTAAACCATTTGAATTACACACGGACACGTCGGACTTTGTAATCGCTGGAGTACTTATGCAGGAGGGCCACCCGATCGCGTTCGAAAGCTGAAAGCTTAACGACACTAAGAAGAAATACACGGTGCAAGAGAAGGAGATGACGACAATCGTGCATTGCTTACGCATGGAAACACTATCTTCTCGGGTCAAGGTTTGTTATCAAGACCATAATGTTGCCACTAGCTATTTCCAAACTCAAAAGAAATTAAGTCCCAAGCAAGCTAGGTGGCAATACTTCCTTGCTGAGTTTGACTATGTCTTGGAGTACAAGCCCGGGAAAGTAAACGTTATGGCTGATGCTAAGTCGCAAAGCCGAGCTTGCTACCATTACATGTCCAACATTCGAAATCCAAGACCAGATCAAGGAAGGCATAAACCAAGATCCATTTGCCAAACATCTTGTCGCCTTAACTCGCGATGGAAAGACGGCACGATTTGGTTAAAAGGGGATCTTTTATTTACAAAAGGGGACCGACTCTACGTACCATGGTGGGGCAATCTTAGGCGATCTGTTATGAAGGAATGCCATGATTCTAAATGGGCCGGTCATCCAGGAATCAAACGGACATTAGCACTGATCGGAGGAACATTTTATTGGCCACGTATGGCAGACGATGTTGAAGCATACGTGCACACTTGTCTGGTTTTCCAGCAAGATAAGATCGATTAGCGCTAACCAGAGGTTTATTAGAGCCCCTACCGATCCCAAATGGCCCTTGGGAAAGAATTTCAATGGATTTCATCACTTGCTTGACAAAGTCAGAAGATTCGAGGAGCATCATTGTAGTGGTTGATAGATTTTCCAACTATGGAACGTTCATTCCCGCACCAGGCGATGTAACCGCAGAAGAGACAGCGAGGCTTTTCTTTAAGCATGTGGTGAAGTATTGGGGCATACCACAAACCATTGACAGTGATCGAGATCCACGCTTCACGAGGCGATTTTGGTCTGAGCTATTCAAGATCATGGGGACAGAACTCAACGTTTCAACCAGCTTTCATCCCCAAACCGATGGGCAAACAGAAAGGATCAATGCATTGCTCGAGTTGTACCTCCGACACTATGTAAGTGCTAACCAACGTGATTGGGCTAAGCTATTAGACGTTGCACAATTTTCTTATAATATGCAGCAAAGCGAAGCAACGGAAAAAGCCCTTTCGAGATCGTAACGGGACGTCAACCATTGACCCCAAATGCCTTGGCTGCATCTTATGATGGTAATAGCCTAGTTGCTTTCAAAAGTCTAAAGGAATGGCACGAACAAGCAGACTTGGCTCGTACTTCCCTTAACAAAGCGGCTAAAAGAATGAAGAAGTGGGCGAACAATAAGAGGCGACATGTGGAATTCCAAGTCAGGGACCAAGTCATGGTGAAACTCTTGCCACAACAATTCATGTCACTTAGGGGCGTACACAAGGGACTCGTAAGGAAATATGAAGGACCCTTTCCAGTAATTGCTGGTGTTGGCAAAGTATCTTACCGACTACAATTACCGCCCAAGCTAAAGATCCATCCAGTCTTCTATGTGAGTTATCTCAAGCCTTACCATGCCGACGAGGAAGACTTTAATCGTGGAGTGTCTAAGCAGGCACCAACGATAGTTGTAACATCCTTTGATCAGAGGTTGCCGAGATCATATCTGACCAACCATTCGACGACGAGGAGTGCCAAGCTACAAGGAGTACTTGATCAAGTGGAAGAACTTACCCGATAGTGAAGCAAGTTGGGAAACAGAGGATTCAATATGGCAATTCAGAGACGAGATCAAGAAGTATCATGAAGGCTCGATGAGGACATCGACGGATAGGTGGTGGAGAATGTCACAGCCCGCCAAAAAACTCAAATCGCAACCGACAGGATTCCGAAAATTCTACCAGCTTCAAGGGACTCTCATGGCAGATTTTTCCTTCAAAAATCTGGACTCAAGGCAGATTTTTCCTTATAAAAAATCTGGATTTAAGGACACCAAAATATCTACAAAGAATATAGATTTCTTAGGAAAATATCCAAGATATTTTCCATTAACTTCTAGATTAACCCACGTAAATATCTAAGATATTTTGTATATTTTATACTTAGAAAAATAAGGGATCAAGAATGAATTGATATATGGGCATCCAGATGCAAAGCTAGAAGATCTGCTTGGTCAAGTCTTGGGAAAATAATTTCTCTCAACTCATCAAATAACATCTGCCCCAAGAAATCCATTAAGCTCTAAAATTCTAAAATGGGTGTATGATAGGACAAGCCATGAATTGACAATAGTCAAGCTAGTGGAGAAGTTAAAAATATCTCAATGAATAGTGCTTATGCACTCAAGGATGAAGATCTACAAGTCCTTCTAGGGCTTGAACTTGAAAGGGATCCAGATAACTATCTCTCAATGAAATTTAAGCACCGGTTCAAACGTTAGATCAGAGAGAAGTTGATGAGAAATAAAGATTGATCTAGTAAACATCTGTTGGCTTCATCTATTCTAGAGGAAGATTGTTAGACCTACAAAAGAACATATGATATTCAAAAGCCAAAACATGACCATTTGATCAAGAAATAAACAGTTGATGAAACATTCTCCTCTCAAAGATAGTGAATCTTGAACACTAATCAGAACAATTGATTGAAGATATTCAAAGATCTGTTCAAAGCCTTGGAACAACTATTAAAAAAGAAGAAACCGTTGTTCAAGGCCAAAGCTCTGTTGAAGGCAAAGCACTGATCATGAAAACCAAGCATTTGTTGTGGCCAAACAGATGTTTGATACAAGCCAATAGAAGTTTGAAGAACAGAGGTTTACTCAATGAAACGGTACTTAGCTTAGAACATACTTTTTATGTAATAGAACAAATGATTAGATCTCCTCAGATGTTTACTAACATCTATGAAATCTTTTATGTTAGGAATGTTAGCTATCACTATAAGGGTGACGTGAGCTGACTGCAAACAAACATTTTGTACTTAATATAAATAGTTCTCGCATGTTAGAGATCTATTCATCACTTTATCTCATTCTCTTTTGTATAAACATATTTGTGAGTGATTAGGATGAGGATGAGATTGTATAATCATTGTACTATAATTGAATTCATTAAAGTTCAATAGAAAACAATTTTTGATATATCTTCCAGCTTGTGTGTTTATATTATTAGCATTATGAAGGGGTATGGTCCCAAAAACCTTGCGCCAATCAAGGACACCATACCCATTAATTACTTCTAAGAAAACTGCGTGCAGACTTCTTTGCCAAAATAAGATTTATTAGAACTCTGCGCCAAATATCCAAGAGAGGAAAGCGTCATTTAACTACCTTGCGCGGGCTCGCGCAAGGTTCAAAGTTAACCTTGAACACTCTCTTTGGATAAATGCTTCATTTAACTACCTTGCGCGGGCTCGCGCAAGGTTCAAAGTTAACCTTGAACATTCTTGTTTGATAATGCTTCATTTAACTACCTTGCGCGGGCTCGCGCAAGGTTCAAAGTTAACCTTGAACATTCTTGTTTGATAATGCTCCATGCACAAACCTTGCACAGATATTTATATCAAACCAAGCATCCACCAAACGTTGCGCTAAGCAGCAAGGAGAAGAAGGAAGATCAGTTAACTAACTTGCGCTTCTCGCGCAAGGAAACAGTAAATCCTGAGAAACTTCCCCTTAGCAAAATCCTTGACTTGGTGCAGAAGCAAAGGGAATCTTTTCTGTTGTAAAAGAATGTACACGTGGCGAATGGTAACAGCTGTGAAACCTTCTTGAAGCCATTAACACCCAATCGTGCAAGCGTCTTTTCGGTTATAACCAATTGCCACATGGCAGCATCTGGACGACTGAGGAAGATCACGGTGATGGCATGCTCACATTTATAAGATGTAGTGATCTCATGTTGACACGTCGCACCTCCCTAATGTAACATCCGTCGAAAAACGGGTTTTCCAAACCCGCTTCGTTTATTAATCGAATAATCAGTTTCAAATATTTGTTGCTCATTTAATGCTTATTTTAATTTTAAACAATACATAACTAATAAACATTTTAGAATATGAAAATTAAAATTGTTAGAAAATAAAAATAAAGCATTTAAAAATAAAAAGGGGCTGTCGGGTTTCGAACCCGGGTCAACCGGAAGACCTTAACCTCAAACACTTAACCACTCCGCCACTTGATGTCTTTGTGTAATCTAGGAAACAAATAAAACATAAGTTCACCCGTGAATCGATCTGTTTGCGCCAAAACTGAAACCGGTAATCGGCTTTCAACTTTCCAGACGTTTGAGTGTTGATATTACTGGTTATAACCGATGAAATCATTACCACCGACATTCTTAACCAATTCAGTCTTTAATTGTTTCGATTCATATGAGTTTGGGAGTTAGAAACCGAAATCTTTTACTTTCTGAATTACTCTATCAATATCATCATCTCGCGACTCAAAAACACTCTCAGAACCTCTAATTTCACTTTTACTCTAATTTCTGATCGTCGGAATCGCTATCTGATATTACCGGACTTTCGCCGAAAAACCGTGTCTTTCATCAAAACGGTAAATTTCTCAATTCTTTCATCTTCTATCTGTTGTTAGACTTTTACTAACTCAAACCCTTCAACCAGAATCAGTTCCAGGCGACGATATCGGATAATCAGCACTCGCCGGAAGATTCCTGAAAATTCCTAAATCGCGCTGTGAATTGGTATAATCATCTAAACTCTCTGATAACTCTTGTTTAGTCATTCAATTCCACAATTAGTTAATCAAAACTGTTAATTGGTCCGCTCAGATGGAGTTCGTAAAACAGAGCCGACGACTTCGCCGGAGTTCTGAGAAAAGTCATCATTCCGGTACGTTCATTCCCAAAACCTTCCCTATCCATTTCGTTTTAATCATTTATATGTCCGTTAATTGAATTGAACAAGATCAGTCGAATAAATCGTTTGTCTGTGTTGTTAACGAAGAAGATGAAGTTTAGACTGTGTATATACTTAATATAAATCGGGTTATATCTCGGGTTAGACACACAGTCCAGCGGTGGACTGTGTGCATTTGAATCATAGAGTCCCGGGTTCGAGTCTGTCCTTGTTCCGATTCGTCACAATATTCAGACTTTTTATAAAACCCAAATATGGAAACTTCCAGTTAGCATATAAGAGAAATAAAAACAGGTGTTTTAACCAGGTTAGACACACAGTCCAGCGGTGGACTGTGTGCAACGTTAAACAACAGGTCCCGGGTTCGAGACCTGTTATGCGCACCGGTTCGATAGAATTAAAATCCTTTTTAAAATAAATGAATTTTGAATAAATTAAATAGTATATAAATATAATTAAAAACAGAAATATTTCGGGTTAGACACGTAGCTCAGTTGGTAGAGCTGCGTGCACGCGTATGGGAGGTCACAAGTTCGAACCTCACTCAGCGCAAACAAACACACGACCGAACCGGTCAACAAGTCAAAGTCAATAGTCAACGGTCAACCCAAAAAGTCAACATTTTTTTATATTTTTTATTTGTTTATTCAATTTAAAAATCAATTAAAAATACTTAAAAATAATGTTTTTAAAGTTAGAAAATAGCCTTAAACTCACAAAAACATATATCCAAAAATCCTATTAAAATTGTTAATAAAATCCACTTATTTACCGTACCTTTTCGTTATTATTTAGGTTAGTTATTCCTCGTCATTCAATCCTCTAAACTCGTGCGCATTCAACATCGTCAAACGAACGCACCCAATGTGAGTGAATCTCTACAAATTCCCCGTTTTAATCACATTTTTAGGGTGTATCATGTGTCTTATTATTTATTACATTTAAACACTTGTGCATCCATCATATCCATGATCAAATGTGTATTCAATATGTATCAACTGTTTGTGTGGTTAATGTTTAGATTAAATTTATCATTTTTAGTACATACATTATCATAGGCCGCCGCTCCCCATTACCTATGAGCGTGAGCCGTTCCCCATTACCTATGAGCGTGAACGAGGCATTGCCAACATACGATCAGCTCCGTTTGATTGAGCCTTGATCGCACATACATTTCATCATAGGCCGTCTGTTCCCCATTACCTATGAGCGGAATCGTTCCCCATTACCTATGAGCTTGAACGTGACGTTGCCAACATATACATTGTCATTCATGTCATATATTCATGCAAGGTGGTTTGTTATTGTTTGTTATTGTTTGTTATTGTATGTTATTGTATGTTATTGTATGATTATTTACGTTTGCTCACATATGATTATTGCACAATTTTTCCATATTAATTATAACAAGAAATCAATAATAAATATTTTCTAAAAAGGTTCACTCGCCAACTTTTGTTGACCCAAAAACCCCCATTTTTACACATGATACAGGTGGTCCAGTTGCAGCAAGAAACATATAGGATGGCTTAGAAGAATAAATCGGTTTAGACTTTGGATTGTTTATTTAGATACTTTTCTTTGTAATTGTATGAACTTGTTTGGAATATTGAGGATGTAATTTGGAATTTAATAAATATGAAACATATTAGTGAACATCATGAGCTTTGGTGATAACCCAATTATGCCCCGACTCTTATTCCGCTGCGGGTCGGGGTGTGACATATTGGTATCAGAGCCATGACTATAGGGATATAGGATAGGTTATTAGACCCTTAGAGCCTATACTATAGTTGATTAGAAATTTTAAATTGTTTGTGTGTTACATGCAAAATTCTTGATGTTTATATGCTTTATGTTTATTGTTACATTCAATGTTATGCAAGCATGTTCATAAGTACATAATATTATACAATGCCTATCATGAATCATATTCTCATAACATATCATATCCATGAGAGCACACACCACACAATTTCCATGACTTTTGCAACGATTTTTGTATTTTCAAATCACATCAAAGTGAGTTCTCATGACGGGCATGTAGTAACTGGAAGGGTACAAGTACCGGTAGTTGGAACGTCCTGTCTAGGCTTGGCATTCGTATAAATCCAAAATAAAGGACCAGTTTGCCTACCTGGGGACTAACGATGAGAGTACGAAGGACCTATTAGGCCAAAGCATGCTATACCAAACGTCGTGTGAGCTAACCCCACTTTGAGTTGTCATTGTGTCTACACCTGGACACCCTCCGACTATACATCTCGCAAACATATTTCATGGTTTTCATTCGGGTGATGCGAGTGTTAAACCGCCAATACCAATGTGAATCCTACTAAGCCAATAGTCATGGGGGCCCACATGACTATGCAGGCGATGGTATGGGGGACATTGGAGGCCCAAACATGAGCAAACCCAAGACATCCTATGGATGTAGTTGCATTATTGATGTTTATGTTATTTTTATTTTTTTAAGACACATGACATCTAAAAAGACTCCTTAAACTCACAATCTTCTTATGTATGTTCATGTAGATGTCGGCTAGGCAGCAACGTGGGGGTAAAAGGCCAGGAAGGTTAAACGAACGCTTGGCCACCCAAATCGCAAAACAAATGGCCGCGGTGCTTCCTGACATCGTAGTTCAAGTCCAACAAGCTCTCGCCGCAAATCCCATCAATCCTCCCCAGCAAGAAGACCAAAACGTCGACAACCCTCCCTCCAAAAAGTGCTCATACAAACATTTCAAGTCTTGCGATCCCCCGAAATTTGAAGGGACCGAAGGTGTCACTGCCCTCCTCCATTGGTTTGAGGAAATGGAAAGCACCTTTCTCAATTGCGATTGTCCCGAGGATCGCAAGGTACGTTACGCAACCGGGAGACTATTTGGAGTAGCTCTTACCTGGTGGAATACTGAAAAGGGTAAGAGAGGAATCGAAGATGCAATGGCCTTAACGTGGGAGGAGTTAAGGGAAATCATGACGAGACGCTTCTGTCCAAGAAGCGAGATCAAAAAGTTAGAGGATGAATTTCATTCGTTGAAGCAAAAGGAGGGAGATCATACTTCCTACAACAAACAGTTTTTAGAGTTGAACCAAATGGTCCCTAACTTGTTCCCCCCAGTTTACCGCTTAGTCGAACACTATATTCGAGGCCTCCCCTCGAAAATTAAAGACTCAGTTCTAAGCACTTCGCCTGCAACACTCGAAGCTGCTATGGAACTGGCTACCGAGCTTACCGAGAATCGAATTCGCAACGGCAAATTTAAGGACGAGAAAAAGAAAGCCCCCATTGAGGGCCAAACTTCAAACCATTCCACCTCCTCCTCAAAGTTTGCTAATAAGAGGAAACGAAACACCAGAAACTTTGCTGTCACACAAACAAATTTCCCTATCCCTTCTGCACCCATCACTCAAGTTGCCCCCTCACCTGCACCATATAAAAGGCCATACTCCGGCCCATACCCAAAATGCAACCGTTGCCAATACCATCACTTTCCTGATCATCCCTGCCAGCATTGCACCGGCTGTGGCCGCGCAGGTCACACCATTCAAACCTGTCGCGTACTTAAGCGAACGAACCGCCATCAGCCCTCAACCCAAACCCACCATCAGATAGTGGGTCAAGCCCAACAACCTTTACTCCTACCACCTGCCCAACATGTAGCCCAATCCTACTACCAACCCAACTATCCCATGGTGCAACCTATGCGGGCTTGTTACAACTGTGAAACCCGAACCATTTCAGGAACACCTGTCCACGTCTGGTGAATATCATCCATGCCCAAGCTCAAGCTAATCCAGTAAACCAGGCTAACCAAGCTCCTCCACCTGCAAGAGGAAGAGCTTTTAACATCAACGCCAATCAAGCTAGGGCTGACAACAATGTGGTTAACGGTACGTTTCTCATCAATGGTAGTTATGCATCCATTGATACTGGCGCGGATAAGAGTTTTGTGTCCTTAGAATTTGAACCAATCCTCAATCAAACTCGAGATAAACTCATGGAATCCATAATGGTAGAAGTTGCTGATGGAAACCGGTCTCATTAAACTCTATTATACGCAATTGTACTCTCACTCTAAACGATCACGATTTTCCAGTTGACCTCATTCCTATGAAGTTGGGAAGTTTCGACATTATAATTGGTATGGACTGGCTCAGTCAACATCATGCTGAAGTTGTATGCCGCGAAAAGTTTATACGCATTCCTCTTACAAACGGTCAGACTCTACGAATCTTTGGAGAAACCCCTTCGAAAGGGCTCAAATTAATGTCCTGCCTTCAAGCCCGAAAATATCTCCGCAAGAATTATGTCGCATTTCTAACTCATGTCGTCAAAAAGGGAACCAAGGAGAAGAAACTTGAAGACATCCCAGTAGTAAAAGATTTTCCGCAAGTTTTTCCTGAGGACATTTCAGGACTTCCTCCCGTGAGAGAAGTCGAATTCCGCATTGACCTTATACCTGGAGCTACACCAGTTGCAAAATCTCCTTATAGGTTAGCCCCATCCGAAATGCAAGAGCTAGCCAGTCAACTGCAAGATCTGACTGACAAAGGATTCATACGTCCTAGCTCATCGCCTTGGGGTGCACCTGTCCTTTTTGTGAAGAAGAAAGATGGAACGTTTCGCATGTATATCGACTACAGAGAACTCAACAAGTTAATGGTCAAGAACCGCTACCCATTACCTCGCATCGATGATCTTCTTGACCAACTTCAAGGCGCCAGCTGTTTTTCAAAAATCGACCTTCGTTCTGGTTATCATCAACTCAGAGTACATGAAGAAGACGTCCCAAAGACCGCCTTCCGAACTCGTTATGGTCATTATGAATTCATGGTCATGCCATTTGGTCTAACCAACGCTCCAGCTGTCTTCATGGATCTAATGAACAGAGTCTGCAAACCCTATCTCGATCGCTTTGTTATAGTCTTCATCGACGACATCCTCATTTACTCAAAGTCTAAGTCTGATCATGAACGACACCTTCGACTCATCCTTACACTCTTAGGAATGAAAAGCTCTACGCCAAATTCTCCAAATGCGAATTCTGGTTAAAAGAGGTACAATTCCTTGGACATGTCGTCAATGACAAGGGAATACATGTCGACCCCTCAAAGATCAAAGCAGTACAAGAATGGCAAGCGCCACGTACACCAACCGAAGTAAGATCATTCCTTGGTGACGCACCTATCCTCACACTTCCTGAAGGTTGTGATGACTTCGTGGTTTATTGCGACGCGTCAGGGCAAGGACTAGGCTGTGTTCTAATGCAAAGAGGAAAGGTGATAGCTTATGCTTCTAGACAACTCAAAACTCATGAAAAGAACTACACCACCCACGACCTGGAACTTGGAGCCGTTGTGTTCGCTCTTAAGATATGGAGACATTACCTCTACGGTACTAAGTGTGAAATATACACTGACCACAAGAGTCTTCAACATATCTTCAACCAAAATGAGTTAAACATGAGGCAACGAAGATGGGTCGAACTTCTTAATGACTACGACTGTGAAATTCGGTACCATCCTGGCAAGGCAAACGTGGTGGCCGATGCGCTCAGTCGAAAGGGTTATGCGAACTCCATTCGTCTTCTATGTTCGCAAATCATAACCGACATCAAAGACCAAATCCGAGAAGCCCAACATGTATCAGTAACGGAAAACGACGTACGCAAGGAGCTGTCTTGTGGAGCTGAACTTAAAATTGAAACTAAATCCGACGGTATTCTGTACTATCTAGATCGCATATGGATTCCCGATCACAATAACCTTCGTGATTTTCTTATGAATGAGGCGCACAAAACACGGTACTCTGTACACCCAGGAGCCGACAAGATGTACCAAGACCTTCGATACACCTATTGGTGGTCTGGCATGAAGAAGGTATCGCTGTTTTCGTTTCCAAGTGCCTTACATGTTCTAAAGTAAAAGCTGAACATCAAAGACCCTCAGGACTTCTGGTCCAACCTGAAATACCTGTATAGAAGTGGGAAAACATAACCATGGACTTCATTACCGGGTTACCTCGCCCCTCCGGTGGGTATGACACTATATGGGTAATCATTGATCGTCTTACAAAATTAGCTCACTTCATTCCGATTCGCAAGGACTTCAAGAATGAGAAGTTAGCTCGTATCTACATCAGCGAAATCGTAAGCCATCATGGTGTACCGTTAAGCATTATTTCCGATCGTGATTGTCGTTTCACTTCACGAACATGGCAAGCCGTACAAGCCGCTTTGGGTACACGATTAGACCTCAGCACCGCTTATCATCCTCAAACTGATGGACAATCTGAACGCACCATCCAAACTCTTGAAGATATGCTTCGAGCATGTGTCATAGACTTCAAGGGAAATTGGGACGCTCATCTACCATTAGTTGAATTTTCGTACAACAACAGCTATCATTCAAGTATTGGCATGGCACCTTTCGAAGCTTTATATGGTCGTAAGTGCCGATCTCCAGTATCTTGGCACGAAATAGGAGAAGCTCAAATCACCGGTCCAGAATTGATTCAAGAAACCACAGACAAGATCCATCAAATTCAAAACAATCTTCTAGCGGCACAAAGTCATCAAAAGAGTTATGCAGACAAACGACGAAAGCCTTTGGAGTTTAACATTGGTGATCATGTACTTTTAAAAGTATCACCGTGGAAGGGAGTAGTTCGTTTTGGCCATAAGGGCAAGCTAGCACCACGCTACGTAGGACCTTTCAAGATACTCGAAAGAGTAGGACCTGTAGCATACAAGCTTGACCTACCAGAAGAACTCAACAGAATTCACCCCACATTCCACGTATCAAACTTAAAGAAGTGCCTCGCCGATGAAAACCTCCATATTCCCCTGGAAGATATTCAGATCGATGAATCTATACACTTCATTGAAAGACCAGTAGAGACCATGGACTTCGGAGAAAAATGTTTAAGACGGAGTCGTATTCCAATTATTAGGGTACACTGGGAGCCGAACCGGGGACCTAAGTTCACTTGGGAACGTGAAGACTCAATGCGCGAAAAATACCCGCATCTTTTTCCTGTTACCACTACTACTTAAATTTCGGGACGAAATTTCTAAAAGTAGGGGATACTGTAACATCCGTCGAAAAACGGGTTTTCCAAACCCGCTTCGTTTATTAATCGAATATCAGTTTCAAATATTTGTTGCTCATTTAATGCTTATTTTAATTTTAAACAATACATAACTAATAAACATTTTAGAATATGGAAATTAAAATTGTTAGAAAATAAAAATAAAGCATCTAAAAATAAAAAGGGGCTGCCGGGTTTCGAGCCCGGGTCAGCCGGAAGACCTTAACCTCAAACACTTAACCACTCCGCCACTTGAGGTCTTTGTGTAATCTAGGAAACAAATAAAACATAAGTTCACCCGTGAATCGATCTGTTTGCGCCAAAACTGAAACCGGTAATCGGCTTTCAACTTTCCAGACGTTTGAGTGTTGATATTACTGGTTATAACCGATGAAATCATTACCACCGACGTTCTTAATCAATTCAGTCTTTAATTGTTTTGATTCATATGAGTTTGGGAGTTAGAAACCGAAATCTTTTACTTTCTGAATTTCTCTATCAATATCATCATCTCGCGACTCAAAAAACCTCTCAGAACCTCTAATTTCACTTTTACTCTAATTTCTGATCGTCGGAATCGCTATCTGATATTACCGGACTTTCACCGGAAAACCGTGTCTTTCATCAAAACGGTAAATTTCTCAATTCTTTCATCTTCTATCTGTTGTTTGACTTTTACTAACTCAAACCCTTCAACCAGAATCAGTTCCAGGCGACGATATCGGATAATCAGCACTCGCCGGAAGATTCCTGAAAATTCCTAAATCGCGCTGTGAATCGGTATAATCATCTAAACTCTCTGATAACTCTTGTTTAGTCATTCAATTCCACAATTAGTTAATCAAAACTGTTAATTGGTCCGCTTAGACGGAGTTCGTAAAACAGAGCCGACGACTTCACCGGAGTTCTGAGAAAAGTCATCATTCCGGTACGTTCATTCCCAAAACCTTCCCTATCCATTTCGTTTTAATCATTTATATGTCCGTTAATTGAATTGAACAAGATCAGTCGAATAAATCGTTTGTCTGTGTTGTTAACGAAGAAGATGAAGTTTAGACTGTGTATATACTTAATATAAATCGGGTTATATCTCGGGTTAGACACACAGTCCAGTACAACTGGCCTTCCAAAAAACTGGGATAAACACATGGCGGCAGCCAAGGTCTACGCCCAGACTGAGCGCAACTTAAGTTCTAACCGGCCGCCTCTGCCTCAGAATTGTCCGCAAGACTTGAGTAGAGGTAGTCGCAAGTATAAGAGAAATTGGAAAGAGTCAAGTCAGAATTCGTATTCTCCTTATTCACCAATTGATACGCGAGCAACAATCAACAAGATAACAACTCAAAAAGCGATTAAGCAGGAGAATAGGGAACGTTAGTGGACTCCCTTAATGAAATCTCCGGCTGAGGTTCTCAGCACTGAGAATTATCAGTTTAAACAGCCGCAACCAATGAAAAACAAAAAAGGGCAAGACCCAAATTTGTTCTGCGACTATCATAGAGACACAGGCCACACAATAGATAACTGCATCAGTCTGCGCACGGAGATTGAAAAAGCATTAAAAAGTGGGAAGCTTACACATCTAGTCCAGAATGTGCGCAAAGAGATTAAGCAGATTACACGCGAGAACGAAGGGCCTAGCAACAAGAAAATGAAACAGCACGTTTCCATGATTCAAGGTGGATCATCGCGCAAGCGTAGCCTTCAACATTTTCAAAACAACACTTGCGCGAACAGCAAGTCATTTTTCCTATCGTTCTAGGAGGTCCTCAAGAAGACCAGCCAGTAGCTATCACCAGTATCTTTGGGCACTACCAAACAGACTATATGTTTATAGATCTGGGTAGTTCCATGGATATCATGTATGATCAATGCTTCAAGCAACTAGATCCTGAGGATAAGGCACGCTTGGAACTAGTTGATTTTCCATTAACTGGGTTCTGCAATGAGGCTATCTTTCCTCTAGGACAAATCCTCTTTCCTGTTACTTTATTTGATGGGAGGTGTTCTCGAATGAGTAACGTCAACTTCATGGTGATGCCGGCAAATTCCCGTCACGATGTACTATTGGGACGCCGCGTGCAACGTGATTTTAGTATGATTACCTCCGCTCCGCATGCTGCTTGTGGTTTTCCGACACCAAATGGTGTAGCTATACTTTATGCACGGAAAGAAATCATGTCAATTGAGGAACCAGTTATGAAGGCTGGCTAGACATTGCCAAGCAATGAACCAGAAAAGTGGGTACTCAACAATAAGTACCCTGAGAAGACAATCTTATTAGGGCCTGCAGTCAGTATTGAAATTCTCGCAAAGCTTAAACTACTGTTGTTTGGCAACAAAGACATTTTCGCCTGGAGACCTGCCGACATGGTTGGTGTCCCGCGCGATGTTGCGGAACATTGCCTGAATGTATTTCCATCAGCAGAACCAGTTGTGCAGAAAAAGCGCAGCCTCGGGTTAGAAAAGACAGAGGCAATGAACGAACAAGTCATCGAGTTATTAAATGCTGGTATTCTGCGCGAAGTCAAATACCAGACCTGGGTGGCAAACCCAGTCAGGGTAAAGAAACATAATGGCGGATGGCGGATGTGCGTAGATTTTAAAGATCTAAACAAGGCGTGTCCGAAAGATTGTTATTCTCTTCCTGAGATTGACAAAAAGGTTGACTCATTAGCTTCCTTTCACTGGAAATGTTTTCTAGATTGTTATAAAGGTATCATCAAGTCTTGATGAAAAAGAGGACGAAGACAAAACCGTTTTTCGCACAGAGAAGGGCATTTTTTGTTATACCAAGATGCCTTTTGGTCTCCGCAATGCGGGAGCTACTTATCAAAGATTGATGGATACAGTGTTTGGAGATGACATCAGGAAAACTGTGGAAGTCTACATTGATGATTTGGTCGTTATGAGTAATTCAGAAGACACTATGCTAGACAACATCCAACGAACTTTTGATTCTCTGCGCGAGGTAAATCTAAAATTAAATCCCAGCAAATGCTCCTTCGGCATGGAGGAGGGCAAATTTTTGGGTTTCATCGTCACCAAAGACGGTTTCAAAGTTAATCCCGAGAAGGTCGAGGCAATACAAAAAATGTCTTCTCCTACTACCATCAAAGAGATGCAACGTTTGGCTGGAAGGTTAGCTGCGCTAAACCGCTTCCTCGTCAATCATGTTGCAAAATCTTATCCATTTATTCGAACCTTGCGCAATTGTATGAAGAGCAAAGAGTTCGCATGGGCTCCTGAAGCTGATCAAGCTTTCCAGCAGATGAAAGATTGTTTAGTTCAACTTCCCACACTTACTGCTCCTCGAGAAAAAGAACCCATGGTCTTATATCTTGCTGCATTTGAGGTAGCAGTAGGTGCTGCCTTGTTGGTAGAACGCGAAGGGGTCCAGTCTCCAATTTATTATATCAGCAAGATGTTGAACGATCCAGAGACAAGGTATTCAATCATGGAGAAATTAGTTTTAGCATTGGTCCATGCTTCGCGCAGGCTGCGAAGATACTTTTCAGGACATGTTATTACAGTTTTAACAAATTTTCACATTGGCCATGTCCTGGCCAAACTAGACGTTTCGGGACGACTTGCGAAATGGGCAATAGAATTGGGAGGTTATAACATCTGTTATAAACCTAGACCAGCTATCAAAGGCCAAGTTTTGGCAGATTTCATCGCTGAAATTCCTGCTGATAAGCTTGAAGAATGCCAAGCAACCCAAAACCCAGTCCCAGTCATCGACAACAGAGCCTGGACATTGTTTACAGATGGCGCATCAAACAGTGATGGGGCTGGAGCAGGTTTTCGATTAATGAGTCCAGAGGGAGAAGAATTCACATATGCAATTCGGTTGGATTTTAAAAGCACCAACAACGAGGCCGAATATGAAGCCTTCCTAGCAGGCTTACACCTCGCTATCAAAATGGGCGCAACAAATTTAGAAGCCCATGTTGATTCATTACTAGTTGCTGAGCAAGTAATTGGAACGTACGATGCAAAGGGAGATATCATGGCTTTATACTTGGCGCAAGCCAAGGCTCTTATAGCACAGTTCCAACAATTTAAAGTCACACACGTCAAGCGAAGTGAAAACAAACATGCTGATGCTTTAAGTAAACTCACAGCAACTAGTTTCAAACATTTGGCTAAGGAAGTTCGCATCGAGGTTTTGAGTAATCCATCAACCCCTCAGACAAGTAACAATGGTCGAAGTAGGAGATCCATCATGGATGTCTCCAATAATAATGTATTTGTTACATGGTTCTTTACCAAAAGATAAAGCGCAAGCACGTAAGTTACGATGCAAAGCCCTCAATTACGAAATGATTGACGGTATTCTTTACCGACGCTCTTACATGGGTCCTTTACTCCGCTGCGTTAACAAACATGATGCGCAATACCTGATCAGGGAGGTTCATGAGGGGCTTTGCGGTATACATTCTGGGCCGCGCATGGTAGTAGCCAAAGTGAAAAGCGCAGGGTATTATTGGCCCGAAATGTACGTTGACGCGGTGGAGATCTTGCGCAAATGCATGTCCTGCCAAAGGCATGCCCCTAAAACGTTGCGCCCAAAGAATCCTTTGGTACCCGTCACAACAGCTTGGCCATTTCAATAATGGGCCATTGATTTAGTGGGACCATTTCCGGATGCGCCCGGCGTAGTAAAGTTTATCATTGTTGCGGTCGATTACTTCACCAAATGGGTTGAAGCCAAACCTTTAGCTTCTACTACAGCGATGGTAATTCGCAAATTCATCTGGGAATACATTATTTACCATTTTGGTCTGCCCATGCGCATTATTACAGACAACGGTACAAATTTAATGGCTGAAGAGTTGCAAACATGGATGACCGAAATGGGAATCCAACATGTTTTCGCTTCTGTTGCACACCCACAAGCAAATGGTCAAGTTGAAAGCATAAACAAACAGTTGGTCGACGGTATCAAGGCCCGCCTTGGCACGGCACGGCAGGTGGGTTGAAGAATTGCCTAGCATCTTGTGGGCACACCAAACTATGCCCAAGAGTAGCACTGGAGAAACTCCTTTTAGCCTTGTGTACGGCACGAAAGCTGTGATTCCTGCCGAAATTGGGTTACCATCTCCAAGAATGTTGGCTTTGGAAAAACAAGATAACGAAGAACAAAGGTGCATTGACCTAGACTTATTGGAAGAACGACGAGAAAATGCAGCGATTCGCGAAGCTAAATACAAGTCCCAGCTTGAAAAATATTACAACAAAAGGGTGCGCATATGTTCCTTTTCGCCTGGCGACTTTGTTCTTCGCGATAATGAAGCATCGAATGCCGAAAAATCAGGGAAGTTAGCCCCACGATGAGAAGGCCCGTACGTAATAAATAAAGTATTGGGAAAAGGCGCGTGCACTCTGAAGCGTATGGACGGATCCAGCGTTCCTCAACCTGGAATGCCCAACAACTACGCCGTATTATATGTAATCTCAGTCCTCTAAGAAACTTCTGAGCGTTGCGTAACGAGACTGCTTACTTTATTTTGTTATGTAATCTTAGTGGCAGCCATAGTTTTGCGCTTTATCAGTATGAATAAAATACTCTGCCACTACTTACAGTCTTGAATATGTTCATTTACAAATGCATGCAATTCCTTTGGATAAACAAAAACACAAACTCATGAGCCACAAGCTAACTTAATACTTACGCTCACATATGAGAAAAGAAACTGTTCATTTGTCTATCCTACACAAGTAATTGGTCCCATGCAAACATTGTAAAGCTGAAATATATTATATTCACATCCACAATACTTGCGCAGCAGCGCAACGTTACAAGTTATCACAAAGTAAAAAATTACAAATTTCCTATTCTATGGATTTGGTTCCCGCCTGCTTCTCTGTTGAAGAAAAGATCTCCTTTAGTTTATCAACAAAGTCGTCTTGCTGCATCGCGGCATCCACAAGGTCCATAATTGGAATTTGCAATTGATCATATTTTTCTTTGGCAGCAGAATAAATGGCGGCAGTATTTAGCCCATGCATGGCAGCACGGCTTGTATCCCATTCGGTCTTCAGCGCATGGGCCACGTGCAAAGTACACTCTCTATAGCCCTCGGCATGCCGTCATTGCGCGCCGCGATCATCAATTCTGCCACTCTCTCATCCAACTCCGTAGAGTTAAGGATGGCATTTGCAATCTGTATACAAATACAATCAGTATATGTTGCGACAATCAAACCAGACATGTATAAAGAAAAGGGAATCTTACCTCCACAATCCCGTACTCCCGCAACCAAGTAAGCTGGTTCATGAGGGATTCGGTGCGGCTTTCTACTGTAGCGCGAGCGACCTCCGTGTCATTAATTTTTTGTTCGCCTTCAGTCAAACGGCGGATCAACTCGGCTTTTTCTGTTCGGTGAAGGTTGATATCTTTTTTCAAACTATCAACCTCATCTTGCAGCCGCGCCTGGTCAAATAGCATAGCGGTTAGATCAACAATTTCTTTATTCTTAAGAAGGAGAGTTATTTTGGTTGATACCTCATTCTTCTCGCTCCTTTCTCTGTGTGAGCGCGCCTCTTCTGCTGCTGCAACTGCATTAGCTTTCTCTTTCTTGAGTTTCTCAATTTCGTTGCGCAGAGAAATTTTTTCTTTGTTATCACGATCACAAGCCTCCACAAAGCGCTTGCGCTCGTCCGCATATTGCGCAGCAGAGGCCTCACACTTACGCTTCCACGACAGCGCAACGCACTCTTCAGTCTTCTTCTCTTCCTCAAACTGGGCCTTTTCCGCCTCAAAATCGACAAGCATTTTCAACGTCTTCTTCTTCTCAAGTTTGGCCTTTGCCTTCTCAAGCTCAACCTCATCCCACTCTTTGTTCATGCTGCGCCATTCACGCACAATCCTGTTTATGGTGGAAGACGCAAGGGCAGACTCTTGCAAATATGACTCGTAGGTAGCCTCGTGGTCTTTTTCTTCCTGGCGCTTCACCTCCTCCGGCGGGAAGATGCCCTTATACTACTCCCTGCAAGAGTGCCAATCAGTGAAAACATCACCCTGCTTAACTTTCCACATGGGCTGATGAATCGCAGAGGCCCGCCTCTTAGAATAAGAGCGATAATAATAGTCCCCAGGCGTCTCCTCTAGGCGAATAGGCGACTCCTCCTCCGAATCCTCAACAAACACAAAGCCTTCGCTTTGTGTTGAAGGTTCGGCTCCTTGGATATCAACTTTGACGGTTCCCCAACATCTGTAGCCGTATCTTTAACCTGCTCGCCAGCAGGATTCTCAGCATCAAAATTTTTGGCCTCTTCTTCCGGAGCCACTTTCTCAATATTTTCCGGGACGATGGGGTCGGCATCAAGAACGGGAGTTTCTTGCCCCGTATCTCCCTCTTCAACGTACTCAGGCCTGCGCGGCGATGGTATAGCAGATGAGGTGGCCGGCACAGCCTTCACCATTTTCTCTGAAAACATATTAACAAATACCAAGTATAAGATTCTGTGCAAATTTTATGACAGAAATGCGCAACAAACAAACGTACCAGGTGAGAAATTCTTTGCAAAGGCATCTAGATTGCCCTTCTTACCAATGCGCGGGCATGCAAATTTGGTTGGCGCAGGAGTTTTAGTCTCTACCTCCTTCCTCTTCTTAGAAGTGCGCTTCAACGCCTCTTCCGGGCTAGAAGGTACTTCCAAAAGATCATCTAGGTTCGCAGCAGGAAGAGATGAGGTGTCAACGGGTTCTGGCTTCGGTTTCTATAAACCTACAGGCGCGAGACCCTCCAGTGAGTCCGACACCACCACATAATTGCACCAAGAGTCAGATACGGGAAGCGTACCTTTCTTGCCCTCAGCTTTCGCAGCAGCTGATGGCTTGGTTTTTTGCTCTGGGTTGGAAGGGGGAGCCGCAGCAGCTTCAGCAGCAGTTCGTTTCTTCTTCTTCTTCGAATCAGAGCCTACGCCCAAGTTTAGCAAATCACCTACATAATCAATCATATTGAGCAAAGGTTGCGCCATAGTTATATTGCAATATCAACTTAGGCTTTGTAAGGACTTATTTACCAGTCTTCGAATATGGTTGTGCCTCCAGATTCTCCTTCTTGGGCAACTCAAAGTTCCCCAAGATTTGTGAGAACCAAGTTTCCTCACCATCAGCAATAGGCACGACATCCATTTTTCCTTTCTCTCTCTTGAAAGAGACCAAGTAGAGAGGCGCAGCTACATAACAAACATTTTTGCATCAGTATATATCTATTGAAAGATATTGCTAGGAAGTTAAAGGGTTACATACCAGTTCCTTCTTCTGTATACACCGGTTTTTCCCAGCGTTCCTTCTTCCAGAAAATACTCATCCCGGCAGCGATGAGCGCCCTCTCCGGCAAAACAATATTGGGCACATCTTTAATATCTTGATACATACCTCGTCGGCAGGTATGGGAAGAGTCTCCAGCTCGATCTCATCACCGGCCCGAAATGTCATCTTCATCGGGATCACCGCCGCCTTGATAAAGAAGAACTTCTGCTTCCAGTCGTGGTAGGACTTCGGCGGCACCAACAGCAATCGTTTGGCTTGCACACGCTGTTGGAACGAATAAAAACCCAACGAGAGTGCAGCTGGTAGAAAACTCTAAACTTCTTGACCGACGGCACGATCTGCATCGATCGGCAACGAACTCAAAATGCCGGATCCTCACCATTCCCATCGGGCTCAACTGAGAAATGTGAATCTTGTAAAAACCAAGAATTTCTAGCAAGAAATGGGTCACCGGCAGCCGGAAGTTCCCTTCGGCAAAATAATCGTAAAATAATGTAATGTAGACGGCCGGCGCATCAGCCGTCGTGGCATTCGCCACCGGGAAAAACGCTTTCCAGGACGGAGCGAAAAGGAAGTTGGTGGCAAGATTATCGAAATCTTTCTTCGACCACTTTAGCAGTGGCAAACTTGACAACGACATCTCAGCAGAACTTGCACCGGTGGCCATAACTCGAACTTTGAAGAAAACTTAGAAAACTTTGAAGGTCGCCGGAATTTTTGAACACAAATTTCTCTCAAGTTATAATTGGGTGAAGAAGTAAATGGATCGTTGATCCCTTTATATACTAACTGCAATTAATGCATGATTTGACTACAGCGACTTTTGCGACCGTCACGTATCCCCAAGTAACCGCAGGGGCGAGTGGGGAACAGTAACCGCCCCACGCGTGCGAGTGTCGCCGAAAAGCATTAAATACGTAAGACATGTACTGTTGACAGCTTGTCAACAGTACCACCACGTCTCAAGAACGTGTGTCGTCACCAACTACACCATCCAGATAAGTGACACGTGTCTAAGTATATTTGAAATTCAAATACTTTTTCAAAATTCACTTGCGACACGTCATCAAGATGCATAAAGCAACAAAAAGCTAGTCCTTACCTAGCGCAGCACATTTATCTTAAGTCCAGTGCTCCACCTACTTTTTGTTCTTACATAGGAGCAACACTGGACTGGGGGACTTGAAGGGGTATGGTCCCAAAAACCTTGCGCCAATCAAGAAACCAACCCATTAATAACTTCTAAGAAAACTACGCGCAGACTTCTTTGCCAAAATAAGATTTATTAGAACTCTGCGCCAAATATCCAAGAGAGGAAAGCGTCATTTAACTACCTTGAACACTCTCTTTGGATAAATGCTTCATTAACTACCTTGCGCGGCTCGCGCAAGGTTCAAAGTTAACCTTGAACACTCTTTTTGGATAAATGCTTCATTTAACTACCTTGCGCGGGCTCGTGCAAGGTTCAAAGTTAACCTTGAACACTCTCTTTGGATAAATGCTTCATTTAACTACCTTGCGTGGGCTCGCGTAAGGTTCAAAGTTAACCTTGAACATTCTTGTTTGATAATGCTTCATTTAATTACCTTGCGCGGGCTCGCGCAAGGTTCAAAGTTAACCTTGAACACTCTCTTTGGATAAATGCTTCATTTAACTACCTTGCGCGGGCTCGCGCAAGGTTCAAAGTTAACCTTGAACATTCTTGTTTGATAATGCTCCATGCACAAACCTTGCGCAGATATTTATATCAAAGCAAGCATCCACCAAACGTTGCGTTACGCAGCAAGGAGAAGAAGGAAGATCAGTTAACTAACTTGCGTTTCTCGCGCAAGGAAACAGTAAATCCTGAGAAACTTTCCCTTAGCAAAATCCTTGACTTGGTGCAGAAGCAAAATGGAGACTTTTCTGTTGTAACAGAATGTACACGTGGTGAATAATAGATGGGTAACAGCTGTGAAACCTTATAGAAGCCATTAACACCCATCGTGCAAGCATCTTTTCGTTATAACAATTGCCACATGGTAGCATCTGACGGCTGAGGAAGATCACGGTGATGGCATGCTCACAATTTATAAGATGTAGTGATCTCATGTTGACACGTGGCACCTCCTAACCGCTGATGAGCTCACGATCCATGTGCACTAACGGATTGCCAACAAACGTTAACGGAATAACAAAAGATTCCTTTAAAGTTAACAATCTCTCTTTTTGGCACCAAACACCGGCTATAAATAAGTAACTTGGAGTTCAAGGAAAGATATTCACTCTCAACTACTCTCTCACTTACAATACTTACTTCCGACTACCCCCCTTCTCCCCGTGGCGAGCTAACGGTGTTCTGTTTTGCATGATCAGCCGGAATATTGTTCTATTCATCTTTCATCGTGAAACCAAACGGAGGGTTAACCCTTTTATGCAGAGCCCATTCCATAAATCTACTTTGATTTCGGTCTAGTTGATCGAGGGTTTGTTCACATTATAATTTACAAATTGTTTTTTCTTCATTACTATAACTCACGTTTAATAAACTCAGATCCTACAAAGCTTTAGTGAATGGATAAAACGGATGATAGGCTTAGCCTATTTAGCCGGCGGTCTTATTTCTCTATTTAATTAGCTTTGGATATTTATTTCAAAAATTAGTAAAAGTCAATATGTGTATTTGCAAAATAGTGGTCAATATATGTATCTTCTTCATTATCTCTTTAATTTTTTATTGTTAGACGTGTGTGTATTTTTTTAATGAAAAATGTTAGTACTACTTTAACTTAAATCAATAATTTTAAATTACTAAATTATCCATGTTTGAACGTAAGAAATCTCTCTAATAGGCCTGTGTGTATTACTTTGTTAATTTCTATCCCTTTGTTCTCTAGCAAATAGAAGAAGTACCTTCTCCATTTCACACTAAAAAAATATTTTTCTGTATTTACCTCGCTACAAGCTATTGGTGATATTTGGTTTTAGAAAATGTGTAAATTGTATTGTTATTAAGGTATAATTGGGATATTCATTGTTGGTAAAACATTTTACTTTATATGCTAAGTAGTAATCAAAATTGTTTATCATTGCTGGTTTGGTTTTCTTTTTTAATTAATCTTTCAAACGCTGCAATGGTCAAGTAAAGATATGCACTTGGTTTTAAATTTAAACCTTTAAAACAAAATGTACCGACTTTTAAGTTAATTTTTTAACTCCCAACTATACGTCCTCATCAAGACTTTTGCATTTACAATCCTATGCATGTGACTCTCGAGGTGCGATCTTTTGTGTATGTTCTTTGTCTCCATGTTCTTAGAGGTACCATGGTCTTTCAGGCTATGGAAGTTTGAGTTAATAATAGATCTGTGATGTCCTTAGATGTTTTGGACCGTATTGAGCTACATTGATATCATGAGAGGCTTAGATGGTGTGAAGGGAGGACTTCGGCACAAGTTCTGTGATTTCGCGGGGCATATGTTTAAAAAAATGCGATATATATATGTTAATTTTTTTTAAATACTAAACTCATACAATTTCCAGTAAGGCTCATTCACAAATATTTTTTTATGGTTTTGAATTTAGCCCACTAGGTTAATTGAGCACATTAATAATTGAAATAAAGTCTTAGATAATATAAACCGTGAAGAGTTGATCCACTAATTTGCTATGAAAAATGTAAGGAGGGATGTACGAATCTTTGGTTAGCTATTAACTTATTAGTTATTATGGTATGTAACTCATTCGAATACTTATAATTTTCTCATTTTTTGTAATTGTATTGTTTATTGAATACAACGATTTTGTCATTTTCGTAATTGCATTGTTTATCGTTAAGGCATAAGGGCACATTTTTCGAGCTCGAACAGTGTACATGAATTCTCAGAGACGCCACTGATTGATATATTTAACGAGTATAATGCCTTGGCCGACAGGCTCGGGAAATCTTTGAAATTTCATCGTGATGGTGATATTGGTACACTTATGTGAAGTTTTACGCAGGAATGTTAGGTTTCAAACCGATTAAGGCGAACCAAATTACATTTTCTTTTTATAACAGCTAATGTTATTCATTTACATTCATAACTCAAAATTTTTTTTTTGCCAATGTTTGAACATGTGACTCTAGTCTAAGAAGCATGTATGTCTACCAAGTGGACTAACCCCAAATTATTACAAAATTCAGTTTTAGGTCTGGTTTTAAGCTGAAACTGAGTTAGATAATCAGTTTTAGGTTTGCTATTAAGCTGATACCGAATTAGGTAATCAGTTTTCGGTTTGAGAAAATTTAGTTCGGTTAAAACTAAGAACCCAAATTATATGTATTGGGCTTTGGATTTCTAGATATTTACAACGAATTAGAATTTGGTTTCCGGATTGTACAACTTTTAATTTGGTTCGGTTTTAACCAAAAAAATATATAAGATAATGAACTCTACAAATGAAATTCGAACAATGAACACCCATTGTTTTTTTTCTTTGTGGTCCTTTTTCTAGTATCCAACAAATTTTGTTACTTGATTTCAGTATGATTCTATAGTGCTGGTCACATAATATGTTTCTATTTCTTTTACCGGATTATAGACGCTAGTCTTACTAGTACTGTGCATATTCTACGAGCATACAGAGAAATTAAGATTTTAGTCATTTTCTCACTATTTGTATTATTATTTGAGTCAACAATTTTTGTTGTTTGTTTTATTAGTTTAGAGAAGATTGATTTGAATTAATACTTAAACCTAGATTTTTTTTATTTGCATTTTTTTTTTTAACAAGGAGTAACTAAGAAATTAACAATTTTCCTACTTTGTGTCTGACATGATTTAACATATCAATCTATCAACCTGAAATTTGCTAACTTTTCAACTCTACACAATTGACATCCACATAGGTAGTTATAGAATACCTCGTTTAATGTTACTGACATTTCAATGCACTAACCTTAGAACACTCGGTGTGGGACGTCCACCCCTGGCTTGGACCGCGACGCCCCCCAATACCACACTGGGTGGGTGGGTGGTCGTCGTCTAGACGTCGGCTTGAAAACGTTGGAGACGTGCCGGCTTCTTTCAAAATTATAGTTGTTTGAACGGCTAGTTTAATAAAAAAAAATTAAGCTAATAATTTTACCTATAGATACCTCAATACCATCTCACTTTTTTACACATTTATTCACCTTCATCACTCAAATTTATAAAATCATTCTCATCTTTTTATAATTCTTCAACCTTTTATAAAATCCTTCAACTTTCGCCATGGATCAATACAACCCGAGCAACCCACCGAACCCGAACCCAAACCCAAACCAAAACATTTTCTCGGTACTCGGCTACTATCCTTGTATGGAACCGAGTTGGTCATCCTCACAATTTTCGTACAACGCTTTTGGGGGTTTTCAACAAAGCCCCAACGCGTTTTTGCAAATGAGCCAAGTGCAACAAATGCAGTCGGTGCAACAAATGATGATGCGAAACCCATTTAATGCGCAATTTCCAACCCAACCACAATATTCCCCAACACGGGAGTCTCCCCAACCACAACCTGAAGAGGACGACGTCAAGAATTTGTGCCGGAGACCCAACCGCAATCGTCTAAACGAAAAAAAGGGAAGCAACATATGGTTGAAAAAGATCAACCTTCGAAAGGGAATGCGAAACTTTGGACGAATATGGAGGATGAGGCGTTAGCCAAGGCGTGGGTTAGCACTTCCAAAAGCCCCATTATCGGTGTATAACGTTTGCTACAATTTAAAAATATACCAAAATTTATGTATTATACTTTTTTAATATAACTTTTGCTACAATTTAAAATTATAGTAACAACCGAACCGGCGAGGGGTTATGGAAAGAAATTTTGTCGAAGTTTTGTCACACCCCGACCCGCAGCGGAATAAGAGTCGGGGCATAATTGGGTTATCACCAAAGCTCATGATGTTTACTAATATGTTTCATATTTATTAAATTCAAAATTTCAACTTCAATATTCCAAACAAGTTCATACAATTACAAGGAAAAAGTAACTAAATAAACAATCCAAAGCCTAAACCGATTTATTCTTCTAAGCCGTCCTATATGTTTCTTGCTGCAACTGGATCACCTGTATCATGTGTAAAAATGGGGGGTTTTGGGTCAACAAAAGTTGGCGGTGAACCTTGTTAGAAAACATTTATTATTGATTTCTTGTTATATTTAATATGAAAAATTGTGCAATAATATGTGAGCAAAAGTAAATAAACATACAATAACAAACCACCTTGCATGAGTATATGACATGAATGATAATGTATATGTTGGCAACGTCACGTTCCGCTCATAGGTAATGGGGAACGGACGGCCTATGATGATGTATGTGCATCAAGGCTCCAATCAAACGGAGCCGATCGTATGTTGGCAACGCCACGTTCCGCTCATAGGTAATGGGGAACGGTTCCGCTCGTAGGTAATGGGGAACAGACGGCCTATGATGATGTATGTACTGAAAATGATAAATTTAATCTAAACATTAACCACACAAACAGTTGATACATATTGAATACACATTTGATCATGGATATGATGGATGCACAAGTGTTTAAATGTAATAAATAATAAGACACATGATACACCCCAAAATGTGATTAAAACGGGGAATTTGTAGAGATTCACTCACATTGGGTGCGTTCGTTTGATGATGTTGAATGCGCAAGAGTTTAGAGAGTTGATCGACGAGGAATAACTAGCCTAAATAATAACGAAAAGGTACGGTAAATAAGTGGATTTTATTAACAATTTTAATAGGATTTTTAGATTTATTTTTGTGAGTTTAAGGTCATTTTCTAACTTTAAAAATATTATTTTTAAGTATTTTTAATTGATTTATAAATTAAATAAATAAATAAAAATATAAAAAAAAATGTTGACTTTTTGGCTTGACCGTTGACCGTTGACTTTGATTGTTGACCGGTTCGGACTTGTGTTTGTTTGCGCTGAGTGAGGTTCGAACTTGTGACCTCTCGTACGCGTGCACGCAGCTCTACCAACTGAGCTACGTGTCTAACCCGAAATATTCTAAGTTTTAATTATATATATATACTAATTAAATGTTTTAATTTATTCGATTTATACTAAAAGAATTTAAATGATTGAACCGGTTGCAGGGAAACCGAATCGAACTCGGGTCCCTTGGTTTGTAAGCGCACAGCCCAACCAGTTGGGCTGTGTAACTTATCTGTTAAACTTACAGTTTAAATTAATCTTAAGAACATCCTGGGTCCTACTCTAATTCAGTAACAAAAAAATTTGTTTTAATTCGGAAAGCCGGTGCGTTTGTAAGATTCGAACTCGTGACGTGCGCTATGTGTTTGCACACAGTCCACCGCTGGACTGTGTGTCTAACCGGTTTTATATCTTGTTTTAATTAAACTTATACTTATTGTTCGACTTCATCTTCTTCGTTCAAAGACACAGACAACGATATTCGACAGTTCTTGATTAATTCGATTAACGAACATATAAATGATTAAAATGTAATGGACAAAGAAGGTTTTGGAAATGAATGTACCGGAAAGATGATTTTCTCATAACTCCGGCAAAGGTCGTCGGCTCTGTTTTATGAATTCCGTCTGAGCGGACCAATTAACAGTTTTGATTAACTATTGTGAAATTAAATGACTAAACAAGAATTATCAAAGAGTTTAGATGTTCGTACCGATTCACAGTGTGATTTCGGAATTTTCAGAAATTTTCTGGAGAGTGCTGAATATCCGGTAACGTCGTCTGGGACCGATTCTGGTTGAAGGATTTAAGTTAGTATAAGTCTAACAACGGATAGAAGATGAAAGAATTGAGAAATTTACCGATTCGATGAATGTCACGGTTTTCCGGCGAAAGTCCGGCGATATCAGAAAACGTTTCTGACGAACAGAAATTAGAGCGAAAGTGAAATTGGAGGTTCTGAGAGTGTTTCCGAATTATGAGACGATGATATTGTTAGAGTAAATCAGGAAGTAAATGATTTCGGTTTTCAACTCCCAAAATCATATGAATCGAGACAATTGATGACCGAATTGATTAAGAACGTAGGCAGCAATTGATCTATCGGTTATAATCAGTAATAGCGATCACTCAACAGTCTGGACAGTTGAAAGCCGATGAGCGGTTTCAGTTTGACGCAAACAGATGAGTTCACGGGTAGAGTTAAGTTTTATTTGTTTCCTTGTTTACACAAACGAACCAAGTGGCGGAGTGGTTAAGTTGTGTGCTGGTTGTGTCTTCCGGCTGACCCGGGTTCGAAACCCGGCAGCCTATTTTCATTTTTATTTACTTTATTTTTACTTTTTAACAATTTTAGTTTCCATATTCTAAAATGTTTATTAGTTATGTATTGTTTAAAATTAAAATGAGCATTAAATAAGCAACGAAAATTTGAAACTGACTATTCGATTAATAAACGAAGCGGGTTTTGAAAACCCGTTTTTCGACGGATGTTACAGTATCCCCTACTTTTAGAAATTTCGTCCCGAAATTTAAGTAGTAGTGGTAACAGGAAAAAGATGCGGGTATTTTTCGCGCATTGAGTCTTCACGTTCCCAAGTACACTCAGGTCCTCGTTTCGACTCCCAGCGTACCCTAACAATTGAAATACGACTCCGTCTTAAACGTTTTTCTCCGAAGTCCATGATCTCTACTGGTCTTTCAATGAAGTGCATAGATTCATCGATCTGAATATCTTCTAGGGGAATATGGAGGTTTTCATCGGCGAGGCACTTCTTTAAGTTTGATACGTGGAACGTAGGGTGAATTCTGTTGAGTTCTTTTGGTAAGTCAAGCTTGTATGCTACAGGTCCTACTCTTTCGAGTATCTTGAAAGGTCCTACGTAACGTGGTGCTAGCTTGCCCTTCTGACAAACGAACTACTCCCTTCCACGGTGATACTTTTAAAAGTACATGATCACCAATGTTAAACTCCAAAGGCTTTCGTCGTTTGTCTGCATAACTCTTTTGACGACTTTGTGCCGCTAGAAGATTGTTTCGAATTTGATGGATCTTGTCTGTTGTTTCTTGAATCAACTCTGGACCGGTGATTTGAGCTTCTCCAATTTCGTGCCAACATACTGGAGATCGGCACTGACGACCATATAAAGCTTCGAAAGGTGCCATGCCGATACTTGAATGATAGCTATTGTTGTACGAAAATTCAACTAATGGTAGATGAGCGTCCCAATTTCCCTTGAAGTCTATGACACATGCTCGAAGCATGTCTTCAAGTGTTTGGATGGTGCGTTCAGATTGTCCATCAGTTTGAGGATGATAAGCGGTACTGAGGTCTAATCGTGTACCCAAAGCGGCTTGTACGGCTTGCCATGTTCGTGAAGTGAAACGACCATCACGATCTGAAATAATGCTTAACGGTACACCATGACGGCTTACGATCTCGCTGATGTAGATACGAGCCAACTTCTCGTTCTTGAAGTCCTCGCGAATCGGAATGAAGTGAGCTGATTTTGTAAGACGATCAATGATTACCCATATAGTGTCATACCCACTGGAGGTGCGAGGTAACCCGGTAATGAAGTCCATGGTTATGTTTTCCCACTTCCATACAGGTATTTCAGGTTGGACTAGAAGTCCTGAGGGTCTTTGATGTTCAGCTTTTACTTTGGAACATGTAAGGCACTTGGAAACAAAAACAGCGATATCTTTCTTCATGCCAGGCCACCAGTAGGTGTATCGAAGGTCTTGATACATCTTGTCGGCTCCTGGGTGTACAGAGTATCGTGTTTTGTGCGCCTCATTCATAAGGAAATCACGAAGGTTATTGTGATCGGGGATCCATATGCGATCTAGATAGTACAGAATACCGTCGGATTTAGTTTTGATTTTAAGTTCTGCTCCACAAGACAGCTCATTACGTACGTCGTTTTCTGTTATAGAAACATGTTGGGCTTCTCGGATTTGATCTTTGATGTCGGTTATGCGAACATAGAAGACGAATGGAGTTCGCATAACCCTTTCGACTGAGCGCATCGGCCACCACGTTTGCCTTGCCAGGATGATACCGAATTTCACAGTCGTAGTCATTAAGAAGTTCGACCCATCTTCGTTGCCTCATGTTTAACTCCTTTTGGTTGAAGATATTTGGAGGCTCTTGTGGTCAGTGTATATCTCACACTTAGTATCGTAGAGGTAATGTCTCCATATCTTAAGAGCGAACACAACGGCTCCAAGTTACAGGTCGTGGGTGGTGTAGTTCTTCTCATGAATTTTGAGTTGTCTAGAAGCATAAGCTATCACTTTTCCTCTTTGCATTAGTACACAGCCTAGTCCCTGCCCTGACGCGTCGCAATAAACCACGAAGTCATCACAACCTTCAGGAAGTGTGAGGATAGGTGCGTCACAGAGTTTTTGTGTAAGGGTTTGGAAGGCTTCTTCCTGTTTAGGTCCCCATAAGAAGGGTTTTCCTTTATGTGTTAAAGCCGTGAGTGGTACAGCGATACGGGAGAAATTTGCAATGAAACAGCGATAATAACCAGCCAAACCAAGAAATGATCTTACTTCGATAGGTGTACGTGGCGCTTGCCATTCCTACACTGCCTTGATCTTCGAGGGATCAACATGAATTCCCTTGTCATTGACGACGTGTCCAAGGAATTGTACTTCCCTTAACCAGAATTCACATTTCGAAAACTTAGCGTACAGCTTTTCTGTCCTTAAGAGTGTAAGGATGAGTCGAAGATGCCTTTCATGATCAAACTTAGACTTTGAGTAGATGAGGATGTCGTCGATGAAGACTATGACAAAACGGTCGAGATAAGGTTTGCAGACTCTGTTCATTAGATCCATGAAGACAGCTGGGCATTGGTTAAACCAAATGGCATGACCATGAATTCGTAATGACCATAACGAGTTCGGAAGGCGGTCTTTGGGACGTCTTCTTCATGTACTCTGAGTTGATGATAACCAGAACGAAGGTCGATTTTTGAAAAACAGGTGGCGCCTTGAAGTTGGTCTAGAAGATCATCGATGCGAGGTAATGGGTAGCGGTTCTTGACCGTTAACTTGTTGAGTTCTCTGTAGTCGATACACATGCGAAACGTTCCATCTTTCTTCTTCACAAAAAGGACAGGTGCACCCCAAGGCGATGAGCTAGGACGTATAAATCCTTTGTCAGTCAGCTCTTGCAGTTGACTGGCTAGCTCTTGCATTTCGGATGGGGCTAACCTATAAGGAGATTTTGCAACTGGTGTAGCTCCAGGTATAAGATCAATGCGGAATTCGACTTCTCTCACGGGAGGAAGTCCTGAAATGTCGTCAGGAAAAACTTGCGGAAAATCTTTTACTACTGGGATGTCTTCGAGTTTCTTCTCCTTGATTCCCTTTTTGACGACATGAGTTAGGAATGCGACATAATTCTTGCGGAGATATTTTCGGGCTTGAAGACAGGACATTAATTTGAGTCCTTTCGAAGGGGTTTCTCCAAAGATTCGTAGAGTCTGACCGTTTGCAAGAGGAATGCGAATGAACTTTTCGCGGCATACAACTTCAGCATGATGTTGGCTGAGCCAGTCCATACCAATTATAATGTTGAAACTTACCAACTTCATAGGAATGAGGTCAACTGGAAAATTGTGATCGTTTAGGGTGAGAGTACAATTGCGTATAATAGAGTTTAATGAGACCGGTTTTCCGTCAGTAACTTCTACCGTTATGGATTCCATGAGTTTATCACGAGTTTGGTTGAGGATGGGTTCAAATTCTAAGGACACAAAACTCTTATCCGCGCCAGTATCAAATAACATGGATGCATAACTACCATTGATGAGAAACGTACCGTTAACCACATTGTTGTCAGCCCTAGCTTGATTGGCGTTGATGTTGAAAGCTCTTCCTCTTGCAGGTGGAGGAGCTTGGTTAGCCTGGTTTACTGGATTAGCCTGAGCTTGGGCATGGATGATGTTCACCAGGCGTGGACAGGTGTTCCTGAAGTGGTTCGGGTCTCCACAGTTGTAACAAGCCCGCATAGGTTGCATCATGGGATAGTTGGGTTGGTAGTAGGATTTGGTACATGTTGGGCAGGTGGTAGGAGTAAAGGTTGTTGGGCTTGACCCACTATCTGATGGTGGGTTTGGGTTGAGGGTTGATTGCGGTTCGTTCGCTGAAGCGCGTGACAGGTTTGAATGGTGTGACCTGCGCGGCCATAGCCGGTGCAATGTTGGCAGGGATGATCAGGAAAGTGATGGTATTGGCAACGGTTGCATTTTGGGTATGGGCCGGAGTATGGCTTTTTATATGGTGCAGGTGAGGGGCAACTTGGGTGATGGGTGCAGCAGGGATAGGGAAATTTGTTTGTGTGACAGCAAAGTTTCTGGTGTTTCGTTTCCTCTTACTAGCAAACTTTGAGGAGGAGGTGGAATGGTTTGAAGTTTGGCCCTCAATGGGGGCTTTCTTTTTCTCGTCCTTAAATTTGCCGTTACGGATACGATTCTCGGTAAGCTCGGTAGCTAGTTCCATAGCAGCTTCAAGTGTTGCAGGCGAAGTGCTTAGAACCGAGTCTTGAATTTTCGAGGGGAGGCCTCGAATATAGTGTTCGACTAAGCGGTATACTGGGGTGAACAAGTTGGGGATCATTTGGTTCAACTCTAGAAACCTTTTGTTGTAGGAAGTATGATCTCCTTCCTTTTGCTTTAACGAGTGGAATTCATCCTCTAACTTTTTGATCTCGCTTCTTGGACAGAAGCGTCTCGTCATGATTTCCCTTAACTCCTCCCATGTTAAGGCCATTGCATCTTCGATTCCTCTCTTACCTTTTTCTGTATTCCACCAGGTAAGAGCTACTCCAAATAGTCTCCCGGTTGCGTAACGTACCTTGCGATCCTCGGGACAATCGCAATTGAGGAAGGTGTTTTCAATTTCCTCAAACCAGTGGAGGAGAGCAGTGACACCTTCGGTCCCTTCAAATTTCGGGGGATCGCAAGACTGAAGTGTTTTAAGAGCACTTTTTGGAGGGAGGGTTGTCGAGTTCTGGTCTTCTTGATGGGGAGGATTGATGGGATTTGCGGCGAGAGCTTGTTGGACTTGAATTACGATGTCAGGAAAGCACCGCGGCCATTTGTTTTGCGATTTGGGTGGCCAAGCGTTCGTTTGACCTTCCTGGCCTTCTACCCCCACGTTGCTGCCTAGCCGACATCTACAGGAACATACATAAGAAGATTGTGAGTTTAAGGAGTCTTTTTAGGTGTCATGTGTCGTAAAAAAAAATAACATAAACATCAATAACGCAACTACATCCTTAGGATGTCTTGGGTTTGCTCATGTTTGGGCCTCCAATGTCCCCCATACCATCGCCTGTATAGTCATGTGGGCCCCCATGACTATTGGCTTAGTAGGATTCACATTGGTGTTGGCGGTTTAACACTTGCATCACCCGAATGAAAACCATGAAATATGTTTGCGAGATGTATGGTCGGAGGGTGTCCAGGTGTAGACACAATGACAACTCAAAGTGGGGTTAGCTCACACGACGTTTGGTATAGCATGCTTTGGCCTAATAGGTCCTTCGTACTCTCATCGTTAGTCCCCAGGTAGGCAAACTGGTCCTTTATTTTGGATTTATACGAATGCCAAGCCTAGACAGGACGTTCCGACTACCGGTACTTGTACCCTTCCAGTTACTAAATGCCCGTCATGAGAACTCACTTTGATGTGATTTGAAAAAAATACAAAAATCGTTGCAAAAATCATGGAAATTGTGTGGTGTGTGTCTCATGGATATGATATGTAGAGGATATGATTCATGATGAGCATTGTTATTAATATGTACTATGAACATGCTCGCATAACATTGAATGTAACAATAAACATAAAGCATATAAACATCATGAATTTTGTATGTAACACATAAACAATTTAAACATTTCTAATCAACTATAGTATAGGCTCTAAGGGTCTAATAACCTATCCTATATCCCTATAGTCATGGCTCTGATACCAATCTGTCACACCCCGACCCGCAGCGGAATAAGAGTCGGGGCATAATTGGGTTATCACCAAAGCTCATGATGTTTACTAATATGTTTCATATTTATTAAATTCAAAATTTCAACTTCAATATTCCAAACAAGTTCATACAATTACAAGGAAAAAGTAACTAAATAAACAATCCCAAGCCTAAACCGATTTATTCTTCTAAGCCGTCCTATATGTTTCTTGCTGCAACTGGATCACCTGTATCATGTGTAAAAATGGGGGTTTTTGGGTCAACAAAAGTTGGCGAGTGAACCTTGTTAGAAAACATTTATTACTGATTTCTTGTTATATTTAATATGGAAAAATTGTGCAATCATCATATGTGAGCAAACGTAAATAAACATACAATAACAAACCACATTGCATGAGTATATGACATGAATGATAATGTATATGTTGGCAACATCACGTTCCGCTCATAGGTAATGGGGAACGGACGGCCTATGATGATGTATGTGCGATCAAGGCTCAATCAAACGGAGCCGATCGTATGTTGGCAACGCCACGTTCCGCTCATAGGTAATGGGGAACGGTTCCGCTCTTAGGTAATGGGGAACAGACGGCCTATGATGATGTATGTACTGAAAATGATAAATTTATCTAAACATTAACCACACAAACAGTTGATACATATTGAAATACACATTTGATCATGGATATGATGGATGCACAAGTGTTTAAATGTAATAAATAATAAGACACATGATACACCCAAAATGTGATTAAAACGGGGAATTTGTAGAGATTCACTCACATTGGGTGCGTTCGTTTGATGATGTTGAATGCGCACGAGTTTAGCGAGTTGATCGACGAGGAATAACTAGCCTAAATAATAACGAAAAGGTACGGTAAATAAGTGGATTTTATTAACAATTTTAATAGGATTTTTAGATTTATTTTTGTGAGTTTAAGGTCATTTTCTAACTTTAAAAATATTATTTTTAAGTATTTTTAATTGATTTTAAATTAAATAAATAAATAAAAATATAAAAAAAATGTTGACTTTTTGGGTTGACCGTTGACCGTTGAACGTTGACTTTGACTGTTGACCGGTTCGGACTTGTGTTTGTTTGCGCTGAGTGAGGTTCGAACTTGTGACCTCTCGTACGCGTGCACGCAGCTCTACCAACTGAGCTACGTGTCTAACCCGAAATATTCTAAGTTTTATAATATATATATATATACTAATTAAATGTTTTAATTTATTCGATTTATACTAAAGAATTTAAATGATTGAACCGGTTGCGGGAAACCGAATCAAACTCGGGTCCCTTGGTTTGTAAGCGCACAGCCCAACCAGTTGGCCTGTGTGACTTATCTGTTAAACTTACAGTTTAAATTAATCTTAAGAATATCCTGGGTCCTACTCTAATTCAGTAACAAAAAAATTTGTTTTAATTCGGAAAGCCGGTGCGTTTGTAAGATTCGAACTCGTGACGTGCGCTATGTGTTTGCACACAGTCCACCGCTGGACTGTGTGTCTAACCCGGTTTTATATCTTGTTTTAATTAAACTTATACTTATTGTTCGACTTCATCTTCTTCGTTCAAAGACACAGACAACAATATTCGACAGTTCTTGATTAATTCGATTAACGAACATATAAATGATTAAAATGTAATGGACATAGAAGGTTTTGGAAATGAATGTACCGGAAAGATGATTTTCTCAGAACTCCGGCAAAGGTCGTCGGCTCTGTTTTATGAATTCCGTCTGAACGGACCAATTAACAGTTTTGATTAACTAATTGTGAAATTAAATAACTAAACAAGAGTTATCAAAGAGTTTAGATGTTCGTACCAAATTCACAGCGTGATTTCAGAATTTTCAGAAATTTTTTGGCGAGTGCTGAATATCCGGTAACGTCGTCTGGGACCGATTCTGGTTGAAGGATTTAAGTTAGTATAAGTCTAACAATGGATAGAAGATGAAAGAATTGAGAAATTTACAGATTCGATGAATGTCACGGTTTTCCGGCGAAAGTCCGGCGATATCAGAAAACGTTTCCGACGAACAGAAATTAGAGCGAAAGTGAAATTGGAGGTTCTGAGAGTGTTTCTGAATTATGAGACGATGATATTGTTAGAGTAAATCAGGAAGTAAATGATTTCGTTTTCAACTTCCAAAATCATATGAATCGAGACAATTGATGACAAAATTGATTAAGAACGTGGGCAGCAATTGATCTATCGGTTATAATCAGTAATAGCGAACACTCAACAGTCTGGACAGTTGAAAGCCGATGAGCGGTTTCAGTTTGGCGCAAACAGATGAGTTCACGGGTAGAGTTAAGTTTTATTTGTTTCCTTGTTTACACAAACGAACCAAGTGGCGGAGTGGTTAAGTTGTGTGCTGGTTATGTCTTCCGGCTGACCCGGGTTCGAAACCCGGCAGCCTATTTTCATTTTTATTTACTTTATTTTTACTTTTTAACAATTTTAGTTTCCATATTCTAAAATGTTTATTAGTTATGTATTGTTTAAAATTAAAATGAGCATTAAATAAGCAACGAAAATTTGAAACTGACTATTCGATTAATAAACGAAGCGGGTTTTGAAAACCCGTTTTTCCGACGGATGTTACAAGTTTCTTGCGATAATGGAACAAGGTCATTATCGCGACATCGATTCAATCTCTTCTAAGTGGAGAAAGATGGATCCGATAGTTAACCGGTTTTCGACGATTTATAATAACTTGTATACTGGTTGCCGTAGTGGGATGAGTGATGAAGACGTTTTTAAAGAGGCGATGAACGAAGATACGCATCGGACCGTTTTCCCCCACGTACGTGCTTAGGAAATTTTGCGAACCAATAACAAGTGGGCGCCGGTTCCAAATGAGGTTGTAACGGCCAAACGAACAAAAACCTCGGAGACTGGTAGTTACAGTGCTGGGGGCTCGGACGCACGATGTCAAATAAATATAAACGACAAGCCCGAATTTGACGATGAAGAGTTTTTGGTTCGAGAGGAGGAACGTTCTCCAGGCAGGGACAAATCAAAAAGGGCGGCAGCTGCAAAAAAACAAGCCGCGTCGGGGGGCGGTTCCAAAATGGACGACCTTATGGCTTAGTTCAAAGCGTTCACCGAGGTCACGGCCCAAAAGGTGAAGGCGAAGGAACGTGAGGTCGAAGAACGGGTTCGGTTGAAGCATGAGGAAAACGAGTATAAAGAGTGGGAGATCATGATAGCCGACTAAACTCGTATTCGGAAGAAGATCGACCGATTTTGCGAAGAATGAAAGAAAAAATCGCAAAAAAGTGGAGTTCATAGGATTCTTTTAGGTCATGTTTTTTTATTTTTCGGTTATTTTCTTATTTTTTACGTTTTTTAGGTTATGTAATGTGTGATTTTTAATACTAATGATTTTATTTTATATAAGTAAATGTTAAAAACTAGTTTAATTAAAAAAAATAAATTAACTAGGTGGGGTCGGGTCGTTACCCATTTCCTTGCTTCCATCTCTGGAGGGGCGTCCTCCAAAAACTCTGACGTGTATGCTGACGTGGTGGGTCGTCCTCCAGGGAGGCCCGCCACCCACACCGAGTAGCCTTAGAGCACCCACAATGTCAAACCTCCCATAAACCATCACATCAGTTGTCACATCTACGGTGGGCATGGGTCAGTTTTGATGTAAAACCATAATCATAACCAGATTTTTTATTAAATTAATAATGATAACCAAAACCAAACAATCAAGTTGGTTTCAGTTAACCGGTTATAAATGTTAGTTTTGTTCAAGTATGGGTTAGTTAAGCAATTTAGGCTTGAAGGTTTTAAACTTCCAAAATTTTCCCCAATGAGTTAAAAACTCGTTAAGATTTTTTAGCCAATGGGCCGAAAACATATCATATCTGATCGAAGGGTTTTGTGAATTTTTGGAAGGGAGAGAGGGTAAGGCAAAGACAACACCAAGAGCATGAGTTTTTTAATGAGTCTAAAGATCTTATTGAATATCGTATTAGGGGGGAGGGTCACTTGTCCTTCCTACCCTAACGTCCTCCAATCATTACCCGTCACATCACTTAATCTATTTACTACACTAAACTACTTGATTTGGTGGCACCACTAACCTAACTAAATTATGGACCTTACCATTTTACACCTCTCTCTCTCTCATACCCTCACACACAGACACACACTCGACTTGTATCCACCCCAACCCGTACATGTCGGCAACAACCCATTAGACGGGCATCGGTCTTGCCGCCACAGTTAGTTAGTACCTGACGTCCAAAGTTTGAGTGGCCCGACCCTCCTTAGAGCAGCCCCCATGGGGTGTTCTTGACCACCAAGAATGATGTCAAGGCCCGTTTGCGTAATTCTTGACTCTCGGGTGGGAGCTATTTTGGCAACCATTCTACATGTGAACGCCAAGAACGGAATGTCGATGGGTTAGTTTTTTTTCAGTTATATCATATATATATATACACACACAATGACATGCATCAAAAGCAAAGAAACAAAAAATAATTCTAAACAAGGTATCTTATTTATGAATGAAAAATACATTACATGAGAAGCCCTTTAATAAGGATTTGCTAAATTTGGTGCCCTTTAATAAGGATTTGCTAAATTTGGTGCCCTTTAATAAGGATTTGCTTTGGCATGTTTCCTAAATTTTTGAAATTACTATTGAACTAAGCAAATTCAAATTAATGTCATAAATAAAAACATAAATTATGCAAATCAATTATTTATGTGTTATTATCTATAAAAAGAGGTCTAGAAGTTGACGAAACTAGGGTGAAATCTTTAATCAAGGAATTCGAGTTTGATACCTAAGTTAAATGTGGGGGTGTTCAAATAGCTCGCAAACCGAGATTCGCTCGAAGCTAGCTTGGAAAAAGCCCGTTTGTAAATGAGTCGGCTTAGCTCGATATGTTAACGAGCCAATCCCGAGCTCACGAGCCGGCTAGAATTATTTTATTTTGTATAGTTTAATTCATAATAAAAAGATTAATTCATCAGTTGCGTAAAAAAATATCGGAAAATAAATAAAAAGATTATACATATGATATTTTTAGTATGTTGATGTGCTTAGATAGTAACAAATAAATTGACATAAGCACAGACGAGTTTAAGATAAAAAAAACAAATAACTACTAACTACACACATAACAGGCAAACATACATATCAGGATATAATATATTTCAGGTAACTTACCGAATATCAACCCTAGGACACAAATTTATTAACGCTAACAATATGAATAATATCTAAGGAATGTGACTTTTAATTATGAAATTATTAGAGAAATGAAATACTAAAAATAATTTTTAAGAAACTAAAGATCGGAAAGAATAACTCGTTATGATCAAACTCCCCCTAATACTTTTGCAAAGTCTTCCGATTATTTATTTATGAAAATCTCATCATAGTAGAACTATTAATGAGGTGTGAAGTGTTAAAAAGTCATTACCCTACCCGGTTGACCACATAACCCCGAATACTCAGCTATAGACACACCTAACTATCCGGTTTTAAGTAACTAAGTAATTTACCACTTGCCTGCCACGCGTCCTTCGCAGATTGGTTGTTAATTCTAAGCGTGCGTTACATTTCCACATCGCATTAAATGCGGTGAGTATAAATAGGGGTGAACCATCTAGGGTTTCATTCACGACTTCAAACTTTTTCTTGAAATTCTCTGCAATCTTCTCTTGAGTTCTTGTGTTCTTGTGTTCTTGAGTCTTCTTGTTTTCAAAACTCCTCTTCTTTGATTTCCATGGCGACTAGGGGTCCTGAGACCGTGTCCACCACTGAGACTTCGACCTCGTTGCCGGCGATCAAGTGGAGCTAGGCCAGTTTCCAACGCATGGTTTCCGGCTACCGGTTCTCTAAGGTCTGGGATGCCCGGTTTCGGCGGAGGGTGATACTACTGCCGATGCTCCGGTCGGTTACATCACACTATTTTTTGATTTTTTTGCAGATGCTAACTTCCGGTTGCCGGTTACAAAATTTTTTCGTCAAATTTTGGATTTTTACAGATTCCACATCTCCCAACTCAATCTGGTGGGGATGGTGAGAATAAAGCACTTTGATTTTTTGTGCCTGACAATGGGTGTTACCCCAACCGTCGACCAGTTTTGGATTTTTTACCAACTCCATTGTTCTATGGGTTTTATTCTTTCCAAAACCGTTTACAGCCGAAGAAAATTTTGCTCCCCCCCCCCCCCCCCGCCAAAGTCTTCCATGATTGGAATGCTAAATTTTTTACATAAAGGTTGGGGTGATACCCCTCCGGATGCACTTCCGGAGGGTAGAGGATATCCCCGTGGAGACCGTCCCTGTACTGTTGGTGGAGTCCTGGTACAAGGACTTGAAAGAGATCCCAGCGATCCAACTGCCAGAGAGGGCATTGGTGGTGGCTGGGATAAGTTTAGTGTGGAAACCCAACCGCCAGGAGAGACCGGTTTATATGGAGGGGGATAGGAGTAAGTACTTTTGTCTTCTTGTTGCATTATTTCTTGGTTTTGCGTTGTGTGTAGACTAACCGTGTGTTCTTCCTTTGCAGGGGTGCCGCTGTACGTGGTGGCATTCGAAAGGGCGCAAGGGCACATTGAGAACATCGCCCTGGGCCCGGAGGAGCCCACTTGGTATGCTCAGATCTTGGGGAATTTTGAACTCCCCAATAATGAATATTTGTTGGCCCTCGCACCCGGTACTGGTAAGCCCTCATATTGTTAAGTGTTTTTATCTTTGCATATCACTTATTGTGTTGCGCCATTGTGCATGCGCTTTAAAGGACTTGGGCATTGGCCCCGATCTGAAAAAGAAGAGGCGCGCGGGGCCTAGCGCGGCAACTGAGAAGAGGGTGCTTCAACCCAGGGCAGACCCGCCCAAAGGTAAGCGTATTGTGTCTGATCATTGGAAAGACTATGTAGTAGTCTCTGACTCATTAGAGGGTCTTGTGCCTGTAGGTGTGAGGAAACCCAAGCTGGAGCCGGTAGTGATCCCGGCTGCCAACCCGGACGGGCGAGCCAGTGGAGGTCGAGTCCAGCCCGGATCCCTCAAGCGAAAGAGGGGTCTGAAGAGCGATATCTCCGAGCAGCCTTCCAAAAAGGTTGCGCGGAGGGTGATAGGGAAGCGCGAGAGCCTGGACGCACTCGCCGTCAAAATCTCCTTAGGTAAACACCTTCGAACTTGTGTTACACTTCTTTCGTTTATATTTATTTAACTTTTTGTCATCTCGCAGGGGAGGTGAAGCAGCTTTTGTGGCTCCCACCACTCCGGTCGCGCTCAAGGATACTTCAATGCCCCTACCTGTAGGTGAAAGCGCGCAAGCGTTAAGCGCACAAGGTGGGGAGTCAACTGTGGGGGCGGCGGAGGTGCAGGTGGAGGTTGAGGCTGTAGAGCCTGAGGTGGTGGTGGAAGAAGTTGGGGTTGTTTTAGAGGAGACGAACTGATGGTGGTTTCTGAGGTTGAAGAGGTAGGTGGTGAGGGTGTTGTGGAGACGGAACCGATTTTGGTTGCCGATGATGAGGCGCAAGCTGATGTTCCATAGGGGAGCATGCAGAAGAGCCGGCACCCGGGGGTAAGGCCGTGGGATCTGGTAGAAGCCCTTCCGCAGAAGGATCTCCAATCCGCCCAGACGAGACCCCGGGTGATTTTTACTACAGGTCATATACTGCAGGCCACGCTGAAGAGATCCACACCCCTGTGTGGAAGCTAAAGAAGGGAGACGACTTCTCTCACTGGTCGGCGTGCCGTGAGATGTTTAAGGGGGCTTTCCCCCCAGCAGATGTGCGCGGCACGTTGAATAAAGTCATCAACAAACCTACCACGTATACCTCCACGCAGCAGCTAGATCCGCCTCGGTCACGCACAAGATCGTAAGGGAATGGCGGAGCATGCAGAAAGAGCAAGACAATTTGATGCTGCCAAGGCTGAACTGGTCCAAGAGCGAGCCCAAGTGGCTGCACAAAAATCTGAGTTGGAGGCAAACAAGGCTAAGTTCGCCGAAACTCAATGGACCGAAGAATGGTCCGCGCTGGGGTGGAAGAAGAGGGTCGAAAGCTCCGTTGCCACACTTGCTCAGGAGCGCAAGTTGTGGAGGGAGGCTTGTGAAAAGGATAATCACGAGAAAAAAATCCTTGAAAGATGAAGTGGCCCGGTTGCGGAGAGATAGAGCGTGAGAGGAAGACGAATGAGGCAGCTTCTGTTGGGGACACGGAGGCCAGGGCGCACCATGAGCGCAGTGAACAGAAGGAGGTAAAAACTTGCCCCTTATTATATATTTTTTTATTTGTATGTTCTATAGGATGTCATACTAATCTTGTTGTAAATAACCAGGTTGAAGCTTGCGCCGCTTTGGAGGGCGCAAAGAAGGATCTCTAGGTGGCCTTGGTGGAAAAGGCTGAAATACAACGTAGGCACCTGGAGGATAAGGAGCGGCTGCGATTGGTGGAAGCCAAGGTGGATGCGGGCGACATAAGATTTGAGAACTCTGAAGCCGCCCGCCCTATCTCGAGTCGCTGGTGGAGTCGCTGGTCAACAACATGCTATGGATGCAACAACATGGAGTTGTCAATGTAAGTACTCCGCTTGTATCTTAATTGCTTTGTCTTGATTCTAATCATGTTCTTGTATTGCAGATCGCAAAATCCATTCTGAATTCCGCAGAGCTGGACAGCGCAGTGGCCAAGCTGATGGTCACTGCGTGCCATGACAGGTATGCGCAGGGCTATGCTGATTGTGCGCATCATGTCACTCATGCACTGGACGTACAATGGGACAACAGTCGCGCTGCCACTCATGGAGTTGTTACCGAAGCTGCCTTCTCCCAGGCTAAGCGGGAGTATGACCGTCTTCAACTCCCGGCTATGGAATTGGTGAGCAAGGCGCTCCAACACGATGACTTCGTTGATCGCCTTAAAGACATATTTCCGGATGAAGCCAGGCCGCAGGGAGCGAAGAGTAGTGTAGGATCATTATTGTAATATATTTGATGTAGCTTGAATGTAACTACGCATTGCGCACATTTGTATATATATTTCCTTTAATGAGATAGATGTTTTTCTTTCCTTCCAAGTTAAAATATTTGCGTGAAAAGGACCAACTTTGTTTAGGTATAGCGAATGAAACTGGTAATGAACTTGTGTATGAATATCCCCTCCCATGCGCATGCAGTAGGTAGTGAATTTCATAAGTCATTATGTACCATGGTGTTTTCGCGTAGACCCAAAGTGGTTTCGAGCATTTGTAACAAAACATCTAGATAAAGAAAAAAAATGTATCCATTGTCTTCATTAATCAATAAGGCATAAGAGCCATGTACATAGTAGACAATAAGATAATAGGTTTGCTAATTTACATGTAGCACCTTCGTAACTGTTGCGCATTCCATGTCCTAGGGATGTTTGTGTCGTCCAAATGTTTAAGGCGTATGTGCCCTTTCCTAGGACTTCATGGATAATGTAGGGACCTTCCCACTTAGGTGCGAGTTTTTCAGGACATTCAGCGTTAGATGTTTCATTGTCGCGTAGAACGAAATCACCAGGTAGGAAGGTGCATATGCGGACTCGCGCGTTGTAGTATTTCTCGAGCTTGGATTTGTATTTTGCTTCGTTGATAGCGGCATTTTCACACCTTTCTTCTAGGAGATCCAAGTCGAGTCTGCACTCGTCTTCATTATTGTGGCTTTATGTAGCCAGCATGCGTGGTGATGGGAGGCCTATCTCTCGGATCACTACCTCCATCCCATACACTAGGCTGAAAGGAGTTTCGTCTGTGCTGGTTTTTGGCATGGTTCGATGAGCCCAAAGGATGCTTGGTAACTCATCTACCCAACCTGTTCGTGTCGTACCCAATCTTGTCTTAATCCCTTCAACGATGCTCTTGTTTATGCTCTCCATTTGGCCGTTCCTTGGGGATGCGTGACCGAAGTGAAGACATGCTCAATATGCATTTCCTTCATCCATTGATGTAGTTCTTCAGCTGCAAACTTGGGGCCGTTATCACTAACTATGCCAAGGGTAACCCAAAAGGCATATGATGTGCTCCCAAATGAACTTTTGAACTACAGCTGTTGTCGTGGATGCAAGGGGTTTTGCTTCTACCCACTTGGTGTAGTAATCGACTGCGACGATTATGAGCTTCACCGCGCCTGGGGCATCTGGGAAGGGTCCCACCATATCGATTGCCCATTGCTGGAAGGGCCATGCTGTTGTCACTGGGATCAAGGGATTCTTGGGGTGCAATGTCTTCGGCGCATGGCGCTGGCATGATGCGCACTTCCACAATGTTTCAACTGCATCTAGGTGCATGTCAGGCCAGTAGTAACCGACGTTCATGATCTTTGCTACGACCATGCGAAACCGTCTGAATTCGCATAACCTTCATGTATTTCGCGGATCAAGTATGCGCGTCTTGCGGGTCAACGCAGCGGAGGAGCGATCCAAGGTATGACTTCCGGTATAGGATACCGTCCGCCATTTCGTAGTTGAGTACTTGCTCTGGACCTTCCTTGCTTCCGCTTTGTTTTCGGGGAGTGTCCCATATTGCAAGAACATGATTATAGGAGACATCCAGGAAGGATTCCCCACTTCGATGATGTTTACTTGAGCAAAGGAACATAAGGGTTTTTGAGTACCTCAATGCGCACTTTACACGCGAGGTGCTTGAAGCTTGTAGCGGCTAATTTTCTGAGCGCGTCAGCATGTTTATTCTCGCTTCGGTTGACATGGGTTATTTTGAAGTGTTGGAATTTGGTTATTAAGGCTTGCACCTGTTCAAGATACAAAGCCATCGTTTCGCCTTTTGCGTCGTATAGGCCATTGACTTGTCCTACGACTGAAAGGGAAGTTTGCTTCCAAATTTTGTGCGCCCATTTTTATGGCTAACCGAAGGCCTCCAGAAATGCTTCGTACTCATATTCATTATTGGTGCTCTTGAAATCCAACCTGATGGCGTAGGTGAACTCTTGGTTGTCGGGGCTTTTTAGGCGGAGACATGCCTCTGCGCCATCATCGTTGGATGCGCCGTCTATGTTAAGTATCCATGCGCGGTCGTCTGTAACCGGCGCTGGGTTCTGTACAGCTTCACACTCCCGCGCTTTATTCATTGGTACTTCTGTAACAAAATGCGCTAGTATCTGGCCTTTTATTGCTGGACGTGGTTTGAACATGATGTGTGTCTACCAAGCTCAATCGCCCATTTATCTAGACGGCCAGATACGTCGGGTTTAGACAAAATTTGGGCTAAAGTGATAGTTCGTGAGAACTGTTATCACATGGCCGAAAAATACCGACGCAACCTGTGGGATGCGTAGATTAAAGCTAGAACAAGCTTTTCCATCATAGGATATCTTGTCTCTGGGTCGGTTAGCATTTTGCTGACGTAGTAGATCGGAGTTTGGACTCCTGCGCGCTCTACTAGTAGGACTGCGCCCAGAGCGATACCTGATGCGGAAAGGTAAAGAATCAGTGTCTCGTTCTTTTGCGGTGCCGTGAGTGTAGGCAGCTGAATCAAGCACTACTTTATTTGTGTGAATACCTTATCCGCATCCGGAGTCCACTGAAACTTGTTTTACTTTACACAATTCCCCAAAGTGCTGATGAATGGGAAGGACTTCATTGCGGGTTGGCTAAGAACCTGATCAGTGTAGTCAATCGCCCCCAACCGTTGCATTCCTTTGATGGTTGAGGGGGAAGGCATACGCTGAATCACTTCCACTTTCTCGGGATTGACTTTGAAACCGTTCGTGCGTGACGATGAATCCCAAGAATTTGCCTTCTTCTATTCCAAACGAGCACTTGCTGGGGTTCAGCTTCAGGTTTGCCTTGCGCAAGGATAAACGTTTTCTGAACGTTTGTCACCATCTTATCCTCATCCGGGCTCATGATAACGAGGTCATCAATGTACACTTCTACGGTTTCACCAATGTCGTCCCCGAAGACATGGTCCATTAAACGTTGATAGGTGGCTCCTGCGTTGCACAATACGAAATGCATCTTTGTGTAACAAAAGATCCCTTTGTCAGTGTGGAATGCGGTCTTGTCTTCGTCCTCTTTCTTCATTTGTATTTGGTGGTAGCCTTTGTAGCAATCAAGGAAGCATTTCCACCTAAATGAAGTGAGGGGGTCCACCTTTTTGTCGATTTCTGGTAAGGAGTAGCAGTCCTTGGGACATGCCTTGTTAAGATCTTTGAAATTGACGCACATGCGTCAACTGCCATTGTGCTTTTAGGACCATGACTGGGTTGGCTACCCATGTCTGATAGCATATTTCTCGGATGATCCCGGTTTGGAGGAGTTTTTGAAACTTGCTCGTTCAGTGCGCGGGTCTTTTCAGGACCAAAGTTGTGCTTCTTCTAAACTATAGGCTGAAGTGAAAGGAATGTGTGCAGCGCGTGCTCAGCGATTTCCCTCGGTACTCCTGTCATATCCGCCGGGACCAGGCGAAAATATCTACATGCGGAACAAAAGTTGTTTCAACCGGCCTTGACTGCGGGGGTCATGGTCGGGTCCTAGCAGTACTGTTTATTCCGTGTACTTATTGTTTAGTACCTACTTCTCTGGTTAGCCGTTGGATGATGACTTCGGTAGCTTTGTTGGTGTTCCTCTTCGACGGACATGATCTCTTTCCTTGCGTACATGATGGCTACCTCGGTTTCCGTTGGAAAACTGCAGGCAGCATGAGGAGTAGAAGTGATCATACTGAACTCTCTTTGGGCGCGCTGGCCGAGTAACACGTCATGGCGCGAAGTCGCGGGCATGACCATGAAATTAACTGAGACGTGCGCGAGTGTCGCCCATCGGAAAGAGTCAGCAGAAAAGTGATTTGGCCCAGTGGGAAGACGACTTCATTATAGAAACCAGTGAGTGGGAAGTCCACCGGCTCCAAGTGCGTCTTGTCTTCTGGGTCCAGCTGTTGGAAGCACTGTTCATATATGATGTCCACAGAGCTCCCGGGATCTATGAACATGTAATCGGTGCGATAATGGCCAAAGATGCCAGTTATCACGACCGGACGGTCCTCTTGTGGGCCCCCCAGGGACTACGGGGAAGATGACCTGTTGCTCGCGCAGTGAGGCGTGCAACTCTTCTGATGGTCGCGCTTGCGCAACAGGCCACGTTGGATCATATGAACAGACGTCATTTTCTTGTAACTCGGGCCCTCGCCGCCTCGAGTAATCTGGCGCACCTCCTTGCGCACATTTTGAAGTAAGTGGGTGAGCTTCCCACTTTTTAGCGCCTTCTCAATCTCCATGCGCAAGGAGATGCAGTTGTCGGTTGTATGCCCGTATCTTTGTGATAATCGCAGAAAAGGTTGGGGTCTTGACCTTTCTTATTGCGCATCGGCGGCGGTTGTTTGAATTGGTGATCTTCGGTGCTAAGTACCTCCGTCGGTGTTTTCGTTAGTGGTGTCCACTGACGATCGCGATTATCCTGCTTTATTTCTCTCTGGGTAGCAATTTTATTGATGGTCGCGTGAGCGTCGACCGGCGAGTAGGGGGTGCTGGCTGGTTTCCCTCCAACTCTTTTTATTCTTCTTCCCAAAACTGTTGCTCATGTCTCGGGGACGATAATGGGTAGGGGAGGTCTACTATTATTGAGGTTGCGCTCTGTTACGCATAGACCTTTGCTGTCGCCATAAGTTTCCCCAACTTTTTGGGGAGACCGGTAGTTACCGACAAGACTTTAATATCTCGTCGTAGGGATAGCATACTTGAATTGTGCACGAATCAGGTCTTGGTGCACATCCCCTATCTCCAATACCTCTTTATTGTAGCGGGTGATTGAGTCTTCGAGACTTTCTCATCACGCCGCCAGATGTTCATTACGTTAGAAGAATCTCTGACGTAACGCCGTTGCTGGCTGAAGTGCGTTAGGAACTTGTCTTTAAGGTCGTTCCATGACGCGAGCTTACCTGTGGGCAAGTTGTCAAACCATTGGCGCGCAACCCTTTGAGAGTTTTTTATTCTTCTTCCCAAAACTGTTGCTCATGTCTTGGGACAATAATGGGGTAGGGGAGGTCTACTGTTATGAGGTTGTGCTCTGTTTGCGCATAGACCTTTGCTGTCGCCATAAGTTTCTCCCAACTTTTTGGGAGACCGGTAGTTCCCGACAAGACTTTTATCATCTCGTAGTAGCAGACAGCGTACTTGAACTGTGCACGAATCAAGTCTTGGTACACATCCCCTATCTCCAATACCTCTTTATTGTAGCGGGTGATGAAGTCTTCGAGAGTTTCTCATCACGCCGCCAGATGTTCATTACGTTAGAGGAATCTCTGACGTAACGTCACTGCTGGCTGAAGTGCGTTAGGAACTTGTCTTTAAGGTCGTTCCATGACGCGAGCTTACTGTGGGCAAGTTGTCAAACCATAGGCTCCCAGCGCCTGTGAGAGTTTGAACGAAAAAGTGACACCACATGGGCAGCGTCTAGCCTCCGATCAGTCCTGCGCCGGTGAGCAGCGCAGGTAGTCATCTGGGTCTATCAACCATTGTACTTTCCCATGTTGGAGGGAAGTTTTGCGCGCTCCAGTGGTGCAAGCGCAATATCCTTGATGGATTTTGAGTGTTCGGCTGCTTCCGTCGGCCTGTAGATCGGGCTATAGTTGTACTCCGCCTCCGGGTTGTAAACAGCCCGTGGGCAGACTTGTAAGCAGCGTGATCTTTTGGTAGCCGGTGAAACACCCTGGCACTATCACCCTCGCCATATGTCTTATCCTCCTCACGTTGGGTGTACGCCCCTCAAGAGGACGCGGGCCCACCGTGAGTGGATGGACGCTCGCCTATGAGTGTGAGACTCATGTTTAGGCAGCGATTGAGAGTACTCTCGGGTACGGAGTTCGGATGGGACGCTCGCTCCAGCCGGCGAGTCGTAGCTAAGTACTCGTGGTGCAGGCGAAGCATGCACTTGAGTAACTGGTGGCTGCACCGGCGCAGCAGATGCGTTTGTTTGTGCGCAAAGTTGCGCGTAAACGGCATTCAGAGCTGCTTGAGACTTGATGTACCAAGACATCAGAGTCTCACTTGGGGGTAAGATCGATATGATTGGTACGCAGGGAGTCTCCATTTGGACTCTGGGGGTTACCGGGATGTTCACACGACCGGAGTCTTGATGAGCACCAGCGTTCCTGGAAGAAACTTCTTCCACTTGTCTGTCGAGTTGAGAGGCATGAACTGGATTCTTTCCTTCAGCTCGAGGACCTCGTGGTGTGTTAGATGGAAATCAACCATTTGTAAGTGAGGTTTGAGAAAAAAATGAAACGAGAAAACGGATGTGAGAGTGAAAGAGCGGATGGCGCCAATGAAGAAACACTGGATGAACCGAGAGGTATCTAGAGATATCTTAGTTATAGCCTAGTTTTTCTGTATAAAAGATTGTCTCTTGTTCGCTCTTCTGGGTGATCTCACTTCAAGCTAATCTGCAAAACTAGCAACGCCATTAGCCTCGTCACAGGGAAAGGGATGGTATTCTTTGTGACCACACTCTAGCGTGAGAATAAGTATTTGTGATTGCAAAGTAATAGCAAGTAAGTAATAATTAATGAGTAGGCTGGGAAGCATGTCACTTACCTTGTGGTTCGATACTATTTTATAGCCGAAGATAAGTGGGTTTAGGAGATGGGCTGATGGGCCTTGGGCCCGGCCCAGGCGACCAGAGATATCTGCTCTGTTCCTCTGCATCGATCATTAAATGATCTCTGGCAGGAGGTGTGCAATGTCGGATGTTGAATGGTGCCACGTGTTATGGCAGTTGTCCCTGGTGTCAGACCTGTCATCAGCCGAAGTGGAGAATGTGTGACAGTCACTGGCGTGAGTATGGTTGGTGTACAGTCTGGCCTTACATTACTGTTCATGCGACACAGTCTGACATAACCTGCCGAGCAACCATTGGGTCACAGCTCTGCCACTTTGTACCATTGTATTGGTCAACGCCTCTTTGCGCTTTTCCATTCCGCGTGGCTTTCAGTGAATTCTAAACAGCGCAGAGTTGTAGGGATTAAATACTTTTGTTCCCAGTACTATGAGTATCACACCCTGACCCGCAGCGGAAATGGTAGTCAGGGCATGATTGGGTTTTCATCAAAGCTCATGACATTTACTATAAAGTTTCATATTTATTAATTCTCTTTAAAGAAGAAATTACAATAAACATATAAGTACAACATGTTCGAATACATTTTTAATTCAATTTACAAACTAAAATATCCAATAAACAAAATTCATACAATTACAAAGGAAAACAAAACTAAACGTTCATTCCAAAGCATTAACTTGTTTATTCTTCTAGGCCATCCTAAGTGTTTTCTTTCCTCAACTGGATCACCTGTATCATGTGTAAAAATAGGGTTTTGGGTCAACAAAAGTTGGCGAGTGAATCTTATGAAAACATTTGAACGAATTTATTAGATTGGTTATAAAAAGGTGCATAACCACATATGAGTAAACGTAAATGTAAATTTAATCACAATACACATAATATTTAATTAATGCACACGCACACACCAAATGATGAACAATGAGATCAAGGCTCAATCAAACGGAGCCGATCTAATGAGGCACGCGATGTTTAACTCGTCTCCAACGAGGAACTGATGGGCCTAATGAATGATTTGCACGCAACTTGACAAAAATGTAAACACACATCACAACAAACAACATAATCACATAATCTCAATTAATGCACAAGCACACACCAAATGATGAACAATGAGGCACGCGATGTTCAACCCGTCTCCAACGAGGAACTGAGGGCCTAATGAATGATTTGCACGCAACTTGACAAAATGTAAACACACATCACAACAAACAACATAATCACAAGTTTAGATCATATAATGGTAATAGCACAAATTTGAATAAACGAAATAATTAAAGCGACACATGATACACCCCAAAACATGAATAAAAGGGGAATTTGTAAGAATTCACTCACCGTGGTGCGTTCCTTGATAATGATGAATGCGCTACGAATTAGGATGATGATTTGACAAAGGAGTTTAACCTAGAATAAGATTTAGAATTATTTAATGTTTTGCGAGTTGCGTTATTTTGTTAAGTTTCGATAGAAAAACGCTCGAATTATAAGTTGTAGATTATTTCGATTAAGTTTAACTCGATAGATGTTATATTTGTAGATTGCGGATATAATAAGTTTAGTAATAAAATGATAGTTTAACAAAATATAATAAGTATAAAGTTAATAATGATAATGATAATAATAATAATAGACACAAATAATAATGATAATTTTAATAATAATAATAATAAGACAGATTTTTTATAAATAAATAATTTACTGATTTTAGTTATTAAATCAGATTATATCTAAATCAGTTAATCCAAGTTTTCGCCCACATCTGGCCTGGCCCGGTTCGCAGTGGCCCAGTAACAAAACAAAACAACAAAAAAAAAGATAAAAAGATTTGGCCCACTAGGGACCGGCCCAACGGGCCTAAGCATCAACCACAGAACCAGCGAAGGAACTGGTACAGCCGGGTTTCGAACTCGGGTCACCCCGGTAAACAGCAACACAGAACACCAGCTGGTCTGGCCTGCTTGGTGTTTGATTTTTTTTGTGATTTGAAAACCTTTATCATAATCGTAGCTGTTGTCTTCTTTATTCATATGAGAACCAACACGTAACAGTTTGTATGTATGAATATAAAATTTTCTGTTTCAGTTAGATAGTTATGATTGAATCAGTAAAAAAAAAGATATAAACAGGTTATACCAAAACAAAGTGGAACGAAGGTTCCAGGGAGTCTCCGGTCGTCTTCTCTGACGACTGCGAGTCTTTCCGGCGAGCTTTCAGCGGCGGAGTTGAGGTTTTCCTTTGACGGGACGGTATGCGACGGAGGGACAGTGATTGCGAAAGGTGTGAAAATGTGAAGGGTGAAAAAGTGGGAGGAATCGAGTATAAAAGGATGACCGGGGTTAATGCTTTCTGCGTTTAATTATCGATCGGTTAAGGAATTCATGGAGGTGGGGCTGGGACATAATATGGTGTGTATGTTTGATCTACACTCTACTAAACGTCCAGAGAAGGGTTAAAGACATGAAGGTATGCGAGGGTACTATTGATCAGTGAGAAGTTAAATGCAATAATTTGAGTAATGGTTGACATCAGAAACGATCATAACGTTTATCATTGATGTGTGATCGGTTACATGGAATCGGAAAAAGAAAAGTAACGACAGCAACTATACATTCTGCAACTTCAAATCTAATGGAATTAATTCCATATTTTATTCTAATCCCTTGAGTTTTCGCCAATAACTAAATTAGACCTTGTGGTTTGGCTTGGTGTTAACAAAACCAAATACAACTTTAGTATAGTAATCTTGTGAAAGAAAAGAAGGAAAAAAATATATATATATATATATAAAATTATATCTTGAACTTTTGATTATAATTTATTAGTAAATACTTATTAAAAGAATAATTTAATAATTAGAGAATATTCAATATTTGCTAAATAAATGTTCTAAATAATTACAAATAAATAATTAAATGATTAAATCATTTAAATAAATAATGTTGGATAAATAAAAGAATAATAAATAAATAACGCGAAAATACGGCGCGTTACAATGAGTTGCTCTCATGTTTATCTTGGCCTTGTGCAAGGTTTTAGGACTTCGCGGCTAGAGGGTTTGTTCGATCCGCGCAGGGTCAAGGAACCTACGCGTCTAAGTCTAACTTGATGTTGCGCCAAGTACACAAGGTTCGTTGTGGGACTTGTATTGATTGGTCTAACTTGTCGTTGCGCTAAGTGCGCAAGGCTCGTTGTGTGACCTTAATGTATTGGTCTAACTTGTCGTTGCACTGAGTGCGTAAGGTTCGTTGTGTGACATGCATGTGTTAAGGGTGCATTACCATTGCACATTGGGCACAAGGTTGTTGGGTAACCTGTTGATTCCAAGAATGGCGCACCGTTGCGCATTTCGCGCAAGGTTATTCATGTAGTATGTTGTTGAGGGTATGGTCCTTTGCGCAGGCGCAGGGTTTTTGGGACCATACCCCTGCAGGGGGTTATTGTAACATACCGACTACCGAGAAGATTAGCATGGACCAGTGTAACACCCTAGGCAAATTTCATATCGGTCGTGGCCCGCAGAGATTTTTAGTTCATAAGACATGCCCCACCTTTTAAATCACTAACGTGTTTTTGATTTGGTTGATTGTGGAGCACATGAAAACTCCACATTAAGCACGCTTAGATAAGATTGGTACTAAGATGGATAAACTCCTATAAAGTCTCCTATTGGGCAACCAAAACAAATCCATGAGTTCTTGTTGGGACAAGCCATCAGAGACAAAAAGAACAACATTGATAATACAAAAGAACTAAAATCAATCCGTAATGTTTCTTGGATGATCAACCCATCAAGATCAAAACGAACAACATTGATTATACAAGAAAAGGATGTTATAATTTATCTAACACTTTTAACATCGGTAAACCAGATATCAGTTTAACTAATTTAAAGATATTCATACCTAAAAAAAAATCAAGGTTAGTTAATAGACAAATCTAAATATTAAATTTAAGAATTACTCAAAAAATATCATTCATTAAATAGAAGAATACAGACTCCAATGCAAGAAAAGACCAAAGAGACAAGGACACCATTGTCCTTTCCTTCTTTTCTCTTCTTCTCTCACATTTATCACCCAAAAAGCCTCTTTCTTCTCTGCTTCATTTGGATTTACAAAATCTAACCAAAATCCAAGATTCAGATCACCCAAAAACACACATCAAACTGATACAAATGAAATGGGCATTTGGAAATTGGGAATTAATTTGCACACTAGTGTTTCTTGGATTCATATTCTACAAGTATTTCATGGTCAGAAGATATGGTTTGAATAATAAAGCAGCGGAGAGCGGCCTGCAACCGCCGAGAGGCACCGCAGGGTGGCCGTTGATCGGAGAAACCATAGAGTTCATTTGCTCCGGTTACACTTCTCGTCCGGTCAGTTTCATGGAGAAAACAAAGTCTCTGTAAGTCAATATTATATATATTAATTTTTTTTTATTTTTTTGTTTAAGTTTATTAATGCTAGCCCTGTGTTTTGCATGTTGGTTATGCATGTACACTTGTACTTTGTTACTTCGTGATTAATGTTATTATTGTTGTTTGTGGACGTTAACCCAAACCTTATAGTTTTTATTAATGTACCCCTACTCTTTATCCGTTTGTACCGTTCGTATATATACGGCTCTATACATGTGTTATCACTCTCTATATGTTAGTTAGGGCTGGGCAGGTCGGGCGACCGCTCAATGCCCAAATCTCTGGTGGGTCCGAAATTGTTTTGAAAATTATCTATATATATTTTTATCATATATATTTAAGCTTTTATATATAGGATGAGTTAAAATGAGAACCACCTTTATTTGTAAGAACCGTGAGAACTACCTTATAAAAGGTTTTTTTCGATTTTTTTTCTCAAAAGTCATAAAAATCACTTTTTAAGCAAAAAGAATTAAAAAAATGTCGCAGACCCAATTTACATGAGGTGTAAAAAAATATTTATCTTCATACAAAATTTACATCAGCGCGTAAAAAAATTTGCGTCATCAAAATTACCGACTCGACAATTTTTTTTTACTTTTTTTACAGATGTGTATATAATATTTTCATCCACGTTTGTGCAAAATTTTTTTGCCACAAATCACGCGGGAAGAAAAAGTTCTCAAGGTTCTCACAGATAGTGGTGGTTCTCATTTGAACCGAGCCTATATAATATGCATTAGGTTTTATTATATATTTTAATCTTTTTTTAATACATTAATCTTTTTTTATATATATATTTATATATATATATATAAGGCTTTATTTTCATTACTTGTCCGAGACCTAAAATTTTTTGTAGGATTATCGTGGATGACCTGACGGCAATATATCATAAATTTAGTAGGTATAACAAGTAGGTACGTTTAGATGCATTATTATTGTTTTAATTAGTTGTCAATATTAAAGTGGTCAAATCACAAATGGGTTATAAAGCAAGTTTAGGATTGATCTATTTTACTAAAAAGTGAAAAGAATCTGAAATAAAATAAGCATGGGAAATTGTACATCATTTTATGAATTATTAAGTCATAAAAGAGTTATAGCAATGGGTAAAAGTGTATTTGATCATCCTAACATCATGATAGTTTCAATGATGTTATCACATTACTATGATCACTTTTGTTTATATAAATACATGAATCTTATACTTTTTCTCTGTATTATAAAATCTGCACCTTGTAAAGTTCCCTACAAAATTAAGTGAGAATGTGAGATAATTAAGCTCAGAAATATGTAAAAAAGCTTTAGGGGTATTTTAGTAAGAGGGTGACTGAGTTGGGCTCCTAGGATTAAAACTTGAGGTCTCTCTTAAAAATATCATGAGTGTTAATGGTATTATAATACTAGATATAATTTTAAAGCCCTTCATTATGGGCTCACGCCTCTTTCACTCTAATCACTACTATGTCTTAAAGTACATGTCAACTCACTGATATATCGCATCCTCACTTTCCTTCACTAACACCTGCTATGGTTTCACGTCCTTTTCACTCCATATCGCCCCACCCAATCATTTTATCTTATTACTTGATTTGATTCATTAAAATAGTTATTGCCGTCATAATCGGGTATTTAATGCAAAACTAACTTTTAGGCTGAAAATCGTAGTAACCGTATAAGTACTTATACGTAGTGCCCAACAGATATGGTATATATATATATATAGTGAGAGAGAATATAATACGGTTATATAACACGCCATAGCAATATGTACCACAACTAAAATAATACCAAAAAATGATTTTGCCATCCACTATTCCTTAAAGTTTTTTCTTTAAAGAGTTTTTTAAAGCCCCTCTCCCTATATGTGCATATACATGTGCATGTATATACGGTACACATATGATATTAATGATTGATTTTGTGATTGTCATTGGACCCTTTGCGCAACTTCTTATCACTTTGGAGTTTAGCCTGCATTATTGGAAAATTTTAGATTTTATATATATATATATATATAGTGAGAGAGAATATAATACGATTATATAACAAGCCATAGCAATATGTATCACAACTAAAATAATATTGATCCACTATTCCTTGAAGTTTTTTCTTGAAAGAGTTTTTTAAACCCCTCTCCCTATATGTGCATATACATGTGCATGATATACGGTACACATATGACATTAATGATTGATTTTGTGATTGTCATTGGGACCCTTTGCGCAACTTCTTATCACTTTGGAGTTTAGCCCGTTGCATTATTGGAAAATTTTAGATTGCCCCTTAAACTAACTAGGTTGGTTAAGTTCCCTCTAGACCATATATTTTGCCCCTTTGTGAAATTAGATTACCAAACACTTGTTTCAATATTTTCATAAACCCCCTCTTACTACTAAAACAAGTCATTTATCATTCTATATTTGCATAAATTCAAACATCCTAAGTCCTAAAAGACTTGTGTTTCTATTTCCTTCCATAGTTATGGGAAGGTGTTCAAGACACACATTTTGGGTCGACCGATCATCGTATCGACTGACCCAGATGTGAACAAAGTTGTCTTACAGAACCAGGGCAATGTTTTCATACCGAGTTATCCCAAATCGGTCATTGAGTTACTTGGTGAATCATCAATATTGCAAATGAATGGAGGTTTACAAAAAAGACTGCATGCCATTGTTGGTGGTTTCTTGCGGTCTCCTCAATTCAAAGCGCGAATAACCAAATATATCCAGAAATCAGTCAAACTCACATTGTCCTCTTGGATGGATCGCGAAAATCCACAACCTCTTTACCTTCAGGATGAAACCAAAAATGTAAGAACTTTGACTTTTATGGTCAAACATAACAAATTTTGGACTTTACATTGATTTATTCGGTTACATATGAGAATTTGTAAAACTGTAGACTAATGTTAGTTGTTATAGACTTTGTGTGGGTTATATTCAGTTGGGTTTGTTCAAGTATAATAAGTTTCATTCAATAAAATATAAAACCTTTGACTTTTTGGTCAAACAGACCATTTTCCTGAAATAATATCAACTTAGAACTTCATCAAGATCACTTAGGAATGTTAACATTTTTTTTTATAAAATTTGATGTGGGTAAGGATTAATTTTTTCTTACCTGCCTTTTTTTTATGAAACAGATTACTTACGAAATTCTTGTGAGGTTGTTAATGAGCGTGGAGCCTGGCGAAGATATGGAGTTCCTCAAGAGAGAATTCATGGAAGTCATCAAAGGCTTGATTTGTTTACCCGTCAAACTCCCTGGTTTCAGAATGTATAAATCTCTCCAGGTAATTTAACTCACAACAAATGCAAATAACACAGTACTGAATATCAGTGGATCGTGACAGTAAGGCCAACTTGTTTGCAGGCTAAAGAGAGAATGTTAAAGATGGTGAGAAAGATAGTAGATGATAGGAAAACCGCAATGGAGAAGAGCGACGCAAAAGGTTCAGGTTTGCCAAATGATGTGATTGATGTGTTGCTAAGGGATACGGGTGAATCGGACGGGACCCAGCAACGGCTACCATTGGATTTCATTGGTGGGAACATCATAGAGATGATGATCCCGGGGGAGGATTCGGTGCCGATGATCATGACCCTTGCTATCAAATACCTAAGCGACAATCCTATGGCTCTCGCTTGTCTTGTGGTAAGTACTCGCCTGTGTTTTTATCTCAAACGGGTCGTCGGGTCAACTGACTGAAAATAAACAAAATACGTTTATATTTTGAACGAGTTCTATATAATGGCAGGATGAAAACGACAAATTAAAGAAACGAAAGGATGAATCGTGTGAAGAGTATGCTTGGACAGATTATGTGTCTTTGGAGTTTACTCAATGCGTAAGTTTCGTGTCACTGAATGTAGCTTTGCATGTTTTAAGTTTATATCAGGATGTTTAAAGAAACATACTCAAATATTTAGGTGATAAGTGAAACTCTTCGAATGGCGAATATCATCAATGCAATCTGGAGAAAAGCTCTTGAAGATGTAGTAATTAATGGTTATTTGATCCCGAAAGGATGGTGTGTTTTGGCATCGTTGACTTCTGTTCATATGGATGAAGAGAACTATGAAAATCCTGATGAGTTTGATCCATGGAGATGGGAGGTAAATAATGGTAGTTTCTGTTTTTTTACATCTATATTTTGGTTAAGAGTTGGTTTTTTTCTCGCATAAAAACATGTCGGTTCGGAAATATTATAAGTTATCCAACAACAACAACCATGCCCAGTAAATCCCACAAACAACTAAGCTGTCGGTAGGGTCTGGGAAGGATGAGATGTAGCTTAAAAATAACAACTTGAAAGTTAAAAATAAGTAAAGTTTCTTTTCGATGTTTATATATAACTTTTTGTTTTGATCCTAACCCAACCCGCTCTACCTCTCACAATATATGTAACTGTATGCAGAAAATTGGAGTGAGCGTTAAAAGCAACAAGTTTACGCCATTCGGCGGTGGACAACGGTTGTGTCCGGGTTTGGAATTCTCAAGGCTCGAAATTAGTATTTTTCTTCATCATCTTGTAACGACGTACACTTGGGTTGCCGAAGAAGACCAAATCGTGTATTTTCCTACAGTTAAGACGAGATGGAAGTTACCAATCGTCGTGACACCGAGATGAAATCATTGAGGGAACTGTTGAAATTATATATTTGATAAATAGTCAAGTCATTCGTTTGGACGTATAATGTATACACATGTTTTTTGAGTTTTTGCCTTTTTGGTTCTCATCAATTTCCACATATCTACTTTGAAACCAAGGAAAATTACTCCAAGGTCCGTTTGGTATGTTGGTAATAGAATGGTCGAGAAAATGTAATGAATCATTACCACTTCATGTCTTGTTTGGATGTCATGTAAGAATAAAATAAATTATTATCGTGTATTGTTTGGTAGACAAGAAAAACAAAAGACTAAAATCAACGGTGAGTAGTGGTGGTTGGTGGTAGTGATTGTCGATGGTTATAGGTGGTGGCCTAGGTGGCGGCGGTGCAGGCAGCGACGGGGGTGGCTGCGGCAGCCGTCGGTGGTGGTTGGTGGCGACCGAGGCGGTGGTGGGCGGCGGCGGTGGTGGGCAGCGGTGTTGGTGGTGGTGGCAGTGGCAGTGGCGTCGACGGTGGTGGTGGGTGGGCAGCGACGAGTGCCGTTGGCGGCGACGGTGGTTGGTGGTGACGGTGGTGGCAACGGTGGCGGGTGGTGGCGGTAGGGGTTGTGGCTGTCAAGGTGGCGGTGGAGGCGGTGACGGGTTGCGGGTGGAGGTGGCGATGGCGTCGGTGATGGGTGGTGGTGGTGGGTCAGGGGCGGACCTAGACTGATAGAAGGGGTAACTTCCGTTGCCCCTTGACGCTCCGGTGACGCTCCGAATGTAATGTAAATTTTGGAAAAATTTGACGTTTTTTCGATTTTGTTATCCCTTTTTATTGAAACGTTACCCCTATGTGGATTTTCTAGATCCGCCACTGTGGTGGGTGGTGGCGAAGGTGGTGGATTGTAGTGTTGTGGATGAATGGTGCAAAAGAGAATAGTTGGAATGAAAAAAAAATATGAGGGTAGATGGAATGATTTTGAAGGAATGGAATACCTTATGGAATTAGTGATTCCATTCCATTAACCAACAAAACACATTTTTCTTCATTTCATCGTAATGATTCATTCCATCATATTACTGCATACCAAACAATACCTTAAAGTCAATAAATATCTTTAGAAAATAATTGTTTACGCATTCAGAATATCCTTTTAAAAATATCGTCCTTAGAATTAATCAAAATAATCTTGAATGAGTACAGATAACTGTAACATCCGTCGAAAAACGGGTTTTTCAAACCCGCTTCGTTTATTAATCGAATAATCAGTTTCAAATTTTTGTTGCTCGTTTAATGCTTATTTTAATTTTAAACAATACATAACTAATAAACATTTTAGAATATGGAAATTCAAATTGTTAGAAAATAAAAATAAAGCAATTAAAAATAAAAAAGGGCTGCCGGGTTTCGAACCCGGGTCAGCCGGAAGACCTTAACATCAAACACTTAACCACTCCGCCATGTGATGTCTTTGTGTATCTAGGAAAAAATAAAACATAAGTTCACCCGTGAATCGATCTGTTTGCGCCAAAACTGAAACCGGTAATCGGCTTTCAATTTCCCAGACGTTTGAGTGATCCTGAATATCTGATTATAACCGATGCAACCATTACGACCCACGTTCTTAATCAAATTCAGTCTTAATTGTTCCGATTCATATGATTTGGGAGTTAGAAACCGAAATCTTTTACTTCCTGAATTACTCTATCAATATCATCATCTCGCGACTCAAAAACACTCACAGAACTCCAATTTCACTTTGGCTCTATTTTCTGTTCGTCGGAAACGCTTTCTGAACTCGCCGGACTTTCGCCGAAAAACCGTGTCTTTCATCAAAACGGTAAATTTCTCAATTCTTTCATCTTCTATCTGTTGTTAGACTGTTACTAACTCAAACCCTTCAATCAGAATTGGTCCCAGACGACGATACCGGATAATCTGCAATCACGGAAAACTTTTGAAAATTTCTAAATCACGCTGTGAATCGGTATGAGCATCCAAACTCTCTGATAACTCTTGTTTAGTCCTTCAATTTCACAATTTGTTAATCAAAATTGTTAATTGGTCTGCTCAGACGGAGTTCATAAAACAGAGCCGACGACTTTGCCGGAGTTCTGAGAAAAGTCATCATTCCGGTACGTTCATTCCCAAAACCTTCCCTGTCCATTTCATTTTAATCAATTATATGTCCGTCAATCGAATAAAACAAGAACAGTAGAATAAATCGTTTGTCTGTGTTGTTAACGGAGAAGATGAAGTTAGACTGTGTATATACTTAATATAAATCGGGTTATATCTCGGGTTAGACACAAAGTCCACGGTGGACTGTGTGCATTTAAATCATAGAGTCCGGGTTCGAGTCTGTCTTTGTTCCGATTCGTCACAATATTCAGACTTTTTATAAAACCCAAATATGGAAACTTCCAGTTAGTATATAAGTGAAATAAAAACAAGTATTTTAACCAGGTTAGACACACAGTCCAGCGGTGGACTGTGTGCAACGTTAAACGACAGGTCCCGGGTTCGAGACCTGTTATGCGCACCGGTTCGATAGAATTAAAATCTTTTTAAAATAAATGAATTTTGAATAAATTAAATAGTATATAAATATAATTAAAAACAAAAATATTTTGGGTTAGACACGTAGCTCAGTTGGTAGAGCTGCGTGCACGCGTACGGGAGGTCACAAGTTCGAACCTCACTCAGTGCAAACAAATACACGACCGAACCGGTCAACAAGTCAAAGTCAATAGTCAATGATCAACCAAAAAGTCAACATTTTTTTGTGTTTTTATTTATTTATTTAATTTAAAATCAATTAAAAATACTTAAGAATAATGTTTTAGAAAAATAGCCTTAAACTCACAAAAATATATCCAAAAATCCTATTAAAATTGTTTAATAAAATCCACTTATTTACCGTACCTTTTCGTTATTATTTAGGTTAGTTATTCCTCGTCGATCAATCTCTAAACTCGTGCGCATTCAACATCATCAAACGAACGCACCCAATGTGAGTAACTTACAAATTCCCCGTTTTAATCACGTTTTTGGGGTGTATCATGTGTCATATTATTTATTACATTTAAACACTTGTGCATCCATCATATCAATGATCAAATATGTAATCAATATGTATCAACTGTTTGTGTGGTTAATGTTTAGATTAAATTTATCCATTTTCAGTACATATATCATCATAGCCGCCGCTCCCCATTACCTATGAGCGTGAGCCGTTCCCCATTACCTATGAGCGTGAACGAGGCGATTGCCAACATACGATCGCTCCGTTTGATTGAGCCTTGATCGCACATACATTCATCATAGGCCGTCTGTTCCCCATTACCTATGAGCGGAACCGTTCCCCATTACCTATGAGCGTGAACGTGACGTTGCCAACATTTACATTATCAATCATGTCATATATTCATGCAAGGTGGTTTGTTATTGTATGTTACTGTTATTGTTATTGTTATTGTATGTTTATTTATTTTCACATATGATTATTGCACAATTTTCCATAATAAATATAACAAGAAATCAATAATAAATGTTTTCTAACAAGGTTCACTCGCCAACTTTTGTTGACCCAAAAACCCCCATTTTTACACATGATACAGGTGATCCGGTTGCAGCAAGAAACATATAGGATGGCTTAGAAGAATAAATCGGTTTAGACTTTGGATTGTTTATTTAGTTACTTTTCTTTGTAATTGTATGAACTTGTTTGGAATATTGAGGATGTAATTTTGAATTTAATAAACATGAAACATATTAGTAAACATCATGAGCTTTGGTGATAACCCAATTATGCCCCGACTCTTATTCCGCTGCGGGTCGGGGTGTGACAGATTGGTATCAGAGCCATGACTATAGGGATATAGGATAGGTTATTAGACCCTTAGAGCCTATACTATAGTTGATTAGAATATTTAAATTTTTTGTGTGTTACATGCAAAATTCATGATGTTTATATGCTTTATGTTTATTGTTACATTCAATGTTATGCAAGCATGTTCATAAGTACATATTATTATACAATGCCTATCATGAATGATATTCTCATAACATATCATATCCATGAGAGCACACACCACACAATTTCCATGACTTTTGCAACGATTTTCGTATTTTCAAATCACATCAAAGTGAGTTCTCATGACGGGCATGTAGTAACTGGAAGGGTACAAGTACCGGTAGTCGGAACGTCCTGTCTAGGCTTGGCATTCGTATAAATCCAAAATAAAGGACCAGTTTGCCTACCTGGGACTAACGATGAGAGTACGAAGGACCTATTAGGCCAAAGCATGCTATACCAAACGTCGTTGAGCTAACCCCACTTTGAGTTGTCATTGTGTCTACACCTGGACACCCTCCGACCATACATCTTGACATATTTCATGGTTTTCATTCGGGTGATGCGAGTGTTAAACCGCCAATACCAATGTGAATCCTACTAAGCCAATAGTCATGGGGGCCCACATGACTATACAGGCGATGGTATGGGGACATTGGAGACCCAAACATGAGCAAACCCAAGACATCCTATGGATGTAGTTGCATTATTGATGTTTATGTTATTTTTTTTAAGACACATGACACCTAAAAAGACTCCTTAAACTCACAATCTTCTTATGTATGTTCCTGTAGATGTCGGCTAGGCAGCAATGTGGGGGTAGAAGGTCAGGAAGGTCAAGCGAACACTTGGCCACCCAAATCGCAAAACAAATGGCCGCGGTGCTTCCTGACATCGTAGTTCAAGTCCAACAAGCTCTCGCCGCAAATCCCACCAATCCTCCCCATCAATAAGACCAAAACGTCGACAACCCTCCCTCCAAAAAGTGCTCATACAAACACTTCAAGTCTTGCGATCCCTCGAAATTTGAAGGGACCGAAGGTGTCACTGCTCTCCTCCACTGGTTTGAGGAAATGGAAAACACCTTCCTCAATTGCGATTGTCCCGAGGATCGCAAGGTACGTTACGCAACTGGGAGACTATTTGGAGTAGCTCTTACCTGGTGGAATACTGAAAAGGGTAAGAGAGGAATCGAAGATGCAATGGCCTTAACGTGGGAGGAGTTAAGGGAAATCATGACGAGACGCTTCTGTCCAAGAAGCGAGATAAAAAGTTAGAGGATGAATTTCATTCGTTGAAGCAAAAGGAGGGAGATCATACTTCCTACAACAAACGGTTTTTAGAGTTGAACCAAATGGTCCCTAACTTGTTCACCCCAGTTTACCGCCTAGTCGAACACTATATTCGAGGCCTCCCCTTGAAAATTCAAGACTCAGTTCTCAGCACTTCGCCTGCAACTCTCGAAGCTGCTATGGAACTAGCTACCGAGCTTACCGAGAATCGTATTCGCAACGGCAAATTTAAGGACGAGAAAAAGAAAGCCCCCGTTGAGGGCCAAACTTCCAACCATTCCACCTCCTCCTCAAAGTTTGCTAATAAGAGGAAACGAAACACCAGAAACTTTGCTGTCACACAAACAAATTTCCCTATCCCTGCTGCACCCACCACTCAAGTTGCCCCCTCACCTGCACCATATAGAAGGCCCTACTCCGGCCCATACCCAAAATGCAACCGTTGCCAATACCATCACTTTCCTGATCATCCCTGCCAACATTGCACCGGCTGTGGTCGCGCAGGTCACACCATTCAAACCTGTCGCGTACTTCAGCGAACGAACCGCCATCAGCCCTCAACCCAAACCCACCATCAGATAGTGGGTCAAGCCCAACAACCTTTACTACTACCACCTACCCAACATGTAGCCCAATCCTACTACCAACCCAACTATCCCATGGTGCAACCTATGCGGGCTTGTTACAACTGTGGAGACCCGAACCACTTCAGGAACACCTGTCCACGCCTGGTGAATATCATCCATGCCCAAGCTCAAGCTAATCCAGTAAACCAGGCTAACCAAGCCCCTCCACCTGCAAGAGGAAGAGCTTTTAACATCAACGCCAATCAAGCTAGGGCTGACAACAATGTGGTTAACGGTACGTTTCTCATCAATGGTAGTTATGCATCCATGTTATTTGATACTGGTGCGGATAAAAGTTTTGTGTCCTTAGAATTTGAACCCATCCTCAACCAAACTTGTGATAAACTCATGGAATCCATAACGGTAGAAGTTGCTGACGGAAAACCGGTCTCATTAAACTCTTTTATACGCAATTGTACTCTCACTCTAAACGAACAGATTTTTCCAGTTGACCTCATACCTATGAAGTTGGGAAGCTTTGACATTATAATTGGTATGGACTGGCTCAGCCAACATCATGCTGAAGTTGTATGCCGCGAAAAGTTTATACGCATTCCTCTTACAAACGGTCAGACTCTACGAATCTTTGGAGAAACCCCTTCGAAAGGACTCAAATTAATGTCCTGTCTTCAAGCCCGAAAATATCTCCGCAAAAATTATGTCGCATTCCTAACTCATGTCCTCAAAAAGGGAATCAAGGAGAAGAAACTCGAAGACATTCCAGTAGTAAAAGATTTTCCGCAAGTTTTTCCTGACGACATTTCAGGACTTCCTCCGTGAGAGAAGTCGAATTCCGCATTGACCTTATACCTGGAGCTACACCAGTTGCAAAATCTCCTTATAGGTTAGCCCCATCCGAAATGCAAGAGCTAGCCAGTCAACTGCAAGAGCTGACTGACAAAGGATTCATACGTCCTAGCTCATCGCCTTGGGGTGCACCTGTCCTTTTTGTGAAGAAGAAAGATGGGACGTTTCGCATGTGTATTGACTACAGAGAACTCAACAAGTTAACGGTCAAGAACCGCTACCCATTACCTCGCATCGATGATCTTCTTGACCAACTTCAAGGCGCCAGCTGTTTTTCAAAAATCGACCTTCGTTCTGGTTATCATCAACTTATAGTACATGAAGAAGACGTCCCAAAGACCGCCTTCCGAACTCGTTATGGTCATTATGAATTCATGGTCATGCCATTTGGTCTAACCAACGCTCCAGCTGTCTTCATGGATCTAATGAACAGAGTCTGCAAACCCTATCTCGATCGCTTTGTTATAGTCTTCATCGACGACACCCTCATTTACTCAAAGTCTAAGTCTGATCATGAACGACACCTTCGACTCATCCTTACACTCTTAGGGAATGAAAAGCTCTACGCCAAATTCACCAAATGTGAATTTTGGTTAAAAGAGGTACAATTCCTTGGACATGTCGTCAATGACAAGGGAATACATGTCGACCCCTCAAAGATCAAAGCAGTACAAGAATGGCAAGCGCCACGTACACCAACCGAAGTAAGATCATTCCTTGGTTGGCTGGTTATTATCGCCGTTTCATTGCAAATTTCTCCCGCATCGCTGTACCACTCATGGCTTTAACTCATAAAGGAAAACCCTTCATATGGGGACCCAAACAAGAAGAAGCCTTCCAAACCCTTAAACAAAAACTCTGTGACGCACCTATCCTCACTCTTCCTGAAGGTTGTGATGACTTCGTTGTTTATTGCGACCGTCAGGGCAATGACTAGGCTGTGTTCTAATGCAAAGAGGAAAGGTGATAGCTTATGCTTCTAGACAACTCAAAACTCATGAGAAGAACTACACCACCCACGACCTAGAACTTGGAGCCGTTGTGTTCGCTCTTAAGATATGGAGACATTACCTAAACGGTACCAAGTGTGAAATATACACTGACCACAAGAGCCTCCAACATATCTTCAACCAAAAGGAGTTAAACATGAGGCAACGGAGATGGGTCGAACTTCTTAATGACTACGACTGTGAAATTCGGTATCATCCTGGCAAGGCAAACGTGGTGGCCGATGCACTCAGTCGAAAGGGTTATGCGAACTCCATTCGTCTTCTATGTTCACAAATCATAACAGACATCAAAGATCAAATCCGAGAAGCCCAACATGTTTCAGTAACGGAAAACGACGTACGCAAGGAGCTGTCTTGTGGAGCAGAACTTAAAATTGAAACTAAATCCGACGGAATTCTGTACTATCTAGATCGCATATGGATTCCGATCACAATAACCTTCGTGATTTCCTTATGAATGAGGCGCACAAAATACGGTACTCTGTACACCCAGGAGCCGACAAGATGTATCAAGACCTTCGATACACCTACTGGTGGCCTGGCATGAAGAAGGATATCGCTGTTTTCGTTTCCAAGTGCCTTACATGTTCCAAAGTAAAAGCTGAACATCAAAGACCCTCAGGACTTCTGGTCCAACCTGAAATACCTGTATGGAAGTGGGAAAACATAACCATGGACTTCATTACCGGGTTACCTCGCACCTCCGTGGGTATGACACTATATGGGTAATCATTGATCGTCTTACAAAATCAGCTCACTTCATTCCGATTCGCGAGGACTTCAAGAATGAGAAGTTAGCTCGTATCTACATCAGCGAAATCGTAAGCCGTCATGGTGTACCGTTAAGCATTATTTCCGATCGTGATGGTCGTTTCACTTCACGAACATGGCAAGCCGTACAAGCCGCTTTGGGTACACGATTAGACCTCAGTACCGCTTATCATCCTCAAACTGTTGGACAATCTGAACGTACCATCCAAACTCTTGAAGATATGCTTCGAGCATGTGTCATAGACTTCAAGGGAAATTGGGACGCTCATCTACCATTAGTTGAATTTTCGTACAACAACAGCTATCATTCAAGTATCGGCATGGCACCTTTCGAAGCTTTATTTGGTCGTAAGTGCCGATCTCCAGTATGTTGGCACGAAATTGGAGAAGCTCAAATCACGGTCCAGAATTGATTCAAAAACCACAGACAAGATCCATCAAATTCGAAACAATCTTCTAGCGGCACAAAGTCGTCAAAAGAGTAATGCAGACAAACGACAAAAGCCTTTGGAGTTTAACATTGGTGATCATGTACTTTTAAAAGTATCACCGTGGAAGGGAGTAGTTCGTTTTGGCCAGAAGGGCAAGCTAGCACCACGCTACGTAGGACCTTTCAAGATACTCGAAAGAGTAGGTCCTGTAGCATTCAAGCTTGATCTACCAGAAGAACTCAACAGAATTCACCCCACATTCCACGTATCAAATTTAAAGAAGTGTCTCGCCGATGAAAACCTCCATATTCCCCTAGAAGATATTCAGATTGATGAATCTATGCACTTCATTGAAAGACCATTAGAGATCATGGACTTCGGAGAAAAATGTTTAAGACGGAGTCGTATTCCAATTGTTAGGGTACGCTGGGAGTCGAAACGGGGACCTGAGTTTACTTGGGAACGTGAAGACTCAATGCGCGGAAAATACCCGCCTCTTTTTCCTGTTACCACTACTACTTAAATTTCGGGACGAAATTTCTAAAAGTAGGGGATACTGTAACATCCGTCGAAAAACGAGTTTTCCAAACCCGCTTCATTTATTAATCGAATAATCAGTTTCAAATTTTTGTTGCTCGTTTAATGCTTATTTTAATTTTAAACAATACATAACTAATAAACATTTTAGAATATGGAAATTAAAATTGTTAGAAAATAAAAATAAAGCAATTAAAAATAAAAAAGGGCTGCCGGGTTTCGAACCCGGGTCAGCCGGAAGACCTTAACATCAAACACTTAACCACTCCGCCATGTGATGTCTTTGTGTAATCTAGGAAACAAATAAAACATAAGTTCACCCGTGAATCGATCTGTTTGCGCCAAAACTGAAACCGGTAATCGGCTTTCAATTTCCCAGACGTTTGAGTGATCCTGAATATCTGATTATAACCGATGCAACCATTACGACCCACGTTCTTAATCAAATTCAGTCTTAATTGTTCCGATTCATATGATTTGGGAGTTAGAAACCGAAATCTTTTACTTCCTGAATTACTCTATCAATATCATCATCTCGCGACTCAAAAACACTCACAGAACCTCCAATTTCACTTTCGCTCTATTTTCTGTTCGTCGGAAACGCTTTCTGAACTCGCTGGACTTTCGCCGAAAAAACCGTGTCTTTCATCAAAACGGTAAATTTCTCAATTCTTTCATCTTCAATCTGTTGTTAGACTGTTACTAACTCAAACCCTTCAATCAGAATCGGTCCGAGACGACGATACCGGATAATCTGCAATCGCCGGGAAACTTCTGAAAATTTATAAATCACGCTGTGAATCGGTATGAGCATCCAAACTCTCTGATAACTCTTGTTTAGTCCTTCAATTTCACAATTTGTTAATCAAAATTGTTAATTGGTCCGCTCAGACGGAGTTCATAAAACAGAGCCGACGACTTTTGTCACACCCAGACCCGCAGCGGATAAGGTGATCGGGGCATGATTGGGTTATCATCAAAGCTCATGACATTTATTAAACGTTTCATATTCATTAATACAAATTAAATGGAAATTTACAATGATTGCTACAACATGATTTAACTACAAACTAAACTTCTTTGTTCTCTTCTAAGGCATATCCTATGTTTTCCTTGCTTCAACGTGTTCACCTGTATCATGTGTAAAAAGGTTTTTGGATCAACATAATGTTGGCGAGTGAATCCTATGGAAAACATTTGAACAATTTATTTAAATTGATTATGAAATATGTGCACAACCAAACATGAATAAAATTAGATGTAACTTGATCAACAATCATAATATGTTAAATGAAACACTCATGAATAATAATGGAACAATTAAAGGCACGCGATGCTCAACTCGTCTCTCACGAGGAACTGAGGGGCCTGATGAATGAATTGCATAAACATGATAATATGAATAACACAACTACAAACAATATAAACTCAATGAAAACACACATGAACAATATTGAATTTGAATTGAAGCACGCGATGTTCTACTCGTTTCCCACGAGGAACTGATGGGCTTAATGTATGAGTTTCATGTAATTTGACAAACGGAATATAAATAAATCACAACAATAAATCAATCTAAGTTTAAGTCATGATGTGGTATGGCACAAGTTTAAATAAATAAATTAATTAATTCATAACACATGACACACCCCAAAACGTGTAATTTAAAAGGGGAATTGTAAGATTCACTCACAGTGGGTGCGTTCGGTTGATGACGTTGAATGCACGCGAAGTGGTTTTAACCACGAGTGAGATTTAAAACCTAGATAAATCGCATTATGGTTTGGTAAGTAAACGGATTTTATTAAACTATTTTAGTAGGATTGTTGGGTGCATTTTTGTGAGTTTGAGGCTATTTTCTAATCTTAAAAATGTTATTTTTAAGTAAAATAATTAAATAAAAATAATAAAAATATTTTATTTTTTTCTGCTACAGTGACATTGACCAGTTGACTTTGACCGGCGTTGACCGGTTCGAGGCGTATTGTTGTGCGCTGGGTGAGGCTCGAACCCGAGACCTCCCGTACGCGTGCACGCAGCTCTACCAACTGAGCTACGTGTCTAACCCGTTATATATCCGATTTTAATTTCATATATACATTAATTAACATTAACAGAAAATCATTTTTATTTTAAAAACAATTTAAGCGGCTCGGCGGTGCGCTCCACAGGTCTCGAACCCGGGACCTGTGGGTTAATATAACACACAGTCCACCGCTGGACTGTGTGTTCAACATGTTATATAACTTGATTTTTATTTTACTTAAAGACAATTTAGTTATTTCCTTTTTCTGCCTTATTTAAAAAAAATAGATAATTGTCCGAGTCGGTGCTGATGACCGGACTCGAACTCGTGACCAGCGATATAAACAACACACAGTCCACCGCTGGACTGTGTGTCTAACCCGAGTAAAATCCTGATTTATAATATACTTATATGATATGGAAGTGCGTCGTCTTCTTCGTCAAAGTTGAACCAGAAATCGGGTCTGACTGGTTCGAGTTTTTATTCAAGTTTCAATAGTGTTTTAGGTTAATTACTGGTAAGATAGAAGTGAAAAGGAAAAGAAACTGAGCGGAGAATATACCGACTGAACTCTCTGTTTTCCGGCAGAAACTCCGGCGACTGAATTCAACTCCGGCGACGTGTTCCTTGTAGCAGCTAGTCTCCGAAAAGTTTGGAAAAGGTAAGGGTATCACCGGTATAAGCTTCAGAGGTTCAGAAAAGCTCGGCAATGGGGAAACCGGTTTTCCGGCGACGAACAGGTTTATTCCGGCGAGTGAAATTTCGCCGTGAAAAGATGTGATTTTTAGCGAAAAGGTTTGCAGACGATTGTGGTTGAATTTATAGGGAATAATCGAAATGTATTTGGTCTGATTTTTGACTGTGTTCGTTATTTAAATTTTTCCGGCGGTTTTGAAAAGTGTCGCGGACTTCAAACATCGGTTATAACCGATATGTGATTAAAGGTTTACGTTATAACGTAAATTGGTGTTAAAAACTCGCGAATATTCCGGGATTCCGACGACTGAATTGTTGGGCGCCGGTTTTGAATTTGTAAAGTCACTATATCAATTAAATGATTCTATTATTCATCAAACATAACAAGCGGCGCAGTGGTTTGTGTTTGTGAGATAAAACACTGAATGACTCGGTACAGACCCGGGTTCGAAACCCGGCAGAAACATTTCCTTTTTATTTTGCGATTTTTGACAGTTTTTCAAAAACTAAATATATATTCCCGTATAATAATTGATTACGGATCGTTTAAAATTATTTTGGGCATTTAATTCGAAACGAAAATTTTGACTGACTGTTCGGTTGATAAACGGAGCGGGTTTGGTAAATCCGTTTTTGACGGATGTTACAGTATCCCCTGCTTTTTAGAAATTTCGTCCCGAAATTTAAATAATGATATATTTTGACTATAAGAATGATGATGTTTTGTTTGACAGTTGTATGCTTAGCAAAAAAATGAGGGTTTAAGTTTTTTGTTCGAGGCGGTTAACGTTCCTTGTAAAGGTTAAGTACCCTATTCAGGAATCGCTTTTTGTTGCCTACTGTATGAATATTGATAAACAGGAATGATTCGCTAAAAATGATATCATGCATAAGAGTTTAGATACGTTTGGGAAAAATATGGTTATATCCTAAGGCAAAACTTCTAACACTACAATCTACATGGAACATAAATAAAAACACAACAGCTGACATCCAAACATGAATGAACACATCAGCAAATATTTGAACATGAATAAACATAACAGCAAATATTCGAACATGAATGAACACATCAGCAAATATTTGAACATGAATAAACACAACAGCAAAGATTCGAACATGAATAGACACATCAGCGAATATTTGAACATGAATAAACACAACAGCAAATATTTGAATTCACATTCTGATAACATATATGTTTGAATGATGGAAGTTCCTCTCTCGTTTGTTATGATGGAGAGGTTAATTTATGTAGAAATGGAACACAATCCAATCTCTTTAAATAACATGATGATATAAATGTATCACAAATTCCAACCAAGGCAATAATAAATCCTACATAGAACTTCTCATAACCGTCCGATAAGGCCTCTGATCCTTTGACAAGAATACTTATATATAGGAAGTACCAGCGGCGTATCCACCATATTCTTGTCAAATTTTCATTGGTTTTATCAGTGAATTATGATTAGTCCTATATCTCTACAATCAATACAACAAACATAAAATACTGAAATGAAATATATCTGTGCGATCAAGGCTCAATCGAACGGAGCCGATCGTTTTGCATGTACTGAAAATGAAATTGTGTGCTCAAGGCTCAATCAAACGGAGCCGAACATATTGAATGTACTGAAATTGAAATTGTGTGCTCAAGGCTCAATCAAACGGAGCCGAACATATTGAATGTACTGAATATGAATAACTTAACCACACAAACAGCCTATGCATGGAACCTCTCATAACCGCCTGATAATGCCTCCGATTATTTGACAAGAATACTTATATATAGGAAGTACCATCGGCGTATCCACCATATCCTTGTCAAATTTTCATTGACTTTATCCGCAAGTTATGGTTAGTTCGATGCGACTCTACTACAAACACCACAACCACATGATACTGATAATGAAATTGTCTGTGCGCTCAAGGCTCAATCAAACGGAGCCGAACGTATTGAATGAAATTGTATGTGCGCTCAAGGCTCAATCAAACGGAGCCGAACGTATTGAATGTACTGAAATTGAACAACTTAATTTAAACAACCATCACACAATCAGCCTATGCATGGAACCTCTCATAACCGCCTGATAATGCCTCCGATCATTTGACAAGAATACTTATATATAGGAAGTACCATCGGCGTATCCACCATACCCTTGTCAAATTTTCGTTGACTTTATCCGAAAGTTATGGTTAGTTCGATGCGACTCTACTACAAACACCACAACCACAAGATACTGATAATGAAATTGTATGTGCGCTCAAGGCTCAATCAAACGGAGCCGAACGTATTGCATGAACTGGAAATGTGAATAAATCTTTGCACTCAAGGCTCAATCAAACGGAGCCGAGCGTATTGCATGAACTGGAAATGTGAATAAATCTGTGCACTCAAGGCTCAATCAAACGGAGCCGAGCGTATTGCATGTATTGAAATGTAAAATTACGTAACCGATCAAGGCTCAAACAAACGGAGCCGATCGTGCGGGCACGCCAAGATCAACCACATAATAAAATGGGGATCCAACTCAACCTCGATGGATGGGGAGCCACGGCCTCGGCAAAAGCATATACCGAAAACAATATATAATATATAATATCCAATAATTTCTCTAACAGTCTACACATGTGATAAAGAAAAACATAAGGCTAAACAATAGAAGTTGAATATGGATCTTCGGCGAAGAGGACTAGCTGAGTATCTTCATCAGGGCCGTCATTATCTTCGACAGGGTTGGCGTTGATATTGAAGACTCTTCCTCTTGCTGGTGGCATAGTGGTTGGGTTTTCTTGGTTTACTTGGTTAACTGGGTTTGATTGGGCTTGAGTGTTGATAACATTAACCAATTGAGGGCATGTGTTTCTAAGGTGGGTAGGGTCGCCACAATTGAAGCAAGCTCGAGCATATGGGAACATGGGGTGTTGGGGTTGATGATAAGTTTGGGCCATGTTTTGTGTAGGGGAAAAGGTTTGGTCTTGAAAGGTGCGACAAACGTTGCTCAAATGACCATAACGTCCACAAGTTGCACATAGCCGGCAAGGTAAAGTAAGGGGATGGTGATAAAAACAGTTGTTGCATCGAGGGTGAGGTCCGAGATATGGTTTCTTATTTGGGTAAGCTGAGTTGGGTGCCACTTGGGTGATTGGGACAGCTCGGATGGATATAGCGTGAAAAACGGGTTGATTTCGTTGAGTAGCAGCGAAAAGTCGCCCGACTCTTCTTCTCTTAGGATTGGGTTGAGAAGGGGATTCGGTTTGGGTGGAGTCGGAGGTTTCAGTCGATTCTTTATCCTTCTTCTTTTCCTCCTTGAAGTCTTTGTTTCGAATTCGGTTCTCGGTGAGCTCTGCTGCTAGCTCCATTGCTGCTTCCAAAGTTGCAGGCTTGGTACTTATCACAGGGTCTTGAATCTTTGACGGAAGACCACGAATGTAGTGCTCGATCAAACGGTAGAGAGGAGTAAACATGTTGGGAACCATTTGATGTAATTCGAGGAATCTTTTGTTGTAGGTGGTGTGGTCTCCTTCCATTTGCTTCAATGAGTAAAATTCATCTTCAAGCTTCTTGATTTCGCTCCTTGGGCAAAATCGTCTGGTCATGATTTCCTTCAATTCGTTCCAAGTTAAGGACATAGCATCTTCCACACCTCGTTTGGCCTTCTCTGTGTTCCACCAAGTAAGTGCTATCCCATATAGTCGACCGGTAGCATAACGCACTTTGCGATCATCAGGGCAATCGCAATTTAGAAAAGTATTCTCCATTTCTTCAAACCAATGGAGGAGTGCGGTGACACCTTCAGTCCCTTTATATTTCGGAGGGTCGCATGATTTGAAATGCTTGTAGGTGCATTTAGTGGTGTTTGGGGAAGAGTTGAAAATGTTTTGGTTTGCTTGATTGACAGGATTATTGGTAAGTGCTTGTTGAACTTGGATTACAATGTTGGGTATTACGGCAGCCATTTGTTGAGCGATTAAGGCAGCCATGCGATCGCGGGCTTTTCTTGCTCTCGTCTTCCTACGGGCGAGGTTAGAAGACATCTACAATGAATACATGACAAGAGTATGAGTTGGATGCTTTTGGGATCATGGGTCGCATTCAAGAATGATCATTTATAAAATAATTATACAAAAATACTACATCCATAGGATGTCTTGGGCTTTGCTCGCTGTTAGGCCCGTCATGCCGCCATACTTTACCTTATGTAATCATGTGGGCCCCCATGAATACCGGTTTTTCATATGGTTCGCACGGTTTCTGCCTGGTTGCGTACACAAAAACCCGGGAAAATCGAGAAATATGTATACAACGTGTGATGTTCGGAATGTGTCCAGGTGTAGACACGATGACACCTCAAAGTAGGGTTAGTTCGAACGACGTTTGGTGTGGCATGCTTTGGCCTAATAGGTCCTTCGTACTCTCATCGTTGGTCCCCAGGTAGGCAAACTGGTCCGTTATATTGGATTTATACGAATGCCAGCCTAGACAGGACGTTCCGACTACCGGTACTTGTACCCTTCCAGTTACTACATGCCCGTCGCAGAACTTACTTTGATGAGAATTGAAAATTGCATAAAATCTTTGGATAATGAGAATATGAAAATAAATTGAATACATGAACATCGATATATGTATAATGAATATGTATATATGTATAATGAACATGTATATGAGCATGTATGTTTGACTGAAATGTAAACAAATATGAAACAAATAAATATCACAAGTTTGTATGTAACCACCTAATCAATTTAAAATTTAGGCAGACTATAGTATAGGCTCTAAGGGTCTAATAACCTATCCTATATCCCTATAGTCATGGCTCTGATACCAATCTGTCACACCCAGACCCGCAGCGGATAAGGTGATCGGGGCATGATTGGGTTATCATCAAAGCTCATGACATTTATTAAACGTTTCATATTCATTAATACAAATTAAATGGAAATTTACAATGATTGCTACAACATGATTTAACTACAAACTAAACTTCTTTGTTCTCTTCTAAGGCATATCCTATGTTTTCCTTGCTTCAACCTGTTCACCTGTATCATGTGTAAAAAGGTTTTTGGATCAACATAATGTTGGCGAGTGAATCCTATGGAAAACATTTGAACAATTTATTTAAATTGATTATGAAATATGTGCACAACCAAACATGAATAAAATTAGATGTAACTTGATCAACAATCATAATATGTTAAATGAAACACTCATGAATAATAATGGAACAATTAAAGGCACGCGATGCTCAACTCGTCTCTCACGAGGAACTGAGGGGCCTGATGAATGAATTGCATAAACATGATAATATGAATAACACAACTACAAACAATATAAACTCAATGAAAACACACATGAACAATATTGAATTTGAATTGAAGCACGCGATGTTCTACTCGTTTCCCACGAGGAACTGATGGGCTTAATGTATGAGTTTCATGTAATTTGACAAACGGAATATAAATAAATCACAACAATAAATCAATCTAAGTTTAAGTCATGATGTGGTATGGCACAAGTTTAAATAAATAAATTAATTAATTCATAACACATGACACACCCCAAAACGTGTAATTTAAAAGGGGGAATTGTAAGATTCACTCACAGTGGGTGCGTTCGGTTGATGACGTTGAATGCACGCGAAGTGGTTTTAACCACGAGTGAGATTTAAAACCTAGATAAATCGCATTATGGTTTGGTAAGTAAACGGATTTTATTAAACTATTTTAGTAGGATTGTTGGGTGCATTTTTGTGAGTTTGAGGCTATTTTCTAATCTTAAAAATGTTATTTTTAAGTAAAATAATTAAATAAAAATAATAAAAATATTTTATTTTTTTCTGCTACAGTGACATTGACCAGTTGACTTTGACCGGCGTTGACCGGTTCGAGGCGTATTGTTGTGCGCTGGGTGAGGCTCGAACCCGAGACCTCCCGTACGCGTGCACGCAGCTCTACCAACTGAGCTACGTGTCTAACCCGTTATATATCCGATTTTAATTTCATATATACATTAATTAACATTAACAGAAAATCATTTTTATTTTAAAAACAATTTAAGCGGCTCGGCGGTGCGCTCCACAGGTCTCGAACCCGGGACCTGTGGGTTAATATAACACACAGTCCACCGCTGGACTGTGTGTTCAACATGTTATATAACTTGATTTTTATTTTACTTAAAGACAATTTAGTTATTTCCTTTTTCTGCCTTATTTAAAAAAAATAGATAATTGTCCGAGTCGGTGCTGATGACCGGACTCGAACTCGTGACCAGCGATAAAACAAACACACAGTCCACCGCTGGACTGTGTGTCTAACCCGAGTAAAATCCTGATTTATAATATACTTATATGATATGGAAGTGCGTCGTCTTCTTCGTCAAAGTTGAACCAGAAATCGGGTCTGACTGGTTCGAGTTTTTATTCAAGTTTCAATAGTGTTTTAGGTTAATTACTGGTAAGATAGAAGTGAAAAGGAAAAGAAACTGAGCGGAGAATATACCGACTGAACTCTCTGTTTTCCGGCAGAAACTCCGGCGACTGAATTCAACTCCGGCGACGTGTTCCTTGTAGCAGCTAGTCTCCGAAAAGTTTGGAAAAGGTAAGGGTATCACCGGTATAAGCTTCAGAGGTTCAGAAAAGCTCGGCAATGGGGAAACCGGTTTTCCGGCGACGAACAGGTTTATTCCGGCGAGTGAAATTTCGCCGTGAAAAGATGTGATTTTTAGCGAAAAGGTTTGCAGACGATTGTGGTTGAATTTATAGGGAATAATCGAAATGTATTTGGTCTGATTTTTGACTGTGTTCGTTATTTAAATTTTTCCGGCGGTTTTGAAAAGTGTCGCGGACTTCAAACATCGGTTATAACCGATATGTGATTAAAGGTTTACGTTATAACGTAAATTGGTGTTAAAAACTCGCGAATATTCCGGGATTCCGACGACTGAATTGTTGGGCGCCGGTTTTGAATTTGTAAAGTCACTATATCAATTAAATGATTCTATTATTCATCAAACATAACAAGCGGCGCAGTGGTTTGTGTTTGTGAGATAAAACACTGAATGACTCGGTACAGACCCGGGTTCGAAACCCGGCAGAAACATTTCCTTTTTATTTTGCGATTTTTGACAGTTTTTCAAAAACTAAATATATATTCCCGTATAATAATTGATTACGGATCGTTTAAAATTATTTTGGGCATTTAATTCGAAACGAAAATTTTGACTGACTGTTCGGTTGATAAACGGAGCGGGTTTGGTAAATCCGTTTTTGACGGATGTTACAACTTTGCCGGAATTCTGAGAAAAGTCATCATTCCGGTACGTTCATTCCCAAAACCTTCCCTGTCCATTTCATTTTAATCAATTATATGTCCGTCAATCGAATAAAACAAGACCAGTAGAATAAATCGTTTGTCTGTGTTGTTAACGAAGAAGATGAAGTTAGACTGTGTATATACTTAATATAAATCGGGTTATATCTCGGGTTAGACACACAGTCCAGCGGTGGACTGTGTGCATTTGAATCATAGAGTCCCGGGTTCGAGTCTGTCCTTGTTCCAATTCGTCACAATATTCAGACTTTTTATAAAACCCAAATACGGAAACTTCCAGTTAGTATATAAGTGAAATAAAAACTAGTATTTTAACCAGGTTAGACACACAGTCCAGCGGTGGACTGTGTGCAACGTTAAACGACAGGTCCCGGGTTCGAGACCTGTTATGCGCACCGGTTCGATAGAATTAAAATCCTTTTTAAAATAAATGAATTTTGAATAAATTAAATAGTATATAAATATAATTAAAAACAGAAATATTTCGGGTTAGACACGTAGCTCAGTTGGTAGAGCTGCGTGCACGCGTACGGGAGGTCACAAGTTCGAACCTCACTCAGTGCAAACAAATACACGACCGAACCGGTCAACAAGTCAAAGTCAATAGTCAACGGTCAACCCAAAAATTCAACATTTTTTTGTGTTTTTATTTATTTATTTAATTTAAAAATCAATTAAAAATACTTAAAAATACTGTTTTTAAAGTTAGAAAATAGCCTTAAACTCACAAAAATATATCCAAAAATCCTATTCAATTTGTTAATAAAATCCACTTATTTACCGTACCTTTTCATTATTATTTAGGTTAGTTATTCCTCGTCGATCAATCCTCTAAACTAGTGCGCATTCAACATCATCAAACGAACGCACCCAATGTGAGTGAATCTCTACAAATTCCCCATTTTAATCACGTTTTTGGGGTGTATCATGTGTCATATTATTTATTACATTTAAACACTTGTGCATCCATCATATCAATGATCAAATATGTAATCAATATGTATCAACTGTTTGTGTGGTTAATGTTTAGATTAAATTTACCATTTTCAGTACATATATCATCATAGGCCGCCGCTCCCCATTACCTATGAGCGTGAGCCGTTCCCCATTACCTATGAGCGTGAACGAGGCGTTGCCAACATACGATCGGCTCCGTTTGATTGAGCCTTGATCGCACATACATTCATCATAGGCCGTCTGTTCCCCATTACCTATGAGCGGAACCGTTCCCCATTACCTATGAGCGTGAACGTGACGTTGCCAACATTTACATTATCAATCATGTCATATATTCATGCAAGGTGGTTTGTTATTGTATGTTACTGTTATTGTTATTGTTATTGTATGTTTATTTACATTTTCTCACATATCATTATTGCACAATTTTCCATAATAAATATAACAAGAAATCAATAATAAATGTTTTCTATCAAGGTTCACTCGCCAACTTTTGTTGACCCAAAAACCCCCATTTTTACACATGATACAGGTGATCCGGTTGCAGCAAGAAACATATAGGATGGCTTAGAAGAGTAAATCGGTTTAGACTTTGGATTGTTTATTTAGTTACTTTTCTTTGTAATTGTATGAACTTGGTTGGAATATTGAGGATGTAATTTTGAATTTAATAAATATGAAACATATTAGTAAACATCATGAGCTTTGGTGATAACCCAATTATGCCCCGACTCTTATTCCGCTGCGGGTCGGGGTGTGACAATAACTTTAGCCGTTGATTGTAAATCTTGCGAGGAAACACTAGTGTTTTAAATACCGGTATGAATTGGCTGGTGTTGGGCTTGGAGCTTTAAAGGCTTATTCATTTATAGTGTATTTGGGCTTTTGGGATTAGTTTGGGCTTCCTAGTGCCTAGTGGGTCTAGGGTTGTACTTTTGAGCTTTGTGATGTTTATAAATAGAGGGGTTAGGTCATTTAGTAGGGGTTAGAGAGTTGGTAGCAAAAACTTGTATCTGACATCTTTTGGTGTATGCAAGTTATATTATTCAAGTTATTCAAGTTGTTCTTCTTCCTAATCATAATTTCCGCTATTGATTAGGTTAGTGATACCTGTTTGATCCATTAACGGGACTTACAATTGGTATCAGAGCCTGCTGTTCTAATACAGGCTCCGGGTATTGCTGATTGAAGAAGTTTTTGAAGTGTATTGCTGCTGTTTGGATCGGTTTTTGGTATTCCGGATCGCTGTTCATCGCCAGAGGATACTGTTCCGAAGAACTCGAAGAATTTGTGAAGATTTCGGATCTGACACTGTTCAAGATTCCGAAGAACACGAAGAAGGTTCTCATAATTCGGATTCACTACTGTTCCGGATTCCGAAGAACACGAAGGAGATCGTCCATTTCGGATTGATCCCTGACTGTTGCTTGTTCCTGATTGTGATCCGAGTTATTGTTGCGGTATTTGATTTCCTTGAATTCCGGAATTAGGTTGCAGAAAAGATGGGGCCACTGTTACGGATTAGGTCATTGTTCCGGATTTTTAGAAGATAAGACAGGCATCTCGGATTCTTCATTCCGGATTCTTGATTCCGGATTTAAATCCAGAGTTGATTATTCCGGATCTTCATCTCGGATTTTCCATTTCGGATTTGCATTTCAGTCTTCTTATTTTGGATTTCTCATTGGTTTTCTATCTCGGATCTTCAAATCGGACTCAGCAATCCGGATTGTTCATTTCGGATAATCCGTCCAGGTTGACCAACTTTGACTTCCGGATTGCCATTTCGGAAAAACTTTCCGGGTTGACCATCTTGGCTACAGAATTGACCTTTTCGGACTCAACATTGTTCATAAGAATCACTTAAATAAATTGAACTTTAAATCAATTTGGTAAATTTTAGTTAATTTAATGGCTGGATTCATGACCGCACAGGACCTGACAAATGCTACACTGGCAGCCCTGCAATCGCAAACTTTAGCCCTCCACCAAGAGTTGGATCAGGTGATTGGCACTACCACCAAAGTGCCACGTTTATTGTATGGAGATGAATACTACGAGTGGAAGTTCCGCTTCGAACAGTATGCAAGGCAAAAGAACCCGATGTGTGGAGATGCATTATGAATGGTTCAAGAACCATAGTGTACAGCACAGAGCAAGATCCTGAAACGAAAATTCCCAAGTCCATGAACCTATGGACTCCAGAGGACATCAAGATCATAGAGGAAGATGAGAAGGCTTCTGCAACATAACTATGGCTCTAGGACCTGATATCTCTATTGCGGTCAGAAACTGTAAAAATGCAAAGGAGGTTTAGAGTGAGTTGTAAAATCTCTATGAAGGGACTGCCGACATGAAAGCAAGTAGGGTGAATCAGCTGAATCAGCAATTCAGCTTGTTCAATCACATATATGGGGAAACCATCGAAAACCAGATACGTCGCTATGTCAAGCTGGTTTCCCAGATGATTTCAGCCGAGATCACCCTCACCAACAGCGCCATGAACCGACAGTTATTGAATCCACTGCCCAAAAGTTGGGATGCAGACGTCGGCATGATTAAAAAGACGAAGACCTTAAATGATGTCACTCTCACTGAGATGATAGCTACTATCAAATCATGTGAAATTGACAACAAGCAGAGGGAGATCAACCATCAAAGCAGTTTGATGGCAGCAGGGATGACAGGGCAGAATGCAGCTTTAATGTCACAGAATCTCGTCTATTGTCCTCTGCAAGGAACTGCAAAAGCACCGGTGGATCAAATGTGGTGTACAGTCCTGTTGCCACGCCTCAGAACACTTAGTATGTATATGGTTTTCAATCTCCAAATCCTACAAAGGTTTCAGCTGCTCAAGTTCACACACAGTACCATGCTCAGTATCCTAACGTGGTTTTCAGTCCTGCAACTCCTCAAACTGTGCAACAAGGCGTCATTCCTCAAACTGCTGCACCAGTCCCTAGACCTGCTCAACCTGCGCCCAACTCTGCGTTTCTCACTAAGGAAAACGAAGAGAAATTTGCTATTGCTGCATCAATGATCAAGAGCTTAAACGCCTTCCTGGCAGGTGATCTGACCCCTCTATCTACATGCTATATTCAGAATCATGCCCTGATCAACAAACGCCACATGGAGACTCCATACAAAGTGGTTGAAGGTCGCAAACCTTCGGTCAAGCATTTCTGCAAATTTGGATGTCCTTGTGTACTCCTGCTCATGGACGCTAAAGGAAAGTTTGAAGCACGCGGGGATCCTTGCATTTTCGTTGGTTATTCTAAAAATACGACATATCGCATTTATAACAAGATCAAGAAGATGGTAGTTGAAACCTACAATGTGGGTTGGCTGGAGAAAACCCCAAAGGGGACAAACGCATTGGTCCTGACTGGTTGTATGACTACTCTACCTTATTTAATCATTTTGATGTGTCTTCTACTGTGCCTACAGGAAATAGTTCGAATTCTCTCCTTCCAACGGTGCCCATTACTTCTGAAGATGATGCTGATGCTGCCGTGCTAAATGAGACTCTAAAGCAGCTAAGTGTGGATCCTCCTGGATTCAATGACACCGTCTCACCATCCTCCACAGTTTCACATTCTCATGACCCACCTATCTCTTCGCCTGTTCAGCCGAATCCTCCTGAAATGTGGTTTCTGCTCCAGAGCCACCTACGACAAATGAAGGCCTTCCTCCTGATGTTTTGGGCTCCTCTTTGTTTCCCGAGCCTACTCCCCTCGATTGTGCGGTGGATTCCTCACCACATACCTATACTGGTGCCTCTGTTGAGGGGGAGACATCTGGAGTTGCTTCAGCTAGTATCACTAACTTGCCAACTGATGTTTTGGTGCCCGCTACACCAATACTGCAGCGTTTACAGCGTGATCACCCCATTGAGAATATCATTGGTCCTGTAAATGCTGTGTTCGCATACACAGTCAATCTGGGGATATTATACATGCCTCTATTCTTGCTTTATTTCCCAAATTGAACCTAAAAGTATTGATGTTGCCTTTGCAGGAACCAGGCTGGGTTGATGCCATGCACGAGGAACTCAATCAATTTGAAAAGCTTGGCATTTGGCAATTGGTGAAGCTGCCTCAGGGAAAGCGCGCTCTTGGAACTCGCTGGGTTTTCCGTAACAAGCACGATGAAACTGGAGTTATCATTCGGAATAAAGCTAGACTGGTGGTTCAAGGTTTTCGACAGATTGAAGGTTTAGATTATGATGAGGTCTATGCACCTGTCGCGCGTTTGGAGGCTATACGTATCTTCTTGGCATACACATCTTACATGGACTTTATGTTTATCAAATGGATGTCAAGACTGCGTTTCTATACGGCAAGGTGAAAGAGGAAGTATACGTGGCACAACCACCAGCCTTTACTGATCCTGACAAGCCAGATTATGCTTACAAACTAGACAAGGCTTTGTACGGGTTGCATCAAGCGCCTCGCGCCTGGTATGCCACTCTTACAGAGCATCTACTTGCTCATGACTACACACGGGGAACCATTGACTAAACTCTGTTTATCAAACATGTTGATAAGGACATTATCCTCGTCCAAATCTACGTTGATGATTTGGTTCCACCAATGATGGTTTGTGTCGTGACTTCGAAGAAATCATGAAGAAGAAATTTGAGATGAGCTCATTGGGGGAGATGACCATGTTTTTAGGACTTCAAGTTCGTCAGAGCCCACATGGTATACTCATTCAACAAGGAAAATACGTACACGATGTTCTCGCCAAATTCAAGCTTACAGATTACAAGCCTATGGTTTCCCCTATTGCAGAACGGCCTCTACTAAATGAAGATGCTGAAGGAACGCCTGTTAATCCTACCATGTATCGCTCAATGATTGGGTTACTCATGTATCTCACTGCTAGCCGGCCAGATATCATGTTTGCCGTCTGCCAGTGTGCTCGTTATCAGGCTACTCCTAAACTTTCTCATTTACATGATGTTAAAAGAATTTTTAGGTACCTCAAAGGGGCTCCATCACTAGGCCTTGGTATCCTAAAAATTCTGAATTTGAACGTTTGCTTTCTCTGACAGTAATCTTGGAGGTACAGATAGGGACATGCGCTCAACTTCAGCTGGTTGCCAATTTCTGGGAGATCGCTTAATTTCATGGCAATGCAAGAAGCAACAGACGGTTTCGCTTTCCACTGCAGAGGCAGAATACGTTGCAGCCTCTGCTTGCTGCTCCTAGGTTTTGGATGCAACATCAGCTTGCGGATTAGGTTTGACTTATCTAAACACAACAATTTTATTGTGATAATGATGCCGCGATCCAAATAGTTAAAAGCCCTGTTTTCCACTCCAAAACCAAGCACATAAACATTAAAGTTCATTTTATCCGCGATTTCTATGAAAAGGTCTTGTAAAGCTTGAGCAAATCCATACTGATGCAAATGTGGCGGATTTGTTCACGAACCCATTAGCAACGCGCGTTTTCAAGTGCTTGTGGATCTTCTCAAAATGATTCGGTTTTCTACCTAGGCATCTGCTGTCTTCGTGTTTGTTTACTGTTCTTTTCATCGCTTCATAAATTTGTTCATATATCTATGCACAAATTTAGGGGGAGAAATCTTACAAAAAAAGGTTTGCAAGGATAGGGAAATGAAATGAATATTCGTGATAAAATGTTTGACTAACACATGTAAGGTATTGAAGCGGAAAAGATTTGGATCGAAAGTGATGTGTCGGTAGGTCTAAAACTCAACCGGATGGGGAAAGTCAAATGATATAAACATAACGAACTTTGTACTCAGTGGGTCACTTACTGTTGGCGTATGATTTTATGGTCTTAAATCTTGCGTTGATAGATAGCCAACATCTGAGGTTTCGGGTCTTTATGCTGTTGAGTCATCCGGGGATATCTTGACTGCCCTTCTGTTGCATCTAGATTATATGCAGACCTAGGCACAGTCAAGATAAAAGTTTCTTTCTAAGTTCGTACGTACCTCATAAGGTATTTGCCTAACCCTCGTCAGTCGCTATTGGTCTCTCTGCTGTACTGAAGTACTGACCTGTTCACCAATAGCCTAATGTTGTACAATAAAGGATGACCACGGTATACTCACCTGCTACGATGGACTGTTGTGCTTACCTTGATCGCGGGGGTATGTCATGGTATGGGACACACGATATTTTAGTATAATATTACCTTAAGCGTATCATGATGCCTGAACAACAAGGGTTGAGTTTTAGATTTAAGTGGACAAGTATGCTGACAATCGCTTAGACCAACTGAAACTGCTCATACTGAAAAATGTTCCTTAGTTAGCGTTTGAAATGATTTGATCCCTTAGCAAGGCTGTGTTAACTGTTATGTCTGTTTCAATAAGTTCTCCTTGTGAAATGTTAAAAGATGGTTGGATGCTTGGTTAGTTTACTTGATGAATTTTGGTGGGATGTTTTTCAGTCAAGAGATATTGGACTGGCCCAGTGTGCTTTGGGATTTGGGCCAGCCTAATGAAATTGGTTTATAGTCTGAAAACTGAAGATTATGTTACTGTTCTGGATTGGGCTTTTCCGGAAAGGCCCATTTGGATCTTTCCGGACAGGCCCACTGTGTTACCGTTTCGGATTGGGCCTGTCTCAAGCCCAATCCGGATTCAAAATTCCAGGCCCAAGCCCATTTCGGAAATATATATTGGCATCTGATTTCATTTCGGATTATCCGAAACCCGAATTACAAATTATCTTCTCTGATTCTCTCTTGAATTAAGCATTTCGGACAGCTTATTCCGGATTAGGTACATGTGTATTCCGGATGAACTTAATGAATATTTAATGCATTTCGGGTTACATTCCGGATTAATCTTCAAATACTAAGCATTTCGGATTACATTCCGGATTGGTCTTCATCCGAAATGATGAACTCGGATATCATTTCGGATTGGATCTTTATCCGGGATGCATATTTATCCGAGATACATAATCCAGATTGTGTCTTTGACCATGCTATTTGACCTCCTCAATCCGGATTGATGAAAGTTTATTCCGGATTCATTCTGAACTATCAGTAATCCGGATGTGAAATTTAGACCTTTTCAACTGTTGAACCCTTTAACTAAATTGAACTAGTATTAATTTGAACCTTGACTTCTGTTTGACCTGTCCAGTTAGTTTTGACAGCCATATAGCTAAACTCAGTTAACTTCCGTTAGTTGGTTTTTAACTTTGTTGATTTTTGACAGATATGGTGGAAGAAGCTTTTGACGCACTGATGCTGGTTGAGGAACAGTTTCACAACCAGGCTGGGTATCTCTCAGACCTACTAGCTGAGTATTTTTAGGAATTTCAGGCGATGATCGTGGGGCTCAGCACTTGCAGAATTGCATACGCTCTCCGTGCACTTGTTTTGGAAAAGAGCCGGATACAGCCGAGGGGTGATGATGGTAGACCTTTTATACGTTCACAGATTCAAGAGAAGGAGATTGCGGTAAATGAGGCTTGTGTGAGGGAGGTGCTACAGCTGACAGATACCTTCAGTGATCCAACAACGTACGTCAAAGAAAAGGTGCTGCCGGTATTCATGGAGATGGGATATGAGGGTTCTTATCCGCCACTGTTGAAGAAGATGTTTCCGGCATACTGGAGGTTACTCATACACATGTTTATGCAGTGTGTGTCGGAAAACAAAGGCGGACTGATCAGCCAAATCAGGCACAGACATCTGCGATAGTTTCATTAGTCATGGACTGGAAGTATAACTATTGTGGTTATATCTTCGATAACATGAAGAAAATCTTAGAGCAGTCCAAGAAACGGATGTTTCTGTTATACCCACGCTTTATCCAGCTGATACTTGATGCCCGTTATCCAGATTTAGCGAAGGATGCTACAGACGCTAACCTACTGAATATGAAGCCAATCGGGCCTACTATTTTTGCAACTATGAAGAAGAACCGCTCTACCTCGAAGATGATATTTGTAGGTAGTTTTTCTCTTAAGAAGTTTGGAAAGTTTTCTGAAGTTGTTGGTTTGCATGCTCCACCACCCTCCTCCTCCTCCTCCAGTAAACGCGATTGTGGCTGAAGAACACGATATACCGGCAAAGGAAGAGGAGATAGAAGTAGAGGATTTAGTCACAGATGATGAGGATGATGTTGGCCAAGCCTTTCTGGATAATCTTGATGCGTTCAATGCTACTTTAACTCCTGTTCTACCAGAGCTGTTGTCTGAGAACCTAGCTGCCTTGATCGCTCAGTTGAAGGATATTCAAGAGAAACAAGGTGATCCCCCACTTGACATTCCATCTATTGTTGCACCAACCATTCAGACTGAAGAAGATGACGAAGACGAAGAAGATGAAGTACCGTTGATCAAGAGGCGAAGAACTGGGCCGAGCATTTCATCTAGTACATCTGAAGTTCCTGTTGTTGTCACTGTTGCTGCTTCTAATTTGATTACATCTACTGCTGCTGAGATCACTGTTGCTGAGGTTTCTGTTGCTGAATCTGTTGCTCGTACATCGATGGTTGACACGCCTATTATTTCTGAATAGCAAAGCGCTCCTATCATTATACAGTCCACAGTTGTATCAATTCCTGCTGACACAGCATTGCAAATGATGGAATTTGGAGGTAGTTCTTCTGGTGCCGGTGGTTCGGAAGCGGGTGGTAGTGGAGTTGGTTATTCTGATGCTGTTGCTGACGATTATATGCGTAGATCTGAGAAGAGGGCATTCGAGTTTGGGGGATTGGACAGTGATGATGATGAGACAGAGGTGGATGTAGTTGATTTGAAGAAACGGGTAGTAGTGCTGGAACAGAGGTTATGTTAAAGGATGCTCAGATTGCATCTCTGCAGAATCGCTTGGGTGTTCGAGATCAAACTATCGATCAGCTGCAGGGGGATGTAACGATGCATATGACTATTGTGTTTGATTTAAGGGGCAAACTGGAGAACAAGTTTGGCAGGGAGTTTAGCGACCCTATCGATGATCCGATGAATGTTGAAAATAGACATCGTGCAGCACAACAGCGTATGGCAGAAGAAACTGAAGAACAGAGGTTGGCAGCTGAGCAGTTAGCAGCCGAACGTCAAGCCGGTCTCGATGATTATTTAAGCGATCCACGCAAAAAGTTCACTGCTAGTCAGAAACATACTGCAGATCAGAGGAAGAAGAAGCAAATGGTATTGATGAAGAATGTCACACCCCGACCCGCAGCGGAATAAGAGTCGGGGCGTAGTTGGGTTATCACCAAAGCTCATGATGTTTACTAAAATGTTTCATATTTATTAAATTCAAATTACAACTTCAATATTCCAAACAAGTTTATACAATTACAAGGAAAAGTAAATAAGTAAACAATCCAAAGCCTAAACTGATTTATTCTTTAGGCCGTCCTATATGTTTCTTGCTGCAACTGGATCACCTGTATCATGTGTAAAAATGGGGAATTTTGGGTCAACAAAAGTTGGCGAGTGAACCTTGTTAAAAACATTTGATATTGATTTCTTATTGTATTTAATATGGAAAAATTGTGCAATAATCATATGTGAGCAAACGTATATAATCAAACAAACAATAACAAACCACCTTGCATGAGTATATGACATGAATGATAATGCATATGTTGGCAACGTCACGTTCCGCTTTCATCGGTAATGGGGAACGGACGGCCTATGATGATGTATGTGTGATCAAGGCTCAATCAAACGGAGCCGATCATATGTTGGCAACGCCACGTTCCGCTCATAGGTAATGGGGAACAGTTCCGCTCGTAGGTAATGGGGAACAGACGAGCCTATGATAATGTATGTACTGAAAATAACAAATTTAATCTAAACATTAATCACACAAATAATTGAAACATATTGGATACACGTTTGATCATGGATATGATGGATGCACAAGTGTTTAAATGTAATAAATAATAAGCGACACATGATACACCCCAAAATTTGACTAAAACGGGGAATTTGTAAAGATTCACTCACTTTTGGTGCGTTCGTTTGATGATGTTGAATGCGCACGAGTTTGGAGATTTAATCGCCGAGAAATAACTAACCTAAAATAATAACGAAATGGTTCGGTAAATAAGTGGATTTTATTAACAATTTTAATAGGATTTTTAGATTTATTTTTGTGAGTTTAAGGTCATTTTCTAACTTTAAAAATATTATTTTTAAGTATTTTTAATTGATTTTTAAATTAAATAAATAAATAAAAATATAAAAAAAATGTTGACTTTTTGTTGACCGTTGACCGGACCGTTGACCGGAGTCGGGCTGTGGCCTAAGGTGCACTGAGTGAGGTTCGAACCCGGGACCTCTCGTACGCGTGCACGCAGCTCTACCAACTGAGCTACGTGTCTAACCCGTAATATTCTATGTTTTAATTATATTTATATACTGATTAAATGTTAATATATTTGGTTTATATTAAAAGGGTTTAAAATGGTCGACTCGGTGTCAGGAAGCCGGATCGAACTCGGGTTCTTTGGTTTGTAAGCGCACACCCAACATTGGGCTGTGTGTCTTGTCTGTTTAATTTACGATTTATATTAATCTTATATACCAACTCGAACTGTTCTGATTTAGTTCTAAAAAAAATTTGTTTTAATTCGGAAAGTCGGTGCGTTTGTAAGGATTCGAACTCGTGACGTGCGCTAATTGCACACAGTCCACCGCTGGACTGTGTGGCTAACCCGGTTTAATATCTTGTTTTAATTATTCTTATAAACATCGTCGACTTCGTCTTCTTCATTCAAAGACTCAGACGACCGATATTCGACTGTTCTTGTTTAAATCGTTCGTCGAACATAATATTGATTGAAATGTAATGATTAAAATAAGTTAAGGAATCGAATGTACCGATCAGACTGTATTTCTCAGAATTCCGGCAATGATCGTCGGCTCCGATTTGTGAATTCCGTCTGATTAAATCAATTAACAGTTTGATCGATTAGTTGTGAAATTGAGTTACTAAACAAGGATTATCAGAAGGTTAGATGATTGTACCAATTCACAGTGTGATTTCAGAATTTCCAGGGATTTTCTGGCGAGTGCAGATTATCCGGCAGCGTCGTCTGGGATTGATTCTGGTTGATGGATTGAAGTTAGTATAAGTCTAACAATGGATTGAAGGAGAAAGGGTCAGCGATTTAACCGATTTGATGTAAGTCTCGGTTTTCCGGCGAAGGTCCGGCGATTGCAGAATATCTCCGGCGAGAGCAATTGATTCGAGAAATGGTGCGATTTTGAGCGAAATGATTACCAGAGACTTGGGTGTGTATTTATAGGGAAGAATCAAGATGAATTGGGTCTGAATTTAGTCTTGATTCGTGGTCAGCCTTTCTCCGGCGGTTGTATGTCGCGGAATTAGACATCGGTTATAACCGATGTCGATGTTAATTACATGCGTCAAGTCAAAGGAAACCGTCGATAATTGGCGAAATCGTCGGTATTTCCGGCGAGAGCGATTTGGGCGCGCTGTTGACTGAATTCGATTTCGAGTTTTATTATAAATGTTATTTGTTTTGATAGATGTCACAAAGGAGTCAAGTGGCGGAGTGGTTAAGTCTTTGTTGGTTGTGTCTTCGGCTGACCCGGGTTCGAAACCCGGCAGCCCCTTTTCTTTTCTATTTAATTTATTTTTACTTTTTAATAATTATAGTTTTTAAATACTAAAATGTTTATTAATTATGTATTGTTTAAAATTAAAATTAACCATAAATACGCAACGAAATTTTATAACTTAATATTCGGTTAATAAACGAAGCGGGTTTGGAAACCCGTTTTTCGACGGATGTTACTAGTATCCCCTACTTTTAGAAATTTCGTCCCGAAATTTAAGTAGTAGTGGTAACAGGAAAAAGATGTGGGTATTTCTCGCGCATTGAGTCTTCACGTTCCCAAGTAAACTCAGGTCCTCGTTTCGACTCTCAGCGTACCCTGACGATTGGAATACGGCTACGTCTTAAACGTTTTTCTCCGAAGTCCATAATTTCTACTGGTCTTTCAATGAAATGCATAGATTCATCGACTTGAATGTCTTCTAGAGAATATGGAGATTTTCATCAGCGAGGCACTTCTTCAAGTTCGATACGTGGAATGTGGGATGAATTATGTTGAGTTCTTCTGGTAGGTCAAGCTTGTATGCTACAGGTCCTACCCTTTCGAGTATCTTGAAAGGTCCTACGTAGCGTGGTGCTTAGCTTGCCTTTTTGGCCAAAACGAACCACACCCTTCCACGGTGATACTTTTAAAAGTACTTGATCACCAATGTTAAACTCCAAGGGCTTTCGTCGTTTGTCTGCATAACTCTTTTGACGACTTTGTGCCGCTAGAAGATTGTTTCGAATTTGATGGATCTTGTCTGTTGTTTCTTGAATTAATTCTGGACCGGTGATTTGAGCTTCTCCAATTTCGTGCCAACATATTGGTGATCGGCACTTACGACCATATAAAGCTTCGAAAGGTGCCATGCCGATACTTGAATGATGGCTGTTGTTGTACGAAAATTCAACTAATGGTAGATGAGCGTCCCAATTCCCTTTGAAGTCTATGACACATGCTTGAAGCATGTCTTCAAGAGTTTGGATGGTGCGTTCAGATTGTCCATCAGTTTGAGGATGAAAAGCGGTACTGAGGTCTAATCGTGTACCCAAGGCAGCTTGTACGGCTTGCCATGTTCGTGAAGTGAAACGACCATCACGGTCTGAAATGATGCTTAAAGGTACACCATGACGACTTACAATCTCGCTGATGTAGATGCGAGCTAACTTCTCGTTCTTGAAGTCCTCGCGAATCGGAATGAAGTGAGCTGATTTTGTGAGACGATCAATGATTACCATATAGTGTCATACCCACTGGAGGTGCGAGGTAACCCGGTAATGAAGTCCATGGTTATGTTTCCCACTTCCATACAGGTATTTCAGGTTGGGTTAGAAGCCCTGAAGGTCTTTGATGTTCAGCTTTTACTTTAGAACAGGTAAGGCACTTGGATACAAAAACAGCAATATCCTTTTTCGTGCCAGGCCACCAGTGGTGTATCGAAGGTCTTGATACATCTTGTCGGCTCCTGGGTGTACAGAGTATCGTGTTTTGTGCGCCTTATTTGTCACACCCCGACCCGCAACGGAAATAAGAGTCGGAGCATAATTGGGTTATCACCAAAGCACATGACATTTACTATTATGTTTCATAATTAATGAAGTCAAAGTTACATTTTCAAACATCCAAACATGTTCATTCAATACAAAGGAAAAATAACCAAACATAGCAATCCCAATACTAAATCGTTTATTCTTCTAATCCAGGTCCTATGTGTTCCTAGCTGCTGCTGGTTCACCTGTATCACGTGTAAAATGGGAGTTTTTGGGTCAACATAAGTTGGCGAGTGAACCTTATTAGATAAACATTTGATAATGATTTTATGGTTAGTTTATCAATGAAATATTGTGCATAATCATAAAAGAGCAATGTAAGTAGTCAAGCATTGGCAAATAGCAGTTACAATTATAACACTTGATAGCATACATGAACATACCAATATCATACGATAACTAACATAAATGAACTGTGCGATCAAGGCTCAATCAAATGGAGCCGATCGTATTGCATGAACTGGAAATGTAAATTGAACTGTGCGATCAAGGCTCAATCAAACGGAGCCGATCGTATTGCATGAACTGAAATGTAAATTGAAATGACCGATCAAGGCTCAATCAAACGGAGCCGATCGTTGCGGGCACGCCAGGTTCAACCGCATAATAAAATGGGGAACTGGCTCGAACCTCATAATTAAATGGGGAGCGGCGGCCTCGGCAATTTCATGTACTAAAATAATAATTTGCATCCAATAATAACTACTTAACAGCAACAAACTAAATACACATGTCATGATATGATGTATGCACAATAGTTTAGTTATAATATGTATATAAACCCAATGACACATGATACACCCCAAAAACGTGATTAAAACGGGGAATTTGAAAGGTTCACTCACATTGGGTGCGTTGAATTGGAGACAGTGAGATGCGCACGATTTAGATAAGCGAGTCGACGAGGAATACTAACCTAAATAATAATGAAAAAATATATTAAAGGGATGGATTTTATTAAGGATTTTAATGAAATTTTTAGATATATTTTTGTGAGTTTATGGCTATTTTCTATCTTTAAAAATGTTATTTTTTTTAGTATTTTCAATTGATTTATAAATTAAATTAAATATATAAAAAAATATTTTTTTTTAGTGTTGTTGACCGTTGACCGGTTCGGTCAGCGGTTAATTCTGCGCCGGGTGGGATTCGAACCGGCGACCTTCCGTTCGCGTGCACGTAGCTCTACCAACTGAGCTACGTGTCTAACCCGTTATAAACTCGGTTTTAATTATATTTATACTCTAATTTGAATTTACCGAAAATTCCTTTATTTGCAAAAACGTTTTATTTCAATTGAACCGGTGCTCGTGACAAGATTCGAACGCGCGACGTGAAGTTAATGTTGCACACAGTCCACCGCTGGACTGTGTGTCTAACCCGGTTATATTCTTGGTTTTTATTATACTTAACAACTATCTGTTTTAAACCCGGTTTAGTTCTGGATTAAAAAGGAATGTTATTACACAAAGCGTGCGCGTAGCAAGGATCGAACTCGGGACGTGTATAGTCGTTATTTGCACACAGTCCACCGCTGGACTGTGTGTCTAACCCGTTAATAATCCGGATTTTAATTACTCTTATGTCATTATTGAATTCATCTTCTTCGTTACGAACACAGACCTTACTCAAACATCGATTCGTGATTAATCTAGTTAATAAACATGATGACTAGCTTGAAAATACTAAACCGAACAGTTTGGGGAAAGAAGGTACCGAACAGGTTGTCTTCCTCAGAGAGTCCGGCGAGAATTTGACGCTCTGTTTTGAACCTTCGGCTGAGAGGGTCCATCAACAGAATTAAGGGATTAGATATGAAATTGAACTAGTGTGTATTGATTATCAGTACGTTTGAAGGTGCATACTGATAACTAACGAGTTTCCTGGCAATTCCAGAAATTTTCCGGCGAACACAGAAAATCCAGCAAAGTCGTATGTGGTTGATTTTGAATGATGGGTTAATGTTAGTAAAGTTCTAACAATAGATTGAAATCGTAAAGGAGGAGTAATTTACCGGTTTGTGTTGAATACGGTTTTCCGGCGACTTTTGCAGAGAATTCCGGCGAACTGTTTTAGGTGCTCAGATGATTTGAAAATGCGACGAAAAAGAAGTGGAGTATTGTTGTGATGGTTCTGAATTGCGAGGTTGATCTAAAGCTTGAGTTAAATCAGAGCTTTGATGAATTTTCGGTTTCAAAAGCCGAAATGATAAGTCTTAAAGTTTCAATCAATTTTAACTTGATTAGAAACCGTAATACATCGGTTATAAGCTGAACCAAATGAATTCACAACGATTTGGCGATTGGTTTGCCGATTACCGTTATTCAGATGGCATATCGGTTAAGTTGAGTTTGTGTATAAGATCCAATTGTTTTCCTAGTGTTAACAGAAAACACATTGTGGCGGAATGGTTTAGGGAAAGAAAGTTAAGTCGTTTGGGCGACTCAGCTGACCCGGGTTCGAGTCCCGGCAGCTTCAAATATTTTTTATTTGTTTTATTTTAACTTTTTATCAGATATAATTTTTATAGTTTAGTTTATTTATTAATTATGTATCGTTTTAACTCAAAATAACCATAAATAATTAATGCACTTTCATAACTTGGTACTTGATTACAAAACGGAGCGGGTTTTGGAGACCCGATTTTTTACAAATGTTACATTATTCATAAGGAAATCACGAAGGTTATTGTGATCGGGAATCCAGATGCGATCTAGATAGTACAGAATACCGTCGGATTTGGTTTCGATTTTAAGTTCTGCTCCACAAGACAGCTCATTGCGTACGTTGTTTTCTGTTACTGAGACATGTTGGGCTTCTCGGATTTGATCTTTGATGTCAGTTATGATTTGCGAACATAGAAGACGAATGGAGTTCGCATAACCCTTTCGACTGAGCGCATCGGCCACCACGTTTGCCTTGCCAGGATGATACCGAATCTCACAGTCGTAGTCATTAAGAAGTTCGACCCATCTTCGTTGCCTCATATTCAACTCCTTTTGGTTAAAGATATGTTGGAGGCTCTTGTGGTCAGTTATATTTCACATTGGTACCGTAGAGGTAATGTCTCCATATCTTGAGAGCGAATACAACGGCTCCAAGTTCCAGGTCGTGGGTAGTGTAGTTCTTCTCATGAACTTTGAGTTGTCTAGAAGCGTAGGCTATCACTTTTCCTCTTTGCATTAATACACAGCCTAGCCCTTGCCCTGATGCGTCGCAATATATACAAAGTCATCGCAACCTTCGGGGAGTGTGAGGATAGGTGCGTCACAAAGCTTTTGCTTAAGGGTTTGGAAGGCTTCTTCTTGTTTAGGTCCCCATATGAAGGGTTTTCCTTTATGTGTCAAAGCCGTGAGTGGTACCGCAACACAGGAGAAATTTGCAATGAAGCGGCGATAGTAACCAGCCAAACCAAGAAATGATCTTACTTCGGTAGGGGTACGTGGCGCTTGCCATTCCTGTACTGCCTGATCTTTGAGGGGTCGACATGTATTCCCTTAGTCATTGACGACATGTCCAAAGGAATTGTACTTCTCTTAACCAGAATTCGCATTTGGAGAATTTAGCGTAGAGCTTTTCGGTTCTTAAGAGTGTAAGGATGAGTCGAAGGTGTCGTTCATGATCAGATTTAGACTTTGATTAGATGAGGATGTCGTCGATGAAACTATGACAAAACGGTCGAGATAGGGTTTGCATACCCTATTCATTAGATCCATGAATACAGCTGGGGCGTTGGTTAATCCAAATGGCATGACCATGAATTCGTAATGACCATAACGAGTTCAGAAGGGGTCTTTGGGACGTCATCTTCATGCACTCTGAGTTGATGATAACCAGAACGAAGGTCGATCTTTGAAAAACAAGTGGCGCCCTGAAGTTGGTCTAGTAGGTCATCGATGCGAGGTAATGGATAGCGGTTCTTGACCGTTAATTTGTTGAGTTCTCTGTAGTCGATACACATGCGAAACGTTCCATCTTTCTTCTTCACAAACAGAACAGGTGCACCCCAAGGCGATGAGCTAGGACGTATGAATCCTTTGTCAGTCAGCTCTTGCAGTTGACTGGCCAGCTCTTGCATTTCGGATGGGGCTAACCTATAAGGAGATTTTGCGACTGGAGTAGCGCTAGGTATAAGATCAATGCGGAATTCGACTTCTCTCATGGGAGGAAGTCCTGAGATGTCGTCGGGAAAGACTTGTGGGAATTCTTTCACTACAGGTATATCTTCTAGCTTCTTCTCCTTGTTTCCCTTCTTGATGACGTGAGTTAAGAATGCGACATAGTTCTTGCGGAGATACTTTCGGGCTTGAAGGCAGGACATCAATTTGGGTCCTTTCGAAGGGGTTTCTCCAAAGATTCGTAGGGTTTGACCGTCTGCGAGAGGAATGCGAATGAACTTTTCGCGGCATACCACTTCAGCCTGATGTTGGCTGAGCCAGTCCATACCGATTATAATGTCGAAACTTCCCAACTTCATAGGAATGAGGTCAACTGGAAAATCGTGATCGTTTAGAGTGAGGGTACAATTTCGAATAATAGAGTTTAATGAGACCGGTTTCCCGTCAGCAACTTCCACCGTTATGGATTCCATGAGATTATCACGAGTTTGGTTGAGGATGGGTTCAAATTCTAAGGACACAAAACTCTTATCCGCGCCAATATCAAATAACATGGATGCATAACTACCATTGATGAGAAACGTACCGTTAACCATGTTGTTGTCGGCCCTAGCTTGATTGGCGTTGATGTTGAAAGCTCTTCCTCTAGCAGGTGGAGGAGCTTGGTTAGCTTGGTTCACTGGATTTGCTTGAGCTTGGGCATGAATGATGTTCACCAAGCGTGGATAAGTGTTTCTATAGTGGTTTGGGTCACCATAGTTTAACAAGCCCGCATGGGTTGCATCATGGGGTAATTGGGTTGGTAGTAGGTTTGGTCCGTATGTTGTGTAGGTGGTAGAAGTAAGGGTTCTTGGGCTTGGCCCACTATCTGATGGTGGGTTTGGGTTGAGGGTTGGTTGCGGTTCATTCGCTGAAGTGTGCGACAGGTTTGGATGGTGTGCCCTTGCACGGCCACAGCTGGTGCAAAATTGGCAGGGATGTTCGGGAAAATGATGGTATTGGCAACGGGTGCATTTCGGGTATGGGCCGGAGTATGGCTTTCTGTATGGTGCAGTTGAGGGAGCAACTTGGGTGATTGGCACGGCAGTGATAGGAGGGTTTGTTTGAGTGACGGCAAAGTTTCTGGTGTTTCGCTTCCTTTTACCAGTAAACTTCGAAGAGGAGCCAGAATGGTTTGAAGTTTGAGCCTCAATGGGGGCTTTCTTTTTCTCCTCCTTGAATTTACCGTTTCGGATGCGATTCTCGGTAAGTTCGGTAGCTACTTCCATTGCAGCTTCCAGTGTTGCAGGTGAAGTGCTTAGAACCGAGTCTTGAAGTTTCCGAGGGGAGGCCTCGAATGTAGTGTTCAACCAGGCGGTACACTGGGGTGAACAAGTTGGGGATCATTTGGTTCAGCTCGAGAAATCTTTTATTGTAGGAAGTATGATCTCCTTCCTTTTGTTTTAGGGAGTGGAATTCGTCTTCTAACTTCTTGATTTCGCTTCTTGGACAAAAGTGTCTTGTCATTATTTCCCTTAACTCTTCCCATGTTAAGGCCATGGTGTCTTCGACTCCTCTCTTACCCTTCTCTGTGTTCCACCAGGTCAGGGCTACCCCAAACAGTCTCCCGGTTGCGTAACGTACCTTGCGATCCTCGGACAATCGCAATTGAGGAAGGTGTTCTCCATTTCCTCAAACCAGTGGAGGAGAGCAGTGACACCTTTGGTCCCTTCATACTTTGGGGGATCGCAAGACTTGAAGTGTTTGTAGGAGCACTTCTTGGAGGGAGGGTTGTCGACGTTCTGGTCTTCTTGATTGGGAGGGTTGATGGGATTTGCAGTGAAGCTTGCTGAACTTGAATTACGATGTCAGGAAGCACCGCGGCCATTTGTTTTGCAATTTGGGTGGCCAAGCGTTCGTTTGACCTTCCTGACTTTCTACCTCCACGTAGCTGCCTAACCGACATCTACAGGAACATACATATGAAGATTGTGAGTTTAAGGAGTTTTTAGGTGTCATGTGTCGTTAAAAGAAATAAAATAACATAATCATCAATAATGCAACTACATCCATAGGATGTCTTGGGTTTGCTCATGTTTGGGCCTCCAATGTCCCAAACTATGTTTGCGAGAGGTTTAGTAGGATTCCATTGGTGTTGGCGTTTAACACTCGCATCACCCGAATGAAAACCATGAAATATGTTTGCGAGATGTATGGTCGGAGGGTGTCTAGGTATAGACACAATGACAACTCAAAGTGGGGTTAGCTCACACGAAGTTTGGTATAGCATGCTTTGGCCTAATAGGTCCTTCGCACTCTCATCGTTAGTCCCAGGTAGGCAAACTGGCCCTTTATTTTGGATTTATACGAATGCCAAGCCTAGACAGGACGTTCCGACTACTGGTACTCGTACCCTTCCAGTTACACATGCCGTCATGAGAACTCACTTTGATGTGATTTGAAAATACAAAAAATCATTGCAAAAATCATAGGAATTGTAAGGTGTGTGCTCTCATTGGATATGGTATGTTATGAGGATATGATTCATGATGAGCATTGTATAATAATATGTACTTATGAACATGCTTGCATAACATTGAATGTAACAATAAACATAAAGCATATAAACATCATGAATTTTGCATGTAACACACAAACAATTTAAAAATTCAAATCAACTATAGTATAGGCTCTAAGGGTCTAATAACCTATCCTATATCCCTATAGTCATGGCTCTGATACCAATCTGTCACACCCCACCCGCAGTGGAATAAGAGTCGGGGCATAATTGGGTTATCGCCAAAGCTCATGATGTTTACTAAAATGTTTCATATTTATTAATTCAAATTACAACTTCAATATTCCAAACAAGTTCATACAATTACAAGGAAAAGTAACTAAGTAAACAATCCAAAGCCTAAACTGATTTATTCTTCTAGGTCGTCCTATATGTTTCTTACTGCAACTGGATCACCTGTATCATGTGTAAAAATGAGGAATTTTGGGTCAACAAAAGTTGGCGAGTGAACCTTGTTAAAAACATTTGATATTGATTTCTTATTGTATTTAATATGGAAAATTGTGTAATAATCATATGTGAGCAAACGTATATAATCAAACAAACAATAACAAACCACCTTGCATGAGTATATGACATGAATGATAATGTATATGTTGGCAACGTCACGTTCCGCTCATCGGTAATGGGGAACGGACGGCCTAGATGATGTATGTGTGATCAAGGCTCAATCAAACGGAGCCGATCATATGTTGGCAACGCCACGTTCCGCTCATGTATGGGTAATGGATGGGAACAGACGAGCCTATGATAATGTATGTACTGAAAATAACAAATTTAATCTAAACATTAACCACACAAATAATTGAAACATATTGGATAAACATTTAATCAGGATATGATGGATGCACAAGTGTTTAAATGTAATAATAATAAGCGACACATGATACACCCCAAAATGTGACTAAAACGGGGAATTTGTAGAGATTCACTCACTTTGGGTGTGTTCGTTTGATGATGTTGAATGCGCACAAGTTTGGAGATTTGATCGACGAGAAATAACTAACCTAAAATAATAACGAAATGGTTCGGTAAATAAGTGGATTTTATTAACAATTTTAATAGGATTTTTAGATTTATTTTTGTGAGTTTAAGGTCATTTTCTAACTTTAAAAATATTATTTTTAAGTATTTTTAATTGATTTTTAAATTAAATAAATAAATAAAAATATAAAAAAATGTTGACTTTTTGTTGACCGTTGACCTGTTGACCGTGACACCGTTGACCGGTCGGACTGTGGCCTAAGGTGCACTGAGTGAGGTTCGAACCCGGGACCTCTTTACGCGTGCACGAGCTCTACCAACTGAGCTACGTGTCTAACCCGTAATATTCTATGTTTTAATTATATTTATATACTGATTAAATGTTAATATATTTGGTTTAAAAGGGTTTAAAATGGTCGACTCGGTGTCAGGAAGCCGGATCGAACTCGGGTTCTTTGGTTTGTAAGCGCACAGCCCAACCAGTTGGGCTGTGTGTCTTATCTGTTTAATTTACGATTTATTTAATCTTATATACCAACTGGAACCTGTTCTGATTTAGTTCTAAAAAAATTGGTTTTAATTCGGAAAGTCGGTGCGTTTGTAAGGATTCGAACTCGTGACGTGCGCTAAGTGTTTGCACACAGTCCACCGTTGGACTGTGTGTCTAACCCGGTTTAATATCTTGTTTTAATTATTCTTATAAACATCGTCGACTTCGTCTTCTTCATTCAAAGACTCAGACGACCGATATTCGACTGTTCTTGTTTAAATCGTTCGTCGAACATAATATTGATTGAAATGTAATGATTAAAATGAGTTAAGGAATCAAATGTACCGATCAGACTGTATTTCTCAGAATTCCGGCAATGATCGTAGGCTCCGATTTGTGAATTCCGTCTGATTAAATCAATTAACAGTTTTGATCGATTAGTTGTGAAATTGAGTTACTAAACAAGGATTATCAGAAGGTTTAGATGATTGTACCGATTCACAGTGTGATTTCGGAATTTCCAGGGATTTTCTGGCGAGTGCAGATTATCCGGCAGCGTCGTCTGGGATTGATTCTGGTTGATGGATTGAAGTTAGTATAAGTCTAACAATGGATTGAAGGAGAAAGGTTCGAGCGATTTACCGATTTGATGTAAGTCTCAGTTTTCCGGCGAAGGTCCGGCGATTGCAAATATCTCCGGCGAGAGCAATTGATTCGAGAAATGGTGCGATTTTGAGCGAAATGATTACCAGAGACTTGGGTGTGTATTTATAGGGAAGAATCAAATGAATTGGGTCTGAATTTAGTCTTGATTCGTGGTCAGCCTTTCTCCGGCGGTTATATGTCGCGGAATTAGACATCGGTTATAACCGATGTCGATGTTAATACATGCGTTAAGTCAAAGGAAACCGTCGATAATTGGCGAAATCGTCGGTATTTCCGGCGATAGCGATTTGGCGCGCTGTTGACTGAATTCGATTTCGAGTTTTATTATAAATGTTATTTGTTTGATAGATGTCACAAAGGAGTCAAGTGGCAGAGTGGTTAAGTCTTTGTTGGTTGTGTCTTCCGGCTGACCCGGGTTCGAAACCCGGCAGCCCCTTTTCTTTTCTATTTAATTTATTTTTACTTTTTAATAATTATAGTTTTTAAATTCTAAATGTTTATTAATTATGTATTGTTTAAAATTAAAATTAACCATAAATACGCAACGAAATTTTATAACTTGATATTCGGTTAATAAACAAAGCGGGTTTGGAAACCCGTTTTCCGACGGATGTTACAAAGAAGTTAACGTGAATCCTCTGGACGAAAATTTTCAGCTGAAAGATCCAACCAATCAATCTGAAAGATACGTGATGGAGTTGGGATCCAGTTATTATAGTAAGGTGGGCAACAAGTCGAAGGTGCTGAGATGGATGTATGATCATGTTAAAAACATGTGGATCATTGTGCGCAAGGATGGAACGAGGGAATATTATTCGGAAGAATCGCAATTTGAGACATGGACTAAAGTTGCACTGACTGATCTTTTAAGAGCTCCATACACTGACGACGATAGTACAGAGCGTGGACCAGGTTGGAAATTCTTTAAGAAGCTTGAGCGTGAGGTTAGGAGCGGATTTAAGAGCATGAAGACTGTTGAACCGTACTTGAGAGCAGCTAAGGGTGTTCGTGATGAAACACGGGCAAAAGGTTCAAATCTGTGATGTGGCGCCTACAGACAAAGAGTTAGTTATTCCCATTGATCCTACCTTTCCAAAGGGAATTCTGAAGAACTTCAACTTTTGGTTGTACGATCCGAAAGTCGGAAGTGTTGCTATTTTAACAAAAGAGAAGGCGTTTAGGGTAAACGATGTGGTGGATCTGGTTAGCTTTCATGATGAAGATTTACAAGTTATGGCTTCTCATCAAATACGTACTGTGCTATATGAGGTGTGTGCTAAAGATTGGACGGCTGCAGTTGCTGGTATTATTGCTGGACATTTGGGTGTGGATGCGGCACCGAAGGACAAATGAAGAAACCTAGGGGGAGAATGTTGGGCTTGGAGCTTTCATTTATAGTGTATTTGGGCTTTTGTGGATTAGTTTGTGCTTCCTAGTGCCTAGTGGGCCTAGAGTTGTACTTTTGGGCTTTGTGATGTTTATAAATAGAGGGGTTAGGTCATTTAGTAGGGGTTAGAGAGTTGATAGCAAAAACTTGTATCTGACATCTTTTGGTGTATGCAAGTTATATTATTCAAGTTATTCAAGTTGTTCTTCTTCCTAATCATAATTTCCGCTATTGTTAGGTTAGTGATACCTATTTGATCCGTTAACGAAACTTACAGCCGGTTATACCGGGTAAACCGGATACCGGACACGGATCCGGTACGATAAAGGCCGGTAAAACCTGAATACGGCGTGTCTTATGTATCGGCGGTAAATCCGGTTCAACCGTGTTTTCGTTATCTTAAAATTTGAGTTTTTCATTTTTGTGAAACACGATATTAAGGTAATAATGATCTTCCATATTTCCATTAATTGACCAAGTGTTTTCCATTCAAATATGTCATCGCTGATGAAACTGTTTGTCATCTCGTACAATGCAATATTGTTTATAAGTAATAAACATGCTCTTAAAATGCTTAATATTTTACAATAAAATAGTTGGTTTTTAGAAACAATCTTGATCAGCTATATAAATCCTACATGAGATTGGATTCTTTTTTGTGGTTAATTTGTAATTTATGTAATTATAGGGTTAACTGAACTCAGGTTCAACAGCCTTGTACAACCCAGTTCAACCGGTTAAACCATTTCAAAGCCCAACCCAATGTTATTTAAAAACCGTTTTTTAAAACATTGGGAAAAACACGTCTTGTTGTAGTTGATTTAAAGCCCAAGTTGTTGCGTCCTTATAACTTTGTAGGTATTATTATTGATAGCCGATTAGGTGTTATAATTTCCTTTTAGAAGGTTATACAAGCTGCTGGAATAGCTCAGTTGGTTAGAGCGTGTGGCTGTTAACCACAAGGTCGGAGGTTCAAGCCCTCCTTCTAGCGCTTCTTATTCATTTTTTAATAAATAAATAATAGCATCTTTAGTTCTTTGAAGTCGCATGGTAGACTTTTCCCTTTTGTTTTTGTATAACACCAACATATTATCTACATCTTGTCCACTATTAATAAATTACATGGAGAAAAACAACGAAGATGGTTGAGAGATAATCTTTACGATCTTGGCAACATCCCTCGTTAATCACTTGTTAGCATTAACACTAATCCTCTGTTAGCATTACAAAAGTCCATGTACTCCTCAAAAGAAATGAACCCATCTTCATTTGTATCTATTTTAGTCATAATACGTTGGACTTCTTCAGGTGACACCGATCCAAGCGTCTTTAAAGCTTCTCCAAGCTCTGTTAACGAGATCTTCCCGTCTTCATTTGTATCAAACCGTTTGAAGATTCTCTCAAAGTGGGCCTCTTCTTCATCTGCCATTTCACTTTCACAATCGACCTTTTTTTTTTGTGATTTGTGTGTGTAGGTTTGGTTTCGGTTAGAAAGAGGTAAGGATGATGTTGGCTTTTAAAAATTGTGGTTGGCCTTAGAGTTTGGAGTGTAATAAAGAATGCAGCACTAGATTGACCGAATAGAAAGGGTTGAAGATGGTCCTCACACTTTTAAAGCATGATATTCATGGGTATAATGGTTGTAAAATTTCCGAGTAGGTGTCGAGTAATCACGGATTAATCTCAGGTAATCTCTGATTAATCATAACTAATCCCCTGATTAATTCCGATTAATCCCCTCATTAATCTTGATTAATTGCTAGTCCCCACCGGATCGACTGTCTAACGACTAGCGATTTTTTATGACTTGTTTGTTTATTTTTTACTTAACAAAATTTGTTTTGGATTGTTGTAAAATAACATGGTTCGTTTAGAAAAAAAAATTTCTTCATAATGTATTCGTCTTATTTATCACGCATTCATTGTTTAGGGTCCATTGCTCTTATATGACAGTAAAGGCATTTGCTTCCAGATGATGTGTTTCGTGTTCCGTATCTATCATGGAGAGATTTTTAGAAACTATGAGAAACAGTTTCTAGCATGGAGAGAATATGGATTTATAAGCAACTAGTATTTTCACCTGACGCGCTGCGACGGCATCGAAACTTAAAGTAACTCGTATTTTTACTGTCAAATATCTGACCCGACTCAATTTTCGAACAAAACTTACTTCAAAACGTAGACCGACCGAAAACATATATAAAATAAGCATAAAACGTATCATATTTGACCTAGACTCAATACCGAGAAAATTTTACATCAAAACATGTAACGTACTTAAATGAAGTACTTAAGAAATAGTATTTTTTTTTAAATTAAAGAATGGTATCACGCGTTGCAGCGCCGTTGAAACATAAAGTGACTCGAACATATATAATGCCTAGTGAAAACGTGTATTATGTATGACAAAACGTAGACTAACTGAAAAGGTACGTAAAAGTAATTACGGAAACTTATTGACAAAACGTAGACACAACCAAAAAAATACATAAAAATAAGCACAAAACGTATTTTATCTGACTCACGTATATAAAAATAAATACGCCAAACTCTAGGGGGTCAAATTAATATTTTATAAAGCTAAAAGGTACAAATGATAATGCTGAATTTTGACGATAGAAAAAAAACAAAAAAAAAAGACAAAATAATAAAAGACAATAATAACAGAAAAAAATAATTAAAATAATGAGAAGACCTTCGCTACAGTAAAATTGTTGTGTATTTATAATATGAAATAGTTTCTAGCATGGAGAGATTTCTAGAAAGTAAGCCATTGCATCCTTATTACGTATTTTGGGTTTTAAGGATAACAATGGGTAAGAATGTAAGATTATTGTATAAAAAAGTTTTGTTTCTTTTTCTATGTTTTTTGTAACACCTAAAAAATCATGTCCAATAGTATAGTGACACGTGTTGTAATATTTTTAGTCTATTAAAGACTAATAGGGAGTAAAGGTGTCAACATGCTCAAACTTGGCCTCTGAGTGACTGATATGTCAACATGCCTAGCCTTTGAGTGACTGATATGTCAACGTGCTTAAACTTGGCCTCTGAGTGACTGATATGTCAACATGTCTAGCCTCTGAGTGACTGATATGTTAACATGCTTAAACATTGGCCTCTGAGTGACTGATCTGTCAACATGCCTAGCCTCTGAGTGACTGATATGTCAATATGCATATAATGAGCCTCTGAATGATCCTTTACAAAGTTGTAACTCTCATGCGTGCCATTTGTTGGACGAGAGGGATTAAAATTGTAAATATATGAAAGTTGGATGATGGAGGGGTTAAAAGTGTCAACATGTGAATTTTGTAACTCCCTGTAAAATCGTGTCCAATAGTATAGAGACACGTGTTGTATTTTAAATATAGTCTATTAAAGACCAATAAGGGCTAAAGGTGTCAACATGCTCAAACTGGGTCTCAGAGTGACGGTACGATGTCAACATGCATAAATAACAGCCTCTGAGTGACTGATATGGTCAACATGCTTAAATCATTAGCCTCTGAGTGACTGATATGTCAACATGCTTAAAACTTGGCATCTGAGTAACTGAGATGTCAACATGCCCAGCCTCTGAGTGACATCAGAGTCAACATGCTTATAATAAGCCTCTGAGTGATCCTTTGCGAAGTCTTAACTCTCATATGTGCCACTAGTTGGACGAGAGGGTTCAATTTTGTATATATGTGAAAGTTGGATATTGGAGGGATTAAAAGTGTCAACATGTTAATTTATACCTCTGAGTGGCCTTTTAACGAACCGAGAGCTCGACAATGTCCGGGCATAATCCCGTATGCCAAGTATTGGCTACGGAGGGCTAAAAGTGCCAAAAAGGTGTTTTAGAAGTTTTTTTAGAAGCTTTATAAAGTTAAGGGGATTAAAGTGTCAAAGTTTGAATCTGGCCATGGGGCGGTCGCGGGCCGCGAGAGACCAGGCATGGGTCTCTCACGGGGCGCGAGAAGTGCTATGTTGCAGAAAGTTTTGCTTGGCTGCCAAACAAAGCTCAAAAAACCATTAGATCGAAACTATGGCTTCCCAAACTGCTATGCCACGTTTTGGGACACTTGTAAGCTTCCTCTTACACCCCTAAACACCTGGCATGACCTCCTTTGAGTTCCCCAACTATAAATAGGTGTTCAAGTTCACCATTTCAACTTGCACCTTTCTCATTCATACACTCTTCTCTCTCCTCTGGAAGTTCCTAACTGAAAGGAGCATCCAACATAATTCTTTCGCACCCTAGGAATCACTGGTAAGTGTTCCTTCCTTGTGCATTTTCGTTTATAGGCTTTTATAGCCAAAAGTCAAGCGTTTTGCGGAAAACGCTTTGACTTTCAGTTAAGACCATTATGGTCCAGCCATTGTTCGAAGTGAACATGGCTAAGTGATCGTCATAAGGTAAGTGTTAATCCCTATAAAGGGCACCTCCTAAAGATCATGTTTGCTAAACCAATTGACGGGTCAAAGTTATGATGTTAAAAAGTCAAACAAGTCATTTTTCGGAAAAAAATCATAAATTGATCTTATATATATTATGAAACCTGTTTTGACACTTAAACAAGTTGGTAATAATTATTAGAACATGCAAGAACATGTTCGGCTCATCAATTTCAGTTCTAAGGTTGGTTCGCAACCGAAAGTCGCGAAGTTTGACTTCTGCTTTGACTTTCGATTCTGACCCGATTTAGATCAGTTGCCTACTGATCTAGAGTTTCATTATGATCGTAATATAATGTAGCATAAGCTTTTGAGGTTATATTACATGATCATAATCAGAATCCAAGTTTATGCGCAAGTTCCGTAATTATGCCATTTTTGACTAAAATGCCCTTTTTGCATAAAAAATATTTTAAATGATAATGAACTTGAAAATGAGTTTCCTACTGATGTAATATTATAAGTAGGATTATTTGGATGCTAAACCAAGTTATAAACCGAGTTTTTCAAACAGGTCCTTAAACTATGTCGATAAATGACGATTTTAGCCCTTGTGACTCATAAAATAGTTTTAATCAAATCTTTTCAAGGTAAATCATTTACCTACTGATATGTTATATTAAATAACATATTTAAACATTTTAATTTGACTTCAACATCAGTTTTCGTAAACATCGCATAAAGACGTCATTTTACGACAAAAGCACCGATTCGGCGCATAGTATGGTTTTAAAACATATTAGTTGACCAAGACTTGTTACCTACTGATTTTAAAACTTATTTTTAATATATTTACAGTAGGTACATGTTATAAACTCAGAATCCCAAATAATTTACAAACTATGTGTAAAATGACCAAAATGCCCCTTTGGTGCATAGTTTGGTCATAAAAGATAAATTACACATATAATTGAAATCCTACTGATATTATATCGTAAATAAACTATTTTTCCAGAATACTCATGATTATAAACTTAAATTATATTCAAGTTCCTTTTATACAGTATGAAATTACCGAAATGCCCTTACGAGGCATAATTTCAATTTAAAACCATAACGGGCATAAAAGTTGATATCCTACTGATATTACAACTTATTTAAAATATAATGAAATATAGAACTTGTCCATGACTTATCGGTTACCGATATCGCTGCATGCGTACGGTTAAGTATATGTAACTAGTTTACAGAAATTAACCGAAACGGGTTTAACCTTGTCATTTAAGTCTCAAATCCAGAATGTTTATAGTTTACCCATATTATACAAGCAAAGTACTTGTTGGGATTAAACTACATTCTATCCAATCATAGTTCAATCTAGCGTCAAACGTTTTGATCAAGTACGCTAGTCGGTCTAAGTCAATGACTTAAATAAGACCGTTAGTATTTAATTGGTTAGTTTATGCCATAATCCAAACTAGAGATTTGCCGGTAAACGCTATATGCACTTAGTACTTTTGTGTACGACTGAGTTATTAAAATTAAAAGAAGACTAGCTTAGGTAAATACTCTCGACTTATTTCCCTTATACGGCTTGGGTTACGGTAAATTATTACCGCTTGGTCGGAATGAGATCAATCGAATGCCGGATTGTGGCTAGTAAATCTGCATATTCTGTTTTAATCAGTTTTGTTTGATAATTTAAACATCGGGGGTTAACTACCGTGTCCTGGATATCCTTGGCTCATTACAATAGAAATGGCCACGACCTTAGCGCGGGTGTAGGTATACACCCGATAGACGCTCAATTATGCATTCCCACCAGGTTGGGAGGAATTGACTCCTTCGTGTGTCCAAAGTGGTGTGTACGTTAACCATGTCCCGGTCTTCGTACCGGGCCCTTATGTATGGGCAAACATGTAAATCTGTTAACAAGGTTGGACGGTCAACTTTCTTAAGTTATAAAAAGATTTTGTGCTGATACGCACTTCAAACATTTTTGAAATGTTTTTAAAATGAGTCAGTTGGGTATATTTACCACCGAGAGCTGACGTATTTTCAAAAGACTAGCTTGTAGGTACAATACGAAAATAGGCTGGAAGTGCTCGGTAGTGATAGAGGATCTTGCAAATTCTAGATCTGCCCAAAGTCTGTTTTATATTCTTTCCATGTACAATTTATGATCCGACTGTGGATCTTCTATTACGAGCCTGTATATTATTTTGTATATTCGAACATTCGGTTTTTAATAGTAATTTTACTCCAAGACTTCCGTTGTGCCATGTTTAATTGACTATGATAAACTAGCGTCACGATACTCCCCGCCCGGGCCCACCAGTGTATGGATTTAGGTTGGAAATCTGGGGTGTGACAAATTTATACCACTGCGTGACCTTTTAACGAACTGAGAGCTCGACAATGACCGGGCATACTCCCGGGTGCGCCAAATATTGGTTACGGAGGGCTAAAAATGCTAAAATGGTGTTTTAGGAGGTTTTATAAGTTAAGGGGCTAAAAGTGTCAAACATTGAAACTGGCCATGGGGCGTTCGCGGGGCGTGAGAGGCAAGGCTTGTGCCTCCCGCGGGGCGCAAGAGGCCTGTGTCTGCAAAAATTTGCTTGGCCTCCACACAAATTGCCAAAAACCATTTGATTTGAAACCTTGGTCTTACAAACTGCTATGCTACGTTTTAGGAGACTTGTAAGCTTCCTCTTACACCCCTTAGCACCTGGCATCACCTCCTTCAAGCTCTTCAACTATAAATAGGTGCAAAGGTTCATCCTTTGAACTTGCACCTTTCTTATTCACAACTCTATCTCCCTCCTCTGGAAGTTCCTAACTGAAAGGAGCATCCAACTTAGTTCTATTGCATCTACGAACCACTTGTAAGTGTTCCTTCCTCTTGCATTTTTGTTTATAGGCTTTTATAGCCAAAAGTCAAGCGTTTTACGGAAAACGCCTTGACTTTCGGTTTAAGACCATTATGGTCCAGCCATTGTTCGTAAGAACATGGCTAACTGATCGTAATAAGGTAGGTGTTAGTCCCTATAAAGGGCACCTCCTGAAGATCACGTTTGCTAGACCAATTGACGGGTCAAAGTTAATAAATTAAAAAGTTAAACAGGCCATTTTTCGAAAATATTATAATTTGATCTTATATATGTTATGAAACCTATTTGACACTTAAACAAGTTGGTAATAATTATTATAACATGTAAGAACATGTTCGGCTCGTCAATTTCAGTTATAGGGTCGGTTCGCAACCAAAACTCACGAAGTTTGACTTCTGTTTTGACTTTCGATTCTGACCCGATTTAGATTAGTTAGATACTGATCTAAAGTTGCGTTGGGATCGCAAGATAATGTAGCATAACCCTCTGAGGTTATATTACATGATCATAATCAGAATCCGAGTTTATGCACAAGTTCCGTAATTATGCCATTTTGACTAAAATGCCCTTTTGCATAAAAAGAGGTTTAAATGATAATGAACTTGAAAATGAGTTTCCTACTAATGTAATATTATAAGTAGGATTATTTGGGATGTCAAAACAGATTATAAACTGAGTTTATGAACAAGTCCTTGTCGATAAATGACAATAAGGCCCTTGTGGCTTATAAAATGGTTTTAATCACATCTTTTTAAAGTAAATATTTTACCTACTATGTTATATTAAATAACATATCTTTGACATGTTAACCTGACCTTAACACCAGTTTTCATTAAACATCACACAAATCGTTATTTTTTGACATAAGCGTCGTTTCGGCGCATAGTATGGTTTTAAACCATATTTACCAACCAAGACTTGCTACCTACTGATTTTGAAACTTATTTTAAATATTTTTACAGTAGGTACATGATATAAACTCAGAATCCCAAATGATTTATAAACTATGTGTAAAATGACCAAAATGCCCTTCGATGCATAGTTTGGTCATAAAAGATAAATTACACATGTAACTAATATCCTACTGATATTATATCATAAATAAGTTATTTTTCTAGAATACTTATGATCATAACATTAAAATATATTCAAGATCCTTTTATTCGGTATATAATTACCGAAATGCCCTTATGAGGCATAATTTCATTTTAAAACCTTAACGGGCATATAAGTTAATATCATACTGGTATTACAACTTATTTAAAGTGTAATGGCATATAGAACTTGTCCATGACTTATCCGGTTACCCGATATTGCTGATATGCGTACGCTTAAGCATATGTAACTAGTTTACGAAAATTAACCGAAACGTGTCTAACATTGTCATTTAAGTCTCAAAATCCATAATGTTTATAGTTTATCGATATTACACAAGTCAAAGTACTTGTTGGGATTAAACTACCTTCTATCCAATCACCGTTTAATCTAGCATTATACGTATTGATCATGTATGCTAGTCGGTCTAAGTCTATGACTTAAGAAAGACCGTTAGTATTTAATTGGTTAGCTTATGGCATAATCCAGACTAGAGACATTCCGGTAAATGCTATCTGCACTTAGTGCTTTTGTGTACGGCTGAGTTAATAAATCTTGCGTTTAAAACAAAGACTCGCTCAGGTAAACACTCTCGGCTTATTTTCCCTATACGGGCTTGGGTTACAGTAAATTATTACCGCTTGGTCGGAAATGAGATCAATCGAATGCCTGATTGTGGCTAGTAAATCCGCATATTCTGTTTTAATCAGTTTTGTTTGATAACTTAAAAATCAGGGGTTAACTATCGTGTCCTGGATATCCTTGGCTCATTACAATAGATAATGGCCACGACCTTAGCACAGGTGTAGGCATACACCCGATAGACGCTCAAAATGCATTACCCACAAGGTTGGGAAGAAATGACTCCTTCGTGAGTCCAAAGTGGTGTGTACGTTAATCATGTCTCGGTCTCCGTACCGCGCCCTGTATGTATGGGCAAACATGTGAATCTGTTAACAAGGTTGGACGGTCAACTTTCCCAAGTTACAAAAGATTTTGTGCTGATACGCACTTAAAACATATTTTAAATGTTTTCAAAATGAGTCAGTTGGGTGTATTTACCAGCGAGAGCTAACGTCTTTTCAAAAGACTAGCTTGCAAGTACAATACGAAAATAGGCTGGAAGTGCTCGGTAGTGATAGATGATCTTGCAAATCCTAGATCTTCCCAAAGTCTGTTTTACATTCTTTCTTTTGTACAATTTATGATCCGCCTGTGGATCTTCTATGACGAGCCTGTATATTATTTTGTATTTTGAACAATGGTTTGTAATAGTAATTTAAATCCAAGACTTCCGCTGTTCTGTGTTTAATTGACTATGATGTTATCAACTTACGTCACGGTATTCCCCACCCGAGCCCACCGGTGTTCGGAGTGGCTGTGGAAAGCCGGGGTGTGACAGGTTGGTATCAGAGCCAATGTTTGAGAGAATTAAGCACTAGCCTTTTGTGTTTAATCTCAAACTTACACATGCACATTCCTTAGACTTCCGAGTGTAGGCATTGACCTAGAATTACTCATCTCATTATTAAGTTATTAGTATTGTTTTTAATTGATTTTTAATAGGAAAATGCTGCCACGTGTACGAGGAAGAGGCAAAAGACCAATGAGGGGAGGACCTTCAGGACATATCCCTTCACATCCACATCACCTGAACCCCTATGAGGATTCAGGGGATTCATGGCCATTGTCGCAACATTCATCTTCTTATACTCAAAACTCTTATCACTCATACCATTCACATCATTCACACCACTCCCACCATTCTCATCATTCTTATCACGATGAAATTAACCCCAACCAATACTTTATTACACCCCCAGCCGACCAAAACCAATTAGATCAACCAAACCCCATCGACGAGGACTCCGACCCGGAGATGCCGCGTCAGGATCACTCACGCATCCCATTGAAATCTCAAGTGATTCGAACTCTTATGTCGGATCGCCTTACCAAGGTCCTAATGAGTGGGACAAATATTGGAACCAATTTACTTTCGTTAATACTCCTTCCCATCATTCCCAACCACCTTCCGTGCAAGAAGATGTGCACATGGAACCGGTGGAACCACCCCAATCGCCCCCGGAACCGCCGAGGAGGAAAAGAGGAGTACGTATGTCAGTACGTGCGGGCCGACTGTCGGGATCGCTGCCACCTTTTCCCAAACCTTACCCTACTATTCACGAGGATCCACAAATGGGCGGACCCTCTTATGTGTTACCTGTGGTGGAACCAACACCACCACCAATGGTTCAACCATCACCATCGGGTTATAATAACCCTATCCCAACATATCTGGATATATTTGGATATGATCCTTTAAACCCAACTACACCTGTTGATTACCAAGCATTGTCGCATGACCCTTACATGCAAGCGGTCATGCATAACACACTTTACCCGTCTCCTTTCCCACCTGCTTATCCACCTACTTGATATCCAAGTTATGGATACCAGTATCCTATTATGCCACAACCACAACCACAACCCCTCCGCCATTAGAGGCCATTAACGAGCCTTAGAACGAATGAAAAAAATGCAACAACAAGCAGAGAAAACGGAGAAGAAGACAAACAAATTCTTCAAGAAATCTCCAAGCTGGTTAAGGGAAAGAAGGACGAGTGAAGTCTCTTCTAATATATTTTAGTCCCTGCGAGGACATTGTTATTTCTTTATTCCCTGCATGGACACTTTTGTTTCTGTAGTCATTGCACGAACAGTTTATTTCATTGTTTCTAGTATGTAATTTCTATTTGGAATTTAATGAAGTGTTTTTGGAATATTATTATAATATATATTATATATATATATAATTATATGTGTGTGTGTGTGTGTGTGTGTGTGTGTGTGGTATTCATCCTCTTCAAGCGAGCGTCTCGATTTTATTCGAAATATATGCTCTGCTATATAATTTCAAAAGACCTTAATGGATTTGATTATGCCAAGTGGCGTAGACCACACATTGGCCAAGAAATGATAGTTAAAGACAAGGAGCCTTCTATCAAGATAGTTAAGGGAAGTTATCCTTCTATCCAAGGTGGGGAACTAGGTTCAAGCCTCCAAGGTCGTTAAGGTCCAAGGTGACCGGGACCATTAATCAATCATTAAGGTACTCTTATGTTAACATTAAGGAATGTTCATACTCTTGGTAGTGTGACTTGAGGAACCACACTAGCCGTCTAGGTGAAAAGGACTACGTCCTAAGACCTATTATATAGCCTATGTGATCAATGTGATCCCGGCTAACGTCATCAATGCGATGACAAATGACAAGCCAATGTGCCCAATTTTATGTTCAAGGTGATAGGCCAATGTGCCCAATTTTATGTCCAAGGTAACAGTCCAATGTGCCGATATAGCATTCATCATTGACTAGAGGATCCGTTAATCCGGCAAAAACATTCAACCGCAACCGTCAAAAACATTCATCTAAGAAGACTTGTTGCATTTCCGCCCCAAGTATGAATAATGTTTGCCGGAAGCGTGAGAAACCATTGCTTTGCTTTGTCTTTTAGTGAAAATTGAAATAACCTCAATTTCACTTCTTCCAACGCAAAATCATGACCACCGATCGTGCCAATATGGCCGAAAATTATGCCAAATGTGTATATGGCTCGTCATTCGTTCTACCGTTGAAGTGGGGTAGAATGTTGATGTAGTTCGGCTTGCAATCAAATGCCCTTCTTCCTCGAGGTGTAGGCACAATTGGTGAGTCATTTTCGGTGACCACCAGTCTAAATCGCCCGTTAACACCCTCAGAGCTTGTTGATGCATTTGGCGTCTCGGACCATTTACCTCTTGATTCATCAGTCTCATATCACCCCTTCGGTCACCACCCCCATTTCCACCTTGATTCCCGCCGCCAACAAATTGCGGAATTCGGTTACGGTTACCGTTATTATTGTTGTTGATGTCATAATCCCGATTCCGTCGATCATTGCGTTGTTGATTGTTATTCCCATAGCGTCATCTCTACCAAACTCTTACCCATATCCGTCATTATTTCCCACAAAGTTGGCATTTTGATAGCCAAACTCATCATAATCAAACCCCCGAGCATTGTAAAAATTCCCATAGTGTTATCACCACATTCATCATCCACAACTCTTTCATTGTGGTTCCTACCATCATCCGAATATTCCGAGTGGATGCTCACATGATCTGGCGATTGATAACTGGGAACACTATACGGTGCATCATCAGGAATATTATTTCTCAACTCATCGAGGTCGAGAAATTAAGCTTCAATTATGGGATTGCCACGGCTATGGTTAACCCCACGGTTGACGTTAACATTTCGGTTGTTGAGATTTGGAGGTAATGGGTTTTGTCGGTTTTGAATTGGAGGAGGAGGTGTGGGTGTATTTGGCGATTGCTTTGGTTTCGGCTACGGTTTTGTAATGGTGGTGTTGGTGGTCTTGAATTGTTAGCACCTCCCGATTAATGGTTTTGGGTGTTTTGGTTTTGGGGTGGGTACTCGTAATATTGATTTTGGTTGTTGGGTTGGTTGGAATTTTGAGGATCCATTGGAATCGGTCCAAAGGATGGTGTAGGTGGTGAGTTGGTGTTGAGTGGATTAGAAGCAAGGGTTGCCTCTAACCGGTTGGCTAAGTTTCTTCTAACAACCCGCTCGATCCTCGGTTTTAACACTAGCGGCGAGGTCCTCCTGGAATTCCGTGTATGCATGCACTACTTGTAACCTACACAAGTAACACACCCGCGTAACATAAAAGCAAAGACAGTATAAAGAAACAAGCACTTTAACAATTAATCACAAAATCAATCAAATCCAAACGCAAAGCACACGAACCCCTGGCAACGACGCTAAAATTTGAACGGGGTGTCGCGCCCCGGTCAAAGATAATATTTATTGTCCTAAATTACCCTTAACAATGCATTAGTGGTAGTAAGGGGTCGAACCCGAAGAGTTTGTGGTTTGTGATGGATGCACTTAATTCTTAATGGTTGTTGTCACAAATTATGAAGCTTGCTAATTCGATGGTTTAGATATTTATTTGTTTGAAAGAATGTCGGAATGATCCGACGAATTTGTCTCTAATTTACTAACTATGAAAACTTTAACGACTGCAAGAAAATTTTTATTGATTAAGTATAACAAGATGAGAAACAAGGATCACACCCGGTTCAACAATTGTAGGACCTAGGGTTACTACAACGTTTAACATGATTTAATTGAATTGGATTACTAACGGCTTAGAATTACAAGGTTTAGGTGTCAATTGCTATTGACATTATAGACAACGGACCACAATACACTTCATTGCCTTGGACAACTAAATCCTATCAAAGACAAGGCATAAATACGCATATTCATTTCACGAAATCAAATTTCATAACTCACTCAACAATTCATGAATTCAATACAAACTTAAGACAACTATCAATTGTTCAAATGTAATTCAATTAGTCACAAACCAAGTTCTAAACAAATAATAAACCCTAGAAATCCTTACAAAAGTTTACACCGGGGTGAATCCTTCAAGAATTAGCCGCTCATGGTGAACGGTGCATGATCAACGATATATTGGAGCTTGATTACAATCATCTTGAAAACTTGAGATTGAATATGATGAAGGTCAAGGTTTATGGTGGATAATTAGGACAATGGATAGGCGGAAGGATGGAGAAGATGATGATTAGGGTTGTGAAGGTGAAGATGGACGATGATTTTGGATGATAGAATCGATTCGATATGATGTGGGATCAAGATTGTGGTGTTCTTGGCTCCCAAAAGGTGTTTCAAGGCTCAAAAATACGTAAATCTTCACCAATGGGTCAAAACTCTTGCTATAATCCGTCAAAATTTGAATTAACGACACAAGACTAGGAGAGGCGTCGCCGATGGCCATATGGGGCGTCGGCGACGACCTCCCCTTATCTGTTCTCCTCCGACGCTCTAATTCACTGTATACGGCAATTTTTCTCTGACGGACTTTATGAGGGGCGTCGCCGACGGCCTCTCTAAAGCATGCTTACCTGTTTCCCATTTCGTGATCCAGGTTGACCTGTTTTCTGTCTCGATGCTCCCAAACGCTCCCGAATAGCTCCTTAAACTTCGTAAACCTGTAAGAAAACAAATCCAATCAAAAGTAGGCTATTCGAAACTAAAATTCACGTAAAACGTTAACTAAACTTAATAGAAACATCGGTTTCCGACCACGTATCACATCCCCACACTTGTCTTTTGCTTGCCCTCAAGCAAATCTGTCTTTCACTTTCACGTGGGTCGAATAAGGAACACATTTTCCATTCTCGAGACATGAGTTAAGTCCAATGTCATACTTGGTTCATAATTTCTATAATTTTTGCAATGTTTAACGTTAATATGATTAACACATAAAATGGTTATCCAAGATTAACCCACCCTTGAGACTCACAATTCATACATATTCCTCATAGTGTTCTCTCCACTCGGCTTATAATTTGGCTAATAAGTAATATATTAGCACTTTTGATGTAAACACACAAACCGATTAGAACATATACCCGCATAAGCTTGCAACTCAATCATTCTCCACCACCGAACACAAATATTAAACACAAGTCAAAAGGTCTTGAACGGGTTGTAGTGGGGTTAGGCTGAGGGTATGGAATACGATGCTTTGAAAGTGGCTAAGGTGATGAAAACTCGATTTTTATTCAAAAACACTATACTAACACAACCGACTACGAAACAATAAACTAAGAGGCAAAAGTTTTTCGCCTTTTATTCAACAAACTATCAATACATATACTTTTCTTTTCTCAATTGTGTTTTTTTTTCACTAATCCTAAAATCAAGTTTTCATCACACGGGTTAAAAATAAAAGGTTCAACGGTCAAGGGCTAAATGGGTTGGTCAAATGTAAGGTTTAGGCTCAAAATTGGTGACTAAGGGATTGATTTCGGGTAATGGTATATAAATGGTGTAAAGTAAAAAGGTTTACCTAATGCCTTAGTCATTCTTGTGCTCATATTCGTTCTATGGTCTTAAACGTATCAAAAATTGCAAGTTCTACAATACATGACTAATGGTCCACTCAACCAAAGAAATATATGAATATATGATATGTAGAAGTGGCTCAAAATCTCACATATATAAGGTATGGTATGCGATATGTATAAAGTGCAAGTTTCTTAGGCGATTATTCCCAAATAACCACCCGTTAAATACCCATCATGATCTTAATTTGAACTTGACCATAACAAAAGATCACATGGGTTGTGCCATCCCTCATTAACTTAGTTACTTATGCTTTTTAGACCCCTTCAAACAAAGACATTTTTGAATTTTTTTTTGAAATTTCCCCATCCCCACACTTGAGGTCAACATAGTCCTCAATGTGTAGTGTTTAAACAAACGGGTCAAAATTGAAAAACTTTTTCTTCTCCCCATCGCCACACTTGAGGTCAACATTATCCTCAATGTGTAAAAATAGAGCCATTTAAAGCGCACAAGGGATGTGACACGGCTAACCTTCCCAGAAATTCACCCCGGAAAATTAAAATACACAATACAATCCACTTATTAAACAAAAGACAAATCAAACCTAAAGGAAACGTATGCACCTGATTTTTCGCTCATTCTTCGTGTGCTCTTCATCCTCAACAAAAACGGTTGTCTCGCGAACACAGTTTGCCTACAAATTTCAACCTGCATGTAGAAGCAAGCTTCTCACAACCATTAAAATTTTGTTAGTCACTTAGTTCTACCATTTTTATTAAAATAATTACCAAGTCATATAATTTTACTCAGCTTTGATTTTCTTGTGGAAAAAGAATTTACAACAACATAAACTCACTTTCGTAGGAATCATGGTTGCATTTAGCTTATACACAAGCCACCTTCCGATAACTCGGAAGGACGAGTAGGTCTCGTGAGGGTTATCTAGGGAACACACCCACAAAGTTCATTTAACTACTAAAAAGAAATGAAATATAAACTAAAATATACACTAAAATATAAAACCACAAAAGAGAACATACCAGTGATCATCTCTGGTATCGCTCGTTGGGATCCACCGGTGGATACGACTGGTAGGGGTATCCCGTGAGGGCCGACATCATGTAGTGGAAATAGTCGAGTGGCCTCTCTCGCCTTCAGCCGGCGCTTGGAACTGCGGTGGGATAAAACTGGACCCGACTGCTTCGGGCCAATGCGGAGATGGATCAGAGGGCCCGGAGGGAAGAGGAAGGTTCTCATATGATGTCCAAGGCGTGTGCTCTTGGTATGGACACCCCGCCTCCCAATCTCTATGGTGGCGCTCTTGGTCATGCAAATGTTTGGCGTTATTAACCGCCATCTGTTGCGCCACCGCCATAGCATGCCACCGGCGGTCTTCCAAAGCGTTCTGATCGCGCCTGTCCTGCTCCTTCTCCCAAGCTTGCCTCCTAGACAATTCTTGTGCTTGATACAAGTCTTGTCTTTCCATAAAAGCTTGTTGGGTAGCCCACTGCTCTTGTAGTTTCTCCCAATATTCTTGCTCTTTGGCCTGATGAGCAGCCTCTTCAGCCCAGTGAGATTGTTGCTGGGCTTCCCAATTTTTTTCCCACTGCTGCCTCCTTTGTTCATATCCCCGGTTCTCCTTAATACAAGCGGAGACATTATCTTAAACATCTTGTTGTCCCCGATTATAGTTTGGATAACTGGGCTTACGCTGGTTAGGAATGAAGGTAGCCACCCCGCTGAAATTTCTCGATGTGGCCGGGTGTACCTCTGCCGGGGTCCCCTCGGACACTGAGGCTCATTTTCATCCTCTTCGTCAGCCATCTCCTCCTCTCTTGTAGCTTCCTGGGCTGCACTCGGGTTGGCAAACTGAAATCGGTGCCCTTCGTCATCTGTGACAGTATATTGATGACCGTACACTTGTACCTGATATTCCAATGTTGCTTCATTGATGCAAAACAATTTTGATCCACCGGCTTTGAAACCCACAATGAAATAGGTGGCAACCTGTTCTGTTGCATGATCATGGCACTAATGAGTCGTATGTACGGGATCATCTTTCGAGTGTATGACTCACGGGTATCCCAAGTGTTAATCATCACAAGATGGTGCCAAGATAACTTAGGTACTCCAAAAAGCAATGAATGGAGCACCCGGCAATCCGACGCCTTCACCTTCCCCCGATCCCCGAATATCACCATAATGTTTTCAAGAGAGAAGGTTGAAGGATCTTTCCTTCAACAGATAACTGACTACGCAGCGCAGCCCCACCACCAGCATATGGCAGTACCGACTCAACCATGTCGTTGGGATCTGCTGTATTGACCTTGTTGTCCAAAAATTGATCGACGTTATAGTAATAATATTCGTCGACCCCCAATGAATCAAACCGGGCGATACAATTCATGGTCTCAAAAGACATGACCATTTGCCCTCTACCCGTATCGCCTACTAATTGCCATGTATGCAGTGGGCCATCCTTGTTTACGTACCGGAGTGAGGCCAACCACTCACAGACAATAGCCAGATAAACTCGCGGTGTGATGTCCTCACACCAATCCAGAACTCTCTCCCAACCAATCCTCTCAAACATCTGGACGATCCCAATCGTCCTAAATTCCTCCACATTCAACGTGCACTCTGGCACAACCCTTTCTGGAATAGAAGTAGAAACCCCGTGAACCATCTTCCACTTCCAAAGTTTAATCTCCAACCGTTTTTCACTAAACCTTGAAAGTGGTCTTCTCTTATTGTTCTCCCACGGCTCGCCAACATTACTGTCCCTGATTCTCTCCCATACCCAATCTTGTCGAAACAAGCTATCATCATTGTCTTCCAACCCACTCAATTTTTCCATTTCCTTGATCTATGACCTGAAGATGACCAGGCTCCCAAAGATAAGCCTTGACCCGAAATCTTACTCCTCTTTTCGGCTAGTCATTCCTACAAATCAAGATACAAAGAAAACAATTAAACCTTGTCAAAATTCAAACACATAATTCTATCACCCCAAAACGTCAATTCAATTCACATTCTTGAACATGACAAACAATCTTGAACCATAACTTAATTGATTAGACAAAACTAGCCGGTTTAAACCTTCAAATTTGGCACTTTTATTAATATCTAAACTTAAGTTTTTACGTTTTTCATCCTAATGATATAAGATTTAAACAAGATTTCAACATTTTGTTCATGTTCAAACATGCAACTTTAACAAAGATAATCTCACTACTTAACTAAGTTCAATCCTTCCCAAATCAACCATAAACTCAAATTCAAGCAACAATTCATATAATAGCATCATCAACAACCTACTTTTAAACCTAAGTTCAAAATTTCAGAAGAAAATCACAAACCATATGACATCCATGCTCAAATTGAAGTAAAGATCATAGCTTTAGTGTTGTATAGTTGATAGAACTTGAAAAAGATGTAATACACACTTGAAGAACACTTTTCCCTAAAAACCCGAAATTTGAACTTCACCAATCTTGCAAACAAGCAAGAACTGAAAGAAACCGTGTTGGGGGTTTTGTTCTACTCGAAAAACTACACAAAATAGGCTCAAGAATCGACTGATTTGGTGGAGAATTGAAGAAGATATGAAGATTTGAAACTAGGGTTCTTGAATGAAGAATTGGGGAAGATGAATGAGTTGGTGATGAAAGTGCAGAGATGTGTGTTGTTTTAAAGAGATGTTGGGTGGATAGGGTTCACTCGGGTCGAATTTATGACTAAAAAGATGTTCGGGTCGAGTTTAAAGTGGGTTAGGTCCGAAACAATGCGTTAGAAATCAACCAGCGTCGGCTGACAAACCATGGACCGTCTCCGACGGTCCAATGGTGCGTCGCCGACGCCCCCTTAAAACCCACATTTTCTCCGACGCCTTATTTTCCTGTCTACGACACTTTTTACCCGACGGTCCTAACCAGCAGCTGTTAGCGACGGCCTGAATCCCCATCACCGACGGTTCCCCCCCCCCCTTTTGTTACACACGACACGACCCGCACGTTTACTATACCACCCCCCGAATAATGGTGGATTGTCCTCAGTACACAAAACAAGCTAAAAACATACCTTATGTCTTCATGACCCGTTTGCGAAATCCGAACTTCACACGTTAACGAGATTAGTACAAAAACGAACTAAAAAAATACAAACAACGCGTGCAAACAATTAAAATACACAAAACTCTACAACAATTGTTCTTGGTCCTTAATTGACCTCATAAGTTGGCACGCTTACCAAAAAGCTTACCAATTCCTTGTTTGTGTCGGTGGTTGCTTCGTTACCATCGAGAAACGGTTTAAGACGATGACCGTTACCCGTTTGTTTTGACCGATCCTTTGGGTCCTCAATGGTAACATCCCCTAGCTTCCCGAACCTCGTGATCACGTACGGGCCCTTCCATTTGCTCTTTAGCTTCCCAGGAAAGAACTTGAGCCGTGACTTGTATAGCCAAACCTTTTGGCCCACTACAAATTCCTTCGGCTTCAATTTGGCAACGTGTGTTCTTTTCATGCCATCCTTGTATTTTGAAGCACACTCATATGCCTCTTCCCTAAGCTCTTCTGGCTCACAAAGCTTCAACTTGCGTTCTTTACCTGCATCATCATACTTAAGGTTAACTTCCTTAATGGCCCACAATGCACGATGTACAAGTTCAACCGGCAAGTGACAATTTTTACCGTAAACCAAGCGGTAAGGAGTAGTGCCAATAGGTGTCTTATGCGCCGTTCGATAGGTCCATAAAGCATCGTTCAACTTCGTTGACCAATCCTTACGGTCCGGTCGAACGGTCTTTTGCAAAATTTCTTTAATTTGCCTATTGGACACCTCTACTTGACCACTTGTTTGCGGGTGATAGGGGGTAGCAATTCTATGGTCAACACCATACCGTTTTAGTAATTTCCCAAAATTAAAGTTCCTAAAATGAGATCCCCATCACTAATAATTACCCGAGGTATCCCAAATCTCGAAATAATATTTGTTTGCACAAAATTACAAACAACGGTATGGTCATTCATTTTAGTGGCGTTTACTTCGACCCACTTGGACACATAATCTACCGCCACCAAAATGTGTAAGTTTCCATGAGAATTGGGGAATGGGCCCATGAAATCGATTCCCCCACATAAAAAATATCAACAATAAGAATCAGTTGCATGGGCATCTCATCCTTCTTAGAAATACCCCCTAACTTTTGACACTCAACACAGTTTTTAGCAAAGTTAAAAGCATATTTAAAGATAGTTGGCCAATATAAGCCACTGTTGAGCACTTTGTATCCCGTTTTGTGACCACTAAAATGGCCCCACAAGCAAAGGTATGCAAGTGCATCAAGACACTCGGGATCTCCTCATCCGGAATACATCTTCTCACAACTTGATCCGGACATGTCTTGAATAAGTCCGGTTCTTCCCATGTGTAGTACATGATTTGAGACAGAAAATGCAATCTTCTCCTCCTATCCCAATGAGACAGCAAATAACCTGTCACCAAATAATTTATGATATTAGCAAACCAAGGTAATATTGAAACTCTAAGTATATGCTCATCTGGGAAGGACTCATTGATCTCTACACGAGAAGAACCCTCCTCTACCAACAACCGAGATAAGTGGTCCTCCACCACATTCTTGCTACCCTTCTTATCCCGTATCTCTAGGTCAAACTCTTGTAGCAAGAGAACCCATCGGATCAACCGCGGCTTTGCATCATTTTTCTCCATGAGATACCTGACAGCAGAATGGTCGGAATACACAATTACTTTACTACCCCAAATGTAAGCCCAAAATTTATCCAATGCATACACCACCGCAAATAGCTCTTTCTCAGTTGTTGTATAATTCAATTGAGCGTCTGAAAGAGTCTTACTTTCATAGTATATGGCAATGGGTTTCTTTTCTACCCTTTGACCCAACACGGCCCCAACCGCATAATCACTTGCATCACACATTATTTCAAACGGTAAAGACCAATTCGGTGAGTGCAAGATTGGGGCCTCAACCAATTTTTGTTTCAATACATTAAAAGCATTTTGACAATCTTTGTTAAAGTCAAACGGTTGGTCTTTTAACAATAAATTACATAGAGGTTTTGTTATATCACTAAACCCCTTTATAAACCGCCTATAAAACCCCGCATGACCTAAAAATGATCTAACGCCCTTGACGCTCGTGGGATATGGCAAAGTAGAAATAACTTTCGCCCTATCAACCTCAATCCCACGACTTGACACTACGTGGCCCAACATGATTCCCTCTTGAACCATAAAATGGCTCTTTTCCCAACTCAAAACTAAATTCTTTTCAACACATCTTTTGAAAAGTCATCCAGAAGATTTCTAAAGACTCCCCACCATATTTGAAAAGATACTCATTATACACCTTTGAAAGGTGGCGGGGGCATTACATAACCCAAATGGCATTCGCCTAAATCCAAAGGTACCATATGGGCAAGTAAAAGTGGTCTTAGCTTGGTCTTCCGGATGGATAGCAATTTGATTGTAACCCGAATACCCATCCAGGAAACAATAGTACTTTTGACCCGCTAACTTTTCATCAATTTGGTCAATAAAGGCAAAGGGAAATGGTCTTTGGAAGTTGCGTAATTCAACTTCCTATAATCAATACAAATACGCCACCCGGTTACCGGCCGAGTGGCGACCTCTTCACCTGCGTCATTTGTGACGACTTGGATGCCCGCCTTTTTGGGAACCGTCTATGTGGGGCTCACCCATTGGCTATCAGATATGGGGTATATGATACCAGCATCTAGCCACTTTAGCACCTCATTCTTGACAACTTCATGCATGTTTGGATTCAATCTCCGTTGTGTGTCTCGAGAAGGAGTACTACCATCTTCGGTGATGATCTTATGCATACTATGGAAGAGCTAATTCCCTTCAAATCAGCAATGGTCCACCCAATAGCGGATCTATTGGTGACCAACACATCCATCAACTTCTTCTCTTGCTCTCCAGTCAGATTTGCCGCAATGATGATCGGTAGCGTGTTGCCCTCACCCACATAAGCATACTTCAAATGCTTGGGCAACACCTTCAACTCAACGGTAGGAGGTTCTACCAACGATGGCTTAAGCTTTGTATCAATCTTCTTGGGAAGAATTTCCACTTGGTGTGTCCAAGGTGGTCTTCCTTCCCTTACCGCCATCACCTCCATCCTTTTCTCTTCCTCATCCATGCTTCGATTTATTTCCGAGTGCAACCTGTCAAACATAAAGCAATCCTCTATTGTGTTTTCCTCCTCGAACCCATGTCGCAAAGAGGTATACACTCGTTAACAACGTCCACCATATAGAATTCATCATTGATCCGTTAATCCGGCAAAAACATTCAACCGCAACCGGCAAAAACATTCATCTAAGAAGACTTGTTGCATTTCCGCCCCAAGTATGAATACTGTTTGCCGGAAGCGTGAGAAACCATTGCTTTGCTTTGTCTTTTAGTGAAAATTGAAATAACCTCAATTTCACTTCTTCCAACGCAAAATCATGACCACTGATCGTGCCACATATGGCCGAAAATTCCGCCAAATGTGTATATGGCTCGTCATTCGTTCTACCGTTAAAGTGGGGTAGAATGTTGATGTAGTTCGGCTTGCAATCAAATGCCCTTCTTCCTCGAGGTGTAGGAACAATTGGTGACTCATTTTTAGTGACCACCGGTGTAAATCGCCCGTAACACCCCTCGGAGCTTGTTGATGCATTTGGCGTCTCGGACCATTTACCTCTTTATTCATCAGTCTCATATTAACCCTTCGGTCACCACCCCCATTTCCACCTTGATTTTCACCGCCAACAAATTGGGGAATTCGGGTACGGTTACCGTTATTATTGTTGTTGTTGCCATAATCCCGATTCCGTTGATCATTGCGTTGTTGACTGTTATTCCCATAGTCGTCATCTCTACCAAACTCTTGCCCATGTCCGTCATTATTTCCCACAAAGTTGGTATTTTGATAGCCAAACTCATCATAATCAAACCCCGAGCATTGTAAAAATTCCCCATATTGTTATCACCACATTCATCATCCACAACTCTTTCATTGTAGTTTCCACCATCATCCGAATATTCCGAGTGGATGCTCACATGATCCGGCGATTGATAACTGGGAACACTATACAGTGCATCATCAGAAAAATTATTTCTCAACTCATCGAGGTCGAAAAATTGGGCTTCATATATGGGATTGCCACGGCTATGGTTAACCCCACGGTTGATGTTAACATTTCGGTTGTTGAGATTTGGAGGTAATGGGTTTTGTTGGTTTTGGATTGGAGGAGGAGGTGTGGGTGTACTTGGCGATTGCTTTGGAATGGTGGTGTTAGTGGTCTTGAATTGTTACCACCTCCTGATTAATGGTTTTGGGTGTTTTGGTTTTGGGGTGGGTATTCATAATATTGATTTTGGTTGTTGGGTTGGTTGGAATTTTAAGGATCCATTGGAATCGGTCCAAAGGATGGTGCAGATGGTGAATTGGTGTTGAGTGGATTAGAAGCAAGGGTTGCCTCTAACCGGTTGGCTAAGTTTCTTCTAACAACCCGTTCGATCTCCGGTTCGAACACTAGTGGCGAGGTCCTCCTGGAATTCCGTGTATGCATGCACTACTTGTAACCTGCACAAGTAACACACCCACGTAACACAAAAGCAAAGACGGTATAAAGAGCCAAAATTTGATCGGGGTTTCGCGCCCCGATCAAAGATAATATTTATAGTCCCGAATTACCCTTAACAATGCATCAGTGGTAGTAAGGGGTCGAACCACGAAGAGTTTGTGGTTTGCGATGGATGCACTTGATTCTTAATGTTTGTTGTCACAAATTATGAAGCTTGCTAATTCGATTGTTTAAATATTTATTTGTTTGAAAGAATGTCGGAATGATCCGACGAATTTACTAACTATGAAAACTTAAACGATTGCAAAAATTTGATTGATTGAGTATAATAAGATGAGAAACAAGGATCACACCCGGTTCAACAATTGTAGGACCTAGGGTTACTACAAGTTTTAACTTGATTTAGTTGAATTGGATCATTAACGGCTTAGAATCACAAGGTTTAGGTGTCAATTGCTATCGACATTATAGACAACGGACCACAATACACTTCATTGCCTTGGACAACTAAATCCTATCAAAGACAAGGCATAAATACGCATTTTAATTTCACGAAATCGAATTTCATAACTCACTCAACAATTCATGAATTCAATACAAACGTAAGACAATTATCAATTGTTCAAATGTAATTCAATTAGTCACAAACTAAGTTCTAAACAAATAATAAACGTAGAAATCCTTACAAAAGTTTACACCGGGGTGAATCCTTCAAGAATTAGCAGCTCATGGTGAACGGTGCATGATCAATGATAGATTGGAGCTTGATTACAAACATCTTGAAACCTTGAGATTGAATATGATGAAGGTTAGGGTTTATGGTGGATGATTAGGAAAATGGATTGGCGGAAGGATCAAGAAGATGATGATTAGGGGTTGTGAAGGTGAAGATGGATGATGATTTCGGATGATAGAATCGATTCGATATGATGTGGGATCAAGATTGTCGTGTTCTTGGCTCCCAAAAGGTGTTTCAAGGCTCAAAAATACGTAACTCTTCACCAATGGGTCAAAACACATGCTTTAATCCGTCAAAATTTGAATTTCAGCGACACAAGACTAGGAGGGGCGTCGCCGACGGCCTCCCCTTTATTTGTTTCTCCTCCGACGCTCTAATCCATTGTATACGGCAATTTTTCTCCGACGGACTTTATGAGGAGCGTCGCCGACGGTCTCTCTAAAACATGCTTTCCTGTTTTCTCATTTCGTGATCCCGGTTGACCTGTTTTCCGTCCCGATGTTCCAAAACGCTCCCGAATAGCTCCTTAAACTTCGTAAACCTGTAAAACACAAATCCAATCAAAAGTAGGCTATTCGAAACTAAAAATCACGTAAAATGTTAACTTAAACTAAATAGAAACATCGGTTTCCGACCACGTATCAGATACGCACTTAAAACATATTTTAAATGTTTTTAAAATGAGTCAGTTGAGTGTCTTTACCAACGAAAGCTGACGTATTTTCAAAAGACTAAGCTTGCAGGTACAATATGAAAATAGACTGGAAGTGCTCGGTAGTGATAGAGGATCTTGCAAATCCTAGATCTGCCCTAACTCTGTTTTACATTTTTTCTTTTGTACAATTTATGATCCGCCTGTGGATCTTCTATTACGAGCCTGTATATTATTTTGTATTTCGAATAATGGTTTGTAATAGTAATTTAAATCCAATACTTCCGATGTGTTGTATTTAATTGACTATGATGTTATCAACTTACGTCACGATAATCCCCACCCGGTCCCACCGGTGTTCGGATTGACTGTGAAAAGCCGGGGTGTGACATTTTTAATTTTTATATAAGTTTTCACTTTCATCCTAACCCAACCTGCTCTACCCCTCACAATATTTGTAACTATATGTGTTAAAAAGCAACAAGTTTATGCCATTTGGTGATCGACAACGGTTGTGTCCGGCTTTGGAATTCCCAAGGCTCAAAATTAGTATATTTCTTCATCATCTCGTAGTGACATACACTTGGGTTTCCAAAGAAGACCAAATCGTGTCAAGACGAGAAGGAAGTTACCGGTTATTCTGACACCAAGATGAAACCATTGAATAACTGTGAAAAATATATATTTGACAAATGGTCAAGTCATTTGTTTGGACATGTAATGTGTACTAATGTTTTTGAGTTTTTGGTTCTCATTAATTTTAGTTTTATTTTAGCTCTTTATAGTAACATATGGGCATTATATGGAGGCATGATAACACTCTTAACATCGTCCTCTAGGAATTATAGAGGCATAAGATGGAGGGACATTTCTAGTATAACGTCAAATCAGGAGAAAAAAATTAAAAAGTAACGACTGAAAGGTCATTAAGTGTCGTTAACCATTACACATTTTCTGAAGAGGTGTTACGATTCTTATGTGACAGAAAATGCCCCTTAAGAGACATTAACCATTATAGATGGTCTAATATTAATTATATTTAACCTTCATCCAACAAAAAAATCACCTGTTATGTTATGGTTGAATGAACAATAAAAAAACATAAAAAATTTAGAAAATGTGAGGAGCAAACCACAGAGTATTGATGTGAGTAACTCCTAGTAAAAATGATGCATGCTTCTAGCATCATTCTATATAAAATATCATAAAAGATTGTAGGCTTTTAAATACAATTTTGAAACCTTTTATTTTCCATTTGAGTCGTCATTTGTAAAATGTAAAATAACTAATTTTTGTGAAATGTAAAATAACTAATTTTGTTCCAGCGCTTTGCGCGTTGTTGCGGATTCAAACTCGAATTGGTGCGCCAAATGAGTTAGGTTTGATAACAGACCAAATGGCATGGGTTTAACTTAGGGGTTGTTTGTTTATCTCTTAACATGGCTCTTAATGGTTCATAGCTCTTATTTGTTTAGCACTTTATAGTTCAGATTGTTTGTTTCGCGAGCAGATATTTGAATGGTTCAAACATTTGCCTCTAAATGGTTAAGCATTATACTAAGTCTGAATGGTTAAGACCTCTAATCTGAAATGGTTAGACATTTGCCTCTAAACGGTTAAACATTATACTGTCTCTTAATGGTTCAGACCTCAACCTCTTACTGATTTAACACTTAATGGTTTGGACCTCTTACTAGTTTAGCATTTAATCATTCAGACGTTACCAAACAGCTCCTAATATGTATAGTTTTTGATATGGGTCAAGATAGGCTGGCGGGGCTCCAACAATCCAACATACTAAAGTAATAGATTAAACTATACAACTTAAATGTTTGAAGTAATAGAATGTAAACTATACAACTTTATTATTTGAAGATTATCAAATTGTGTGCATTGGGTTCTTGTATCATAAGTGAAACGCTATATAAAAGCAAAGAACAATTCACAGTATGGATAAATCAGATCTATCATTTTTACCTTATAATAATACTAAAAATAATATTTTTCTCTCTTATTTCAATTAAATAATATTTTTTTATAACTTTATCATTATATTTTCTCTCACTTTCACTCACAACCACTTTTAAAATATATTAAAAAATTATAGAGGATAAACAATGTCCCTTCAAATATACATATGAACAGTAATATTTTCTCTCTACTACATTAACAACCACCTTTTATACATTTTATAATATGAAAACATCTTCTCACATATTTTGATGACTAAGATGTGAATGCTCTGAAAAACCAAAACAGATCTTAATTTTTTTACCGACTATGTTGACATGTTTTAATCGTCTTGTTTGATTATAATAATGAACATGATTCAATATGTTTAATTATTATTATTGGTAGCATATTCTAAAAATCTTTATATTTAACGATTTAACAAATAACTAATTGTGATGTCGCGTGTTAAAATTCTAGGACCCCTGTATTGTTTTCTCCGCTTTTTTATTAATCTAGACTGATTCACGATATGTGATCTAGTTCTTTTGAAATTCCCTAACTGTTTTCTTATTTTCAATGCAATTAAATCATTGGTTCCTTAATTTCATCTACAATCAATCAAATCATCGTTTCCTTGGTAACTATTTAATTCTTAAATCTTCTTTATTCTTCAAACTTTTTTTTGTCGTAAAGTTCCTTAAACTAAAATGTAACATTATTACTGTGATCTATAAAACTTGAACATGCTTAATAAAATAAGATATTTCAGAAATCATCACAAATAATTTCATGCAGCAACAAATTAAAAAAAATGAAACTTGGACGCATCATTATATCTTCATTGGCAAGATAGACATAACCCGACATACAAATAAATGTTGTTTTTATGATTAAATTAGAGTCTTTATGAAACATGTAAAGCTCTTTTGTAAAGAATAGGGATGAGATCGTTACTATACCGGTACTGATATCGAAGATACTGTTACTGAACTTGAGAAAAACTGGATACTGAATACCGTACCGAATATGTTGGTTCAGTATCAATATCAGTATCGGTTTTTCGGTACTTTACCGCATTGGTGTTTTCCATTATTTTACCTAATATCCATAACCGATGGAATACGAACCATTGTATTACAAATAAGTTTAAATATTCATACTAGAAGATGCTATAAATGAGTACACTTGGGCCATGCTTTTTACTGTTGATGAAGATGTCATGAACAACTTAGAAGAAAAATCATGGAGATGAAATATGGGTTTGGAATTCTAATCTATATGGAAAAGTTAAATGTAATGAAAAATTAATAATGAATGAGTACAACATAACTGGCACTTATGCATAACTTGTTTTAATCAATCGACTCAATCATGCAACTACTCTGCGGTATCAACACTTATATGTTTAGTTTACAAAAATAATAAATAACTAAAATGATTGTAAACAAATATTAAACTGATTTATGAGAAAAAAATACATCACCCAAGTTAACCAATTTACAATTATTTAAAATATAAATTGAAGGATAAATTAATTATATAGTTTGCCAAAAAAAACTCCCTTGAAATTCCTTAGTAAAATTCGGTATCAATATACCAAAAAAATACTGGTACCGCTACCGTTATTTACCGACACCAAAATTCAAAAAATCTATAAGCGTCACCGGTACCGTTTATGGCCGGTACGGTACGGGCATTTCGGTAAAAAAAATCTCATCCCTAGTAGAAAACTATTGCATCTGTATAGCCATGGAAAGCGTGCACCAATACAAAACAATTTATATATATAGGGTAAGGATTTAGAGAAATCGCCTAAAAGTGTGAAAATAGTGAGAACGCCCTCATCCATTGGATCAAAACAATCTATGGATTAGAATGGCGCGGTGGCGTTTTCGTAATAATATCAACTTTATTACTTGGATGTGCTTCATTAAAGGTAAAATGGTCTTTTTACTGCTCTAATACAAAACGCTAAACTAGTGAGCCAAACGACATTCAAAAATTGTTACGGTAACCTACATTCCATACACGTCACTCACTTCCAGATGAAACGACATATTTATCTAAAACACCATTTATACTAAACGCCAAAACTTAATGATAAAACACGTTGCAGATTTAACAAATAGATGTGAACACACAGTAACTGAAAGTTAATTATTAACATTTATTACAAAAAATTCCCTCCTAAACTACGCGCCAAAAAGATTATTATATAAACGACGTTACCATCACTTCCATTATCACTTCAATTGATCATACTAAAACGCCATCTTTAACCAAAACGCCAAATTTCAAAAACAAAAAACTTTGAGAGGAAGAAAAATAGCAACCATCGTTTCATGGAGATACACCATCAGAATCAGAAGATTCGTAATCCGTTTTGACAACAGAAGAAGTGTGTTTGTTAAAACAATCAAAGCCATGTTGAACTTGGAAGAAGTACAAAAGGGGACCCTAGCACTTGGCGTCCCTCTAGATAACCACTATGATAAAACACATACAATTATAAGAAGATTAACAATAAAATTTGGACCAAACAAGGCAAATGCAAAAATGGACTCAGTCATCAGATCATGGCGTTTTGATGAAGACAGTTACATGGTGACCGTTATATGTGACAACGGGGAGCAGGAAGACTACATGCTTGAAAACATCATGACCAACCAGGGTCTTGGGTTCATGGAGAAGTTACACAACGCAACATGTTTGAACACAGACATGAATGTAAATTGGCGTTGTTGCATGACATGTTCATATGAAGGCTTCAAACTCTTCAAGAAGAAGAGGTCAATGAAAATGAAAGTGATGACTTGGATGATGAGTGGAGTGATGGATACTTCTCAGACAAAATCCCTTTGACAAGGAGTTTTAATTTTTTTTCTTTTTTTTTCTTTTGTGTAATTTTTTCTGTGTTTGTTATGTACTTTTCAAATAATAAAATACTATATTTCTCAAATTAGTTATAAAACGCCAAAATGCCATATTTGCAAAACACCAAAAGTTAATTAGTTTATTTTATCATCTTTATTTACTAAAATGGCATTAAAATACAAAGCGCCAAACATAAAAGATGGGACGTGTTATAACCTTGGCAAATAAAGCTAAACAAACAGTAACTACAAACCGTAACTGAAGTGACGGATACTTTATTACTAACATTTATTAAAATAAAATCCCGCATAAACTACGCGCCAAAAAACTCTTATATAAACAAACATCTAAGGAACTTCCATTGATCACAACAAAAAACAAACGCCATGTTTTCTTGGCAAACCATTCACTTTAAAACGCCAAAAAAATTAAAACAACCACAGATTGCAAAGGACATTTCTTGGAGATTCAGTATTGTTCTACATAAAGTTTCGCTGAATGGATTCTTAGGTAAGGGGATAACTCAATCAGATTTTGCTGAATGAGATGGATAAATCTTCAAGAAAAAGAAACTGATGATAGTGATATGGCATTTTATGTGCTTTGTTCTTGAGGAAGGTTTGGATGAGAAGAAGAGACCTATGCTAGTGTAAATGTTATTTTGGACTCCATTATTAAACGATGAAAAGTGGGATTAGTATGAAGATGATGACCAAATATAATCCAAGTGAAAAAACCCACTCACAATCACACCCCAAAATAGCATCCACAAATACGGCATTGATCTATGTCTCTAACATCCACAAAACCACTTCAACAATCAACAACAAAAGATCACATCAAAAACCAAAACGCCATATTTTGTTGAATGATCAGCTTCGCCGAGAGCAGGGTGTTTCAGCTATGTAGGGAAATCGCACCTATCTTAAGAATTTAAAGATTTAGGGGACAAAAACTTCAAGAATAAGAGACTGGTGGTAGTGAAGATTTGGATGAGAAATTGGATTAGCATTTTTAATTTTTTTCTTTTACATTTTTTTGGTGTCATTTTCTGTGGTTTGTTATCTAATTTTCAGCTAATAAAATACATTATTTCTCTAAATACTTATAAAATGCCAAAATACCACAAACGCTAAACACCAAAACTATAATAAAATTCTTTAATCACGTATTATTAAAACCTCCAAATAATTACTGAAATGTATAAAACAAGGTGCAATAGAACAAAACAAAAGAGTGACTTACAAAAGTTTAATTTTGTCATCTTTATTTACTACAACGCCATTAAAATACAAAACACCAAACTTAAAAGATGGGACGTGTTATAGTCTTAATAGATAAGGCTGAACAAATAGTAACTACAAACAGTAACTGAAACGACGAAAACTTTATTACTGACATTTATTATATTAAAAACCACACCATGGCAATTGAATTTTTTATATTTCCAAAACCCCATAATTATCTGTAACATTATAGGTCTGCATCCTACATCACACTACAAGAGATAGAAAAAATATAAATCAAAAAATATAATTACTATTGTTTTTTAGCACCAAAAACATATATCTACCTCGCGCCAAAAAAAATATCATTATATAAATAGAACAGGTAAATAAACTTAACACTCCACAAATTGTCTAAATACACCAAAAATTGTTTAAAATATCATACAACTTAAAAAATGGCTCAGGTTATTGCATGAAGGTTTGAGAGGTCGGAGAGACGTTTCGTCCTAAAGTTCAATGACAGGAGAAGGGTGAAGGCCAAGACTATCAAGGAAATACTTAGTATGGATGAGGTTGTTCAGAGGGATATTCTGGCCCTGGGGTTCAAGGGCCAACAATTGTGAAAGGACTCAAACGGTAATAAGAAGATTGAAAAGAAAATTTCAAGCTGATGATGATGACATTACTGATCTGCCAACAGTTACCAGTTGGAGTTTGGATGAACCATCAAGAACGGTGAAAGTGACTTATTAAGACGGGGTGGATTATTCATTGACGTTGGACGAAGTGCTAAACACATATAAGCTACACCTTCTTGAACAACTATGTGATTTAGCACCTTCGAACGATGCAACATCCAGGGTTGTTATGATACGTAAATATAGGATGCGAAAAAGGCTAAACGAGATTATGGTGTTATATGCCAATGAAATAGATAGTGATGACGAATCTGAAGAAAGTGATGACTACAGTGATGGGTACATCTCTAATGTAATACATCCAGAAAAGACTATTAATTTACTTTGATTTTGTCTTAGTTGTAATGTTTTGAATTATTAATGAAATATAATGAATTTAGAAACGCCAAGATATTTACCTTTATAAGATATAAGAGATTAATTCAAGTGAACAGATCTACAAATGAAGTGACTGCTGAGAGGGAAGAAGATGAAAATGCTATAATGAACAAACCATTAGTTTAATGATAAACAATAACAATAACAAATTATTCTAACCCTAAAACATTTTAATGAAAATTCAGATATAGTAACAAGGTGTAAAACGCCATAGGTAAATTTTAAATAATGAAAACGTTGAATTTTTGATTCTAGGTTGAAGGACAAACATTTTTCAAAAATATTGCTTTGAAAATAAATTTGATACTAAAACGCCATAGAAATAAGAATAAAGAACAACACGCGATATCTGATGGACTTTTGTTTTAAAATGAATTATAACGCCATCTATTAAGCAGAATTAAACAATGACAATCATACCCCGCATATCATTTAGTGCCCCCTGACACGTCTTCGGCCAGGATCCGTTCTCACTTTTTTTACACTTCAAATCGTTTTTTCCTGATCCCGTTATATATATATATAATAATTATATATATTATATATTAATATATATTATATTTAATATATTATAAATATGTGTGTGTGTGTGTGTGTGTGTGTGTTGTGTGGAAATGATATATATTATTTGTAGTGAGAAAACCTAGTAAACTATATTGTGACCATTCATCTCAATGATCTTGGTTAAGGAAATAAGAGGCTTTATTGATTTAAATCAATTATATTCTTTGGGTTGAGAAGTACATTAAGTGGTATTTGGGTAAAAATAACATGAACAAGGTACATAAAGTAATATTAAATATAGAGTAAATTACCAGTTTTGTCCTTTGTGTTTACACCGTTTTTTAGGCGGTGTTCTTTGGCGCTAAAGTTGACAAGTATTGTATTTAACTCTCAAAATCCTCCACGTTATGTCCCTTAGCCCTAACCTAGTTAGATTTTTTGGTTAAATCTGATTACAAAAGGATAATTTGTCTTTTAACTCATTGATTAAATAATTATTGAACAAAAAATCCATATTCAAAAAACTAACAAATACAAAAGCTAATAAGTTCTCATCACCCACTACCTTTGCTCCATCACCATTGCCAACCACCAGCCACCGTTACCTGTCACCACTTTCCACCACACCTCAACACCATCGGTGCCACCATAAGCATTCATCATCTACAACCACCACCATCGTTCAGACACACGCCCACTGTCCCTCATCCCCACCTACCACCACTACCCAAACACCACCAATACACCATCTTCAACCAAGCAACAACTGGCCACCACCATGTTTGCGGCCTAAATCACATCAATCTTCATCAGTCTTTGCTGCTATCACCACTATCACCGTGGTAAACCACCAACCCATTACCAATAGATCACCACACTACCCCTTTACTTATGTAAATAGAAAATCTAACTCGTGGTTCACGAATCTGAACAAGGATTACACATTCAACACATATTAGAGAGGAATCATACTTACCGAAAATCATAAACTACGAGATTTGTATTGCCACCACTCAAAGCCCTAAATCACCACCCCATCCCCCTTTCTCTCTTTTTCTCTATCTGTGCACCTGTCTGTCATCGCACCAAGTCGCTGCTAGAAACATTGTTCACAACGAAACCCTTAAAAGTTTCGTTTAAATGTGTGTCTGAAGAAGGTCTTCTAGGGTTTTGTTAAAGGGCAAAATTAGGGTTAAAGAGGGTTTTGTTGACGAATTGAAGCCATTTCATTAGGGTTTGAAGAAGGAGGTTGACAAAATTGAATGTGTTGTTGTACGATTTCATGGTGGTGGAGGTGGGAGGAAAATAGGTAAGGAAGATGATAGGGAATGAGAGAGAGATATATATATTTATTATTTTTATATTTATTTTTTGTTTAATGAATTGATGATGTATTTTTGAGTTTTTACATAGTTAGTCCTTGGATAGATGAAATGAAAAAACTACCCTCATATGTGAGGCACATGACCATATTTAACCAAAAATTCTAACTGAGTTAGGGCTAAGGACAATATATAGGATTTTGAAACATTAAGTACAAAACTTGTTAACTATAGCGCCAAAGGACACCGCTTGAAAACCGATGTAAACATAAAGGACAAAACTTATAATTTACTCTAAATATATCAAAACATCTCTCATTCATTGCTCTTCTAGTACATGTTGTCACCATCAAACTATCATCACCTATATTTCCCATTCTCTCTTTTCTTATTCAAAATTCAAAATTCTAAATATCAAAACCGTATCACCTCCATTCGATCTCTCCATGTGTGTGAGAGAAAGTTGTTGTTTTAGGTAAATAAACAAATTGTTGTTATTGAGAGAGAAAATTGTTGGTTAAGAGAGAGAAACATGAATATTCATCGTGTTCATCTAGAACACCAAGAACACATGCACAAGTGTCTGAGAAAGAGGCAGGTCTGAAATCAATCGTTCTTCACACCCATACCTCCCTTGTCTTTCTTCTCTAGAAATCAAAGTTTTGAACCCATGTGTGTGAGAGAAAATTGAAGTTTTTAGAGAATGAAAGTTGCTAGAACACCAAGAACACACGCACAAGTATGTGAGAGAGAAGCATGTTTGAATATATTACTGTTGGGTTTCATGGGTTTTCACCATAACTTAGGGGGTTTGTATTTATTTTTTTCAAAACTATTGTTATAAAAATTGAGTATTTGATTATAAACATGGTAGATTAATTCCTAAAGTTGTTTAATGTAATGCGATTATTTACTTGACTTAAGTTTTTCCATTACATAGATGAGATTTGAGATTTTTTTCTATAATTAAAAATAAATGAGATATCAAATGGAGTTTTATCACTGTTTTGTGGTAATATATTACAATATATTACAATATTGTTTTGTTTTTATGTTTAAGTGGTTGAAAGGATAGCAAAGATGCACTCGGAAAAGTGGGCAATTTGCCAAAAAAGAAAACGGAAAATGAGGCCGTTGGTTGAAAGCTTGTCAAAAGTGTACTCGAAAAAGCGGGCAAATTGCGTACATGTTAGATGTGTATTCACAATTATTGTTACACATGTTACTGAACAAAGGTCATTACATATATGTTACACGTGTTAAATGAAAAATGAAGTAATTGATGAAAAATAATAAACTACTACTACATGTGTCAACTATTAAATATCATGAATGGATGAGATTAAAACTTATGTAGGGAAACTGTGCAACAGAAGTAATTGAATGAAAAACAAAGGATTGCAGTTACACATGTATTACATATGTTAAAAAAGCACTATTACATATGTAACAAAGGTCATTACATATGTAACCTGTTGAATGAAACATAATAAACTACTATTAAACATGTTAGCTATTAAATACCATGAATGGTTGAGATTAAAACTTATGTAGGGAAACTGTGCAATAGAAGTAACTGAATGAAAAATAAAGGACTACAGTTACACATGTGTTAAAAGAGCGGGTTTTGATTTTTTTTATTACATGCGTAATTTTGAGTTTAACATGCGTAATTTCATGATTGGTAGCAAGCGGGTTTTGATTTTTTTATTACGTGCATAATTATGCACTATAAGTTATAAAGTGCGTGATTAGGGTTTAACCCAACCCAAACGTAATTATGCAATAACGTGTGTAATTATGCATTATAACGTGGTAATTATGCAATAACATGCGTAATTAAGTCAAGTTAATTACTATTGTGACACCGATCAATTGAAGGCCTAGGGTAGGTCAGAAGTGCAGTTGAGATGCTCGCATACGCTTTGCATGGTAAGCACTCTTGTACCTTAATCAGTTTATATATATATATATATATATATATATATATATATACATATACATATACATATACATATACATATACATATACATATACATATACATATACATATACATATACATAGACATATACATATATATAGAGAGAGGGTTAGGATTATGTGAGAAGCATTAGGCTAATTGAGAAACTTGAGAAGCATTCTGAACCACATAGTTTCCCTAGGCAAATATGCAAAAAATGCATTTTTTGGAGAAATCGCATCTTTTTCTTTTAGGTTTTTTAGGGATATATACACATGTGTATATTGTCAATCTTTTAACTATACATATATGTATATACATGTTTAAAATTGAAAAATAAGTATTATACATCTATGTTTGAGAGGAAGGATTTAGTTTTAGCTTTAGGGTTTAAGGTTAGTGGTAGGATTTAGTTTAAGTGTTTAGCATTAGTATTTAGGGTTTAGCTTTAGGGTATAGTATTAGGGTTTAGAATTAGTATTTAGGGTTTAGCTTTATCGATTATCTTTAGGCTTTAGGGTTTAGCATTAGAGTTTAGGTTTTAGCATAGGGTTTAGCCTTAGGGTTTAGATTTAGGGTTTAGGGATTAGAGTATTTGGTTAGTGTTCGACGAGCCAGTTCCAATGCCGCTAGAATGAGCCCAATCCGAGTTCATTTGACTTGATTTCCTACACATCCTAAGTTAAGGATATATATTTTTTCATAATATATACATATGTATAGTTTACATATTAACTATATACATATGTGTAGAATTCAAAATATGTAAAAAAACTCTCATAAAAACGTGCGATTATATACATATATACATATGGGGTGCATTTCTCTTAGGATACCTACCCTATGTATGTATGTATGTATGTATGTATGTATGTATGTATGTATGTATGTATGTATGTATGTATGTGTGTGTGTGAATGTATGTATGTATGTATGTGTGTGTGTGTGTGAATGTATGTATTGTATAGAGGAGCGTTCAATTAAACCTCATAGTTAGTAAGAAAATTCGAAAACACCTCATTAAAGGAGGGACAGGGACTTTTAATGAAGGATGGACAAAAATGAAAAAAAAATATTTCAAACATTTCAATCTTCTTCATATGTTATTTTCATGAATTCATTTTAATATTTTGTTATTTGTTTTTTAATTATAAATCCTGTAATAAACCACAACTAGAAAAATATATTTGAATAAAAATAAATGATAAAATAACCCCTCGTCTCAAACATCTATCCAACACAAATCGTAACAAATTTGGCTGGAGGGTACAAACCAACGCGAGTGAGGAATACGTGCCTAGGTCGAACGAAGAAACGGTTTATCCAACTTCCAATGACTATGGATACCATTATCGACACGAGAGGTTGGATGGTCGTGATTGTGATCGCAATTTGCACTTATGTGTGTTTAATTAGGACTTATTATGTATAATTAGGTTTAAGTATTAGTTAGGTTTATGTAACATTTTAATTAGGTTTGTGTAATATTTTATTTATGTTTGTGTAATATTTTAATTACGTTTATGTAAGATCTTTTAAAATTATATATATTTTTTTAAATTTGTGATTTTTAAGGTGTGTGTGTGTATATATATATATATATATATATATATATATATATATATATATATACTTTTAAAGTAAAGTGTAATTTGCCTCCCTATTGTTTTGTGGCAGGAGCAGTTTGCCACCCTAAACTTATTTTTTTGCACTCTGTGCCGCTATGGTTTCCAAATATTACTATACACCCTAACCATTACCGGAGTTGGAATATTGTGTAACATCCGTCAAAAACCGGATTTACCAAACCCGCTTCGTTTATTAACCGAACATACAGTTAAAAATTTCGTTGCGTATTTAATGCCCAAATTAATTTTAAACGATACATAACTAATAAGTATATTAGAATATAAAATTTAATTTTGAAAATGTATTGAAAATAGTGAATTAAAAATATTATGCTGAAGCCGGGATTCGAACCGGGTCAGCCGGGCTTAAGCCCAACGACTTATCACACACACACATAACCACTCCGCCACTTGTTGTTTTCTGTAAATGTTAGGAGACAAATAAATCTTATGGTCATTAATGAAGCGACCGGTTATGCCAACTGTATCCGAAATCGGTCATCAAACGTCCAAAGACGTTTGATTACTCGCGGTTTACTGAGTTTAACCGATACACCGACAATTCCAATCAATTCTGCTTGAATGAAACTTGAATTCGGGAGTGAATCAGTTTAATAACCGAAAACTTTCAATTCTTGAATTTCTTCAATCAAAGACCTCTCTCGCGACTCAAACACACTCTGCAAACTTCCAATTACATTTTCGCACAACTTTCAGTCCGCCGAAGAAGCTTTTTGGACTCGTCGGACTTTCGCCGGAAAACCGAGTTCAATCCATCTTTTCTTTTTACCCAAAAATAAGATCATAGAACTCATACTGACATCACTCCCACTCATCTTAAACCTCTGAAGAATCTCTATCGCAAGAAATTTCACTCGCCGGAATTCTCTGCAAGTCGCCGGAAAACCGAGACTCACCTCAAAACGGTAAAATACCTCGACTTTGCTGTTTCAATCAATTGTTAGAACATTACTAACTTGAATCCATCACCCAGAATCCTTTCCAGATGACGTTGCCGGATTATCTGTTTTCGCCGAAAAATTTCTGAAATTTCAGAAACCTGCTGATAACCGGTATGAACATTCAAACATACTGATAATCATTACTCATTAGTTCAATTTCACATCTAATCCCTCCAAACTGTTAATTGGTTCTAACAGCCGAAGGTCACCAAAACAGAGCCGACGATCTTCGCCGGATTTTCTGAAGAAGACGATCTGTTCGGTACTTTCTTTCCCCAAACTCTCCGGTTCAATATTTTTCAATTGTTCATCTTGTTCATTAACCGAATTAATCAAGTAACAGTTGCTTTGACCGATGTCTGTGTTTCGAACGAAGAAGACGAAGTTCAGTTATGTTATAAGATTAATTAAAATCAGTTTTATTAACGGGTTAGACACACAGTCCAGCGGTGGACTGTGTGCAAACAAATACATACACGTCCCGAGTTCGATTCTTGACACACGCACCTTCGCAGTAATAAAATGTCTTTTTTTTAAACTGAACCGGGTTAACTCCGTTAGATGTTAAATATAATAAAAATCTGTATATTAACCAAGTTAGACACACAGTCCAGCGGAAGACTGTGTGTAACATTAAGTCACAGGTCCCTGGTTCGAGACCTGTTGACGACACCGGTCCGATGATTTAAAACATTTTTGAAAATAAAAGAATTTTGAACAAAATGAGTTAGTATATAAATATAATTAAAAACAGAATTATTTCGGGTTAGACACGTAGCTCAGTTGGTAGAGCTGCGTGCACGCGAACGGGAGGTCTCGGGTTCGAGCCTCACCCGGCGCATACACTTACACAATAAAACCGGTCAACAAGTCAACCGTCCACGGTCAACAAGTCAACATTTTTTTTATTTTTATTTATTTATTTTATTTAAAAATCAATTAAAAATACTTAAAAATAACATTTTTAAAGTTAGAAAATAGCCTAAAACTCACAAAAATATATCCAAAAATCCTATTAAAGTTGTTCATAAAATCCATTTATTTACCTTACTTTTCGTTATTGATTAGGTTAGTTTTTCCTCGTCGATCAATCCTCTAAACTCGTGCGCATTCAACATCATCAACCGAACGCACCCACTGTGAGTGAATCTCTACAAATTCCCCGTTTAAATCACGTTTTTGGGGTGTATCATGTGTCCTACTATTTATTATATTTAAATCATTGTGCATACATCATATCATGAATAAATGTGTATTCAGCTTATATAAACTGTTTGTGTGGTTATTGTTTAGATTTAATTTATTGTTTTCAGTACATGCAATTTCATAGGCCGCTGCTCCCCATTACATTATGAGCGTTGAGCATGTTCCCCATTACATTATGAGCGTGAACCTGGCGTGCCAACATACGATCGGCTCCGTTTGATTGAGCCTTGATCGCACAGACATTTATCATTTTCAGTACATGCAATACGATCGGCTCCGTTTGATTGAGCCTTGATCGCACAGTTTCATTCATGTTATATATTTATGCAAGTTGATATGTTATTCTATGCTGTTGGTTTGTTAATGTATGTTATTGTTTGATGTTGTGTGATATCGTATGCTAATGGTTTGTTATTGTATGCTAATTGTTGTTATTGTATGTTTATTTACGTTTGTTCATATATGAATAGTGCACAATTTTTCCATATATAATACAACAAGAATTAAATAATAAATGTTTTTCTAACAAGGTTCACTCGCCAACTTTTTGTTGATCCAAAAACCATTTTTACACATGATACAGGTGAACAGGATGAAGCAAGGAAAACATAGGAAATGCCTTAGAAGAAAATAATGAAGTCTAGAATGATGTGTAGGACATGATGTAATTATGATTGTATGTTTCCCTTTAAATTGTAATAATAAATATGAAACGTTATAATAAATGTCATGAGCTTTGATGATAACCCAATCATGCCCCGATCACCTTTTCCGCTGCGGGTCGGGGTGTGACATATTGTGTTTACTCTTTCACGATAGAGCACCATGATTGTAACTTCACTCAATAAAGAATCCTAAACCCTTCAATAATACACACTTCAAACCATGTCACCTTCTACTTTACTCTACACCATACCTACTCCTATCACCAAACGTTCGGCTACACCACCCGCTCCCACTACAGCACACTATCCTAACCACGACGACCCACTCCCAACACCCTTCACCGTACCAATTCTATCCGCGCATTCAAATCACTCCCACCACACATACAGATCGACCACAATGAACCCCTCCACCCATTATGGTCATGGTTTACCAGGTTGAAATGGTCATCGTTACATCGACCGTCTATCGTAACACTTTGATATTACTTAATTTCACTTCGATATTACATTATTTTGGTTACTGTAGTTACTTTTAAATTAAAATTGGATATGATAAAAGTTTATTTGAACAATTGTAGCCGATATTAGGGTGAATGGTTGGCGTAGGTGAGCGTGGTTATATTTTTTTATATTTTAAACACTTTTTACTCGTGGATCAAGCTTTAAATTTATAAAAACACGATACAATACTACCAGTGACACACATTATGGAAAGTGCACCCATCGTAGATGTAGAAACATTGGAATAAACTATATCCGAGGATATCTAGGCTCTGGTACAAGGTCTCTGCATGCAAAGGTTATCTGTTGTCTGCCCGTCGATTGATCCTAGTTTAGACTCACTACAAAACTGAAAAACTGTTAGTCTCGCCACGGGAGAAGGGGGAGGCTTTCTCTGTGACCACACTCCAGCGTGAGAATAAGTATATTGGTTTGCACAGGATAATGCATGTAATTAGTGAGTGAGCAAGAACCAACCTGTCCTAACCTGGAGGTGAGGTCCTTTTTTATAGCCAGAGAGATTTGGGTAGGAGATGGGCTAATAGGCCTTGGGCCTAGAAGCAACAACCGGGAATATCCATTCTGTCTCTTCTGCCATGACCGTTAGTGATCCCTGGCAAGAAGAGCGCTTGGTGCACGGTGGATGGGGCCCCGTGTCCTAGCATTTGTCCTTATTGTCTGGTCTGTCATCAGCCGTTAGTGGAGATCATGTGACAGTCGCTGGCACGAGCTGGCTGGTGCCACGCGTACGTCCTTACGTACTTTTGGTCCTCTGCATGACTGTTCATCATGCAACGTCGTCTGGCACAACCTGCCGGGTGCCTATGGGGTCACAACTCTGCCACTTGTACCTTTGTACTTGATGGATGCCTCTTTGCGCTTCTCCTTACCGTGTGGCCTTATCAGTGCTTTTTGGCTAGCGTGAACTTGTAGGAATCAAGTTCTTTTTTCAAGGCTAAGTACGAGTTGCTCTCGCCTTAGTCTTGGCCTTGTGTGTAACTCCCAAAAGAGCTGGGTAGTCGGCGCAAGGTTTTAAGAAGTCGTAGCTAGAAGCTTACTTAATTAGTGTAGGATTTAGGACCTGCATTTTCAGGTTTATCTTGCCATTGCACGAGGTAGGTAAGGTTTGTTAAGCAACCTGCTGTCTTCAGGGTTGGCTTACTGCGCGCAAGGTAACTTAAGCGACCTGTTATCATTGTGAGGGTATGGTATCCTGTGCAAGCGCAGGGTTTTTAGATGATCCGCCTTGGTTGTGCAGGCGTCACGCTTCCCCATCGCATTAAATGCGATGAGTAGAAATAGATGATCCGACTTGGTTAAAATTCACACTTCACTTTGTATCTCCTCATATTTCTCTTCTCCAAAACCCTTTCCGATCCTTGCTCCGCCTGAAAGCAAGAGATGACGACCGAAGAAAGACCCGAAAGTACCACCGACGGAGAAACTACCAGTGTATTGCCTGTATTGAAATGGTCGGCGAACAGTTTTCAAAGACTTGTCGCCGATTTCTGGAAGAATGGGGTGCCCAATACCCTTCTGAAGGGAATACTGCTGCAGATGCCCGCCTGGCTTCATCACTTTGTTTTTCGATCATTTTGCCGACAGAAAGTTCCGGCTGCCAGCGACAAAGTTCTTCTTGGATATCCGCGACCACTGCCGATTTCATGTTTCCCAGTTGAATCCAATGGGAATGGTCAGGATCAAACACTTTGAATTCGTATGCCGCTCGATGGGCATCCACCCAACCGTAAGCCGGTTCTGGGTTTTTTATCAGCTTCACTACTCCTTTGGGTTTTACTCCATTCAGCATCGTATACAGGCGAAGAAGATCCTGCACACCCCTCCCAAGTCTTACCATGATCGGAAGAAAAAGTTCTTATTCATCAAAGCTGGGGTCATCCCTCTAAAAATGCACTTCCGCGAGGCTGAAGACATTCTGGCGGAGACTATCTCCATTCCTGACTAAGAATCGTGGTATCAGGATATGAAAGAGATCCTGGCCATGCAGTTGCCGGAGAGAGCGTTAGTTGCTGCAGGGATACACTTATTGTGGTAGTCTGACCGCCGTGAGAAGCCGGTGTATATCTGGAAGATGATAAGAGTAAGCTCCATTATTATGTTACTTCTCATTGTGCGTTATGACTAAACCATGCACGTTTTTGTAAGGGTTGCGCTATACATTGCGGCGTTCCAGAGGGAACATGGGCGGATGAAGAATGTTCCGCATAATCCGGAGGAAACAACCTGGTATTCCCAAATACTTGGGAACTTTGAGTTACCTCGAGGTGCGGATTTAACGGCCCCTCCGCTCGAAAGTGGTAAGTGTTAACTGTTTGTTTCTTGCATCCTTTCGAATTACTTAGTGTGTATTGCGCCATGATGCAGGTGCATTGCGAAAACTTGGGTGTTGGCCCAGATTCGAAAAAAAAGAGACGCGCGGGGCCCAGTGTTGGTGCAACCAAGAAGCCAGCTCAACCTAAGGTGGACCCACCCAAAGGTACGTGCTCTGTGCCTAACACTTGGGTTGACTATGTGGTGGTTTCTGATTCATTAGAAGGCCTTGGGCCTATAGGCTTGAAGAAACCCAAGGCTGATCCGCAAGATGTCGCGGTGATACCGGCTGCGAACCCAAACGCTCCAATAGATCTGCATTCGAGCCCAGAACCCTGAAGAGAAAAACTGAGAAGAGAGCTCTTCCTAAGGGCGATACAGTTGTGCAACCTCCTTGTGACAACTGGAAAATAACTGGAAATTCCGTACAATGTAATCACTAATTTCATATTATAATCTCATGCATGATTATCGTAATTTAAATTCAAAACTGAGTCATACGTTATTAGGGCAAGTAAATCTGATAATAACATATACTGGTTTCCGTTACAACGAGAAACAGACCAAAACAATGCCCTAAAAGTGTTGGTAGAAAGTGCGGAATGCACTAAATGCGGTGACACTAACGTGTCGGAAAACCGCTGAAACGAATCCGAACAGGAAATGACGGCATGTTAATGCCATACCTGAGTCCATATACAAGTGAAAATACATATTTGAGAACAACTATTACAATAATACATAACTTTCCGGTATAACGCCTAAATTGCAAAATTGTCCGTTTCGACCAAAAAGGCGACAAGTGGCGATTTGTCCGCAAGTCTAATTCGGAGGATTCCGGATGTCAAGATAAGAATAAAACAATGCTAAACATCCTAAAAGAATGTGAGAATAGCAAATATGCACATAACACGTCCTTTCCGCTCATTCGTCAAACAGTGCACAATTCGACCGGAAAGCGGCCGATCGTCGAAACGACGAAAATTTTAGTGGCCGATAGCCTCATCCGAGCGTTTAGTGAACTAGTTAAGCATTATTTGGAACTCGGAATCCATTCAACTAACATGAGGTCACGGAAACACAACTTTCGGAAAAGTTCAACAGCGGATCATAAAAGTGCCGATATCGATCGAACGGTCGAACGGAAGACATATCGTCAACCCTAATTCATCATGTATTCATCTAGCGAACTAGTGGTGAATATTTTTGGACCAGAAATGCACTAATTTGACACCATATTTGTTGTGGTAATCGAAATCAAACGTTTCCGGTAATAAATATATAGTTCCATTTATTAGCGAATACTTCGACGATGAACGATCTAGCGACATATTCGTCATCCGAAACTTATTTTGGAGGATCATATGGATTAAATGCCATATAATTACACCCTAAACACAAGTTATATGCTTAAGATGCTAGAAGATTAACCCTAATCACCATAATTAACTTAAACACGAAAATATCTTTATTTTCAACATGTGGTAAAAAATAATTTACACTTTACCCCCCCTCATTTACACGGCTACAAAGTGGGTCCCACCCACTTGATTTTTGTTGAAAAATTGTGATCTTAAGTATGGAGTGTTAGATCTTGATGGAACTTGTTTATGATGAAGAATTATATAATAAATCTAAAGGATTCTTACCATTTCATTCACCAAAAAAAAATGCAACACATTCTTCTTCTTTCTTTCCCCCTACCGCCCGGCTACCATACATCCACCATAAAACCACCATTAAGCCACCTTAGAATCCACTTTAAACACACTTTGAAGCTTGATCAAGACTCTAAGGAAGCTTGCATGGATGGAGCTCATAAGGGTCTTCTAAGGAGCTTATTTTCTTCCATAATCTTCAAGAATCTTGTGCACCCATTGTGAGCTAATCTCCTCCATAATCTAACTTATTTTCATGCTTAGATTATTAGTGTACAAGTTGATCATCTTGAAAATCAAGAAAAGATACATCAAAAACCCTAAAATACAACATAGTATTCACAACAAACATTGATTATTTTGTGTTGATTACATGCTTATATGATTGTTAGAATGTATATTGAAGTTGTTATGTTGATATTATGAGATAAAAGTAAGATGATCTTGTATGATTTAGTATAAAAATAAGGATTTAAACATGATAAGGTTTAAATCTAACTAAGATCATCATTTAGATCATCCATGTAAAATACTACAACTTAAATATAAATTTTATACATAAGAATGATTTTTATAAGAAATAAACATATGTATTTAAGTTGTAATCACATCAAAAATGTGTAGTAATCAAAGAGTTACATGCATGAACTTATTTACATAACCTACTAAAGTATTTTTTTTGAAAGAATAATAAACACTAAAAACCCTCTTGATTTACTAGTGTTTTTAACAACAAAAGTCATGGATGATGATATGTAAATTATGTTAAATAAATATTAGATGATTTGTTGATGATGATTATGAGTTTAAACCGGTTTTAAATACGTTTTAAAACTGGGAAAACACCATAGTTTAGGGGAAACTATGGCGAAATTTTCTAAAAATCTAATCGCGATTAAAACATGATTAGTGGGGTGATTAGTGGGACTAAACGTGATTAGTAACTTAGAACGTCATTAAGTGGACTTTAATGACAAGGGTTATCCCTAAATGACTAAGTGTTTGAATAAAGTCACAAATATATATTTATAAGAAAAATAAATATTATATATATATATATATAATATATATATATATATATTCTTATAAGAAAAATAATACAAAGTGTTGTATGTATAATTGTGATAATGTAGACATGTGTGTATTGTATATGTATTTATTAGAAACTTAGGGTATTCACAATAAAAATACCCCACCATATACAAAATACAAATACTTGAAATAACACATCAAGTATTGGTAACATGACAAATATATTTCGTTAAGCGTCGAAACAACAAATCAGACAATTAAAACAAATGCGAACAATAGGCGGACATTCAAGATTACACTTTCACGTCGACGACAACGAACGATTCTTGACGAAAACAAACATGTAATTTAAACAACGCCGATAGCGAGTCTAAATATATATTTAGACGATCAACATGTTTATATATTATCGAAGTGAAAAATCCGGAAAGTTAAGTATATAAAAGTTAATAAAATTATAAGTAAACACTTATAATAAAAATGGGCTTACATATATATACATTTGGGCTAGGCCCAAAATTGTGAAAATAATATGTTAAGGCCCAAATTCATAATGTTATGGAGGTGGCCCGAAAATTAATAAAGGCCCAAAACTATACAAAAATACATGGGCTAGGCCCAAGAATACAAAAAACATGGGCTAGGCCCAAGAATACAAAAATACATGGGCTAGGCCCAAAGACAAAAAGACATGGGCTAGACCCAATGACAAAAAGACATGGGCTAGGCCCAAAGTCAAAATTACATGGGCTAGGCCCGGTGACAAGAAAACATGGGCTAGGCCCAATGACATGTGAAGGGCAAGGCCCAGTTCACACATTGTTTGAAAACAATAATATATATATTTTTAAGAAATATATATAACAATATCCATCGAACAAACAAACTATCAACACTAAAATAACATTCTAAGTTGTTCAATCATAACAAGTAAATAAATATCAAGGATTCAAGATGAACAACGTGTACAAGGTCCATTGAGTCCTAGGTGTCTAGTGAAACCAATACGCATGTAGGTTACCTACGTTGCAGACACCGAGAGTTAGACTGTACGACTTAAAAGGAACGCAAAAAAACTGTGACTTCATGTCCCTCCTTTCACTTATTGTTTTGTTTTAAACTATCGAGGGGAAATACATGTCATGTCAAAACAGTATGTTAGCTATGAGTTAGCAGATAACAGATCACTGTGCATAAGTAGGAAAGAACGTAGTAACCATTAATCACTTAGTGACCAAGGTGCAATAGAGGTAGAGCTATTGAGTTTGAGACCCGCTCCACTCCTGGTTGGTATACCCGTTGGAGTGCTTTTGTGATCCCAACATGTCAAAGAAGTCTCGGTTTGGTTACTTATTTATGGCACTAGTATGTCAGAGTGTTCGCGACACACTGATAGATCCTAAATTAACTCATTGATGCTAATAACATACTTGGATTTCAATACAGGTTTTCAAAGATGACATTTGGATACGAAAACAATAAACTACATGAACTCGCCAACTTTATGTTGACTTTTTAAAATTACATGTGTTTCAGGACGCAGGACTTGAGCTGGTGATGAGATCCGGGTTTGGGAACTGTCAAGAAACGATGCATTATATTTTGGAGGGTTTGCCTTTTATATCCCAACTTCGTTTGGGTATATAGAGGTCAAAGCCTCAGCATGAAATTGTGATGAAAACACTATCCTATTTTGGAAAAATGTCTTTTAAACTATGTTTGTACGGGTGATCTGAAACTGATAACAATGTGACTTTACTTTTGATGATTGTAAATATGAAGTGAAACTTATGAATGACATGCATCGTTGTTAATTTATATTGTTTACTATATTGGATGCAATGATTACCTAGTAGTCACACACTTGCGCTTCCGCTACGACCAGGGTGTGACAGGCTGGTATCAGAGCTCCGATTATAGTGAACCGGGTTAAAAAACTTTTATTAAAAATTTGGTCTACAATCACTAGGGGCTCACACATGAAAACAAAGTTTAAACATGATAGAAATGTTTTGAAATTATAACAAGATAACAAAATGGTTTTCATTGTGTCACGATAACACAAGGATCTATCACACGAGCTCAACTATAAGAAATGAGCAGGATCAATACATGGTTAGTCTATTAGAAATAAACGCATTACATTATAAGACTACGTGTCGTGGACACATTACAAAAGATAGAAATCCTGGCTAGATAGGATTTTATGTGATTATATATATATAATTTATTTATATATGTGTTGTATGGAATATTTTCCAAGAACGAAATACCTTTGACTATGGATATTATTATTATTTATCCTTGACTCGCACAATGAGAAGATCAACCTCGCGTCTATTGCGGAGCTTATGGCGAACGTGGTTCCTAAGTGAGACCTTAGGATTGATTCCACATAAGGTAGTTGCTTTTCCGCAGATGCGAGATGCCTGGCTTTGGTAATGACGAAGAGGCGGAGGTGGTAGCCTTGAACGACAACTCTATTAGCGAGACGAAGTCCCTGTGACCCATATTAATCATGAATGATGACACTCTTGTCCAGACAAGGAAGGTGAAGTACTCTTCTTGAAGGTGCCCTCCGGTTGCTATTGTTTCTAATTCTCTCTATTCTAAATTTGTCTAACGACGTGTCCTTTCGCGAGTAATGTCAACGGACGATAACACGTGGACCATCGTAAGGTCTCTTCTATGTTGAAGGTATGTAGACAATAGCGTCCTCTCTTTGACTGATCGTCGTCTTTAAAACGGTAGAACACTAGGGTGACCATGCAAGGCAATTTATTATTACGGGGGCCCACGTAATAATAACTTGCAGTGGATGAGAATTCTGGTGGGCTATGCGGGTCAAGCTAATGATCACTACCCATTCGAAATAGTTAAGTTGTTCGAGTTTCTATCTAGTGGGACACTAACCAGGGTGGTTGCTATAACACCCTACGATACAGAAACACCACACGTATTTGTTCGTATCTAACATTAGATCTATATCGGTCAATTGAGACTAGTCATCTAAACAAACAAAAACTTGTTGGCCACCTAAGGAGGATATTTCCTCAACGATCTAGAGTCCTTGTACATGGGTTGGTTCCAAAGGTGTTATGGTACATCCTCTTATTTATTGGAAAAGATTACACTAAATACCGTCGTTTGACTTTTGTCTTATTCCAAGGGATGGTATGGCACGAGCCATGCTTTAACACCCTCATTGCCTTATATCCAATGTATATGAATTATGACAATCTAGCTGGAGCTCGTGGAGCTCAAGGGATATCAAGGTAATCGTCACACGGGTTGGTGTGGCGAAGGATTTTCTTTTTTTCCTACTTTGGACATCAATGTCCATGAAGTATGGAATACATACTATAGGGTTGGAGATGACCGTTTGGTTTCTCCTCCTTAACGAGTTATTTTCTTTCCACCCAGACATATGGCTGATACACGCAAGAGGTACTATGAATTTTGGATTGTTGTTGTTCACACTATCATTGTTTCAAACATGTATGAACAATGCAATCTTGAGGTTCCCATGACCGATGGCATCCTTTATTCTTAGGTGCATGGTAGACTATACTTATTCAAATATATGTCTAGCTTCTTTGAATCTTGGGTATTAAGAAGAAACATGGCCCAAAAGGAAGGCCTACACCCAAAAGGGGTTAGTTAATCCATGACTTAATAGGTAAGCCGAACTAGAGTCTTATGGAAGGACATACGGTTCTGAAAATCGCACGATACGAGGGTAACTTAGTCGACACTAGTGACGAAACTGGTGGTACCGGTAGTTCAAATGGTTCGGATCCCAATAGATGGGAATGAGTGGCAGTGTTACACCTGAAGATGCGATCAATAAGTTTAAATTCTAAGGCTTTTCTGGAATGTAAGCCGCGAGACCTCACTAGTGCGAGAGGTGCGGTAGGTTATCCCGCAAAATAAAGATAATGAAGTCGGTTAGCAGTGCGAGCAAATGCACTCCTTAGAAAACGATTAGGTAAACAAAGAGTCTCCTGCTGAATGCAACATTAACTTGGTGAAATACTCACGTAGAAACTTTGAGGAGTGATACTACAAAGAGGTCATCATGGGGAGAACTCAGATTCTTATGCGAGAAGAGTATTGCTCGCTGATTGGAATTCTAAAGGTAGAAACGGGATCCTAGAACTCGATCATGATTGCAGTCAACGTTGTTGGTTACACTCAACGCTTTCACGATCTCTCAAGGGTGGTTCCATAATGGGGAACACCTGATATCAAACGAATTGAGCGCTACATTTGGGGTTTAGCCTCTAAGAATCAAAACATGACCACATCATCCCACCCTACCTTCATCACCCAAACAGTAACTCTCGTAGTTAGTCTCACCAAGGATGCGGTGAGAATGGGAAATTATCAAGAAATATGTTGATAACTTACTGAAATCCTAAATGTGATAAGTGAAAATTTCCTCATGAGGGCACTTGCAAAAGTGCCAAGAGTAGAAGTGGGTGAATCAAGACACAAAACAGAAATCTGTAAGTTAATAAGACTCAACCAAGAACAAGAATGTTAAGTGTGGCATGAAGGCCACTTCAAGCATGAACGTCTCAAGAATAAATCAGGCAAGTGAATTAAAGTGTGGGTGAGCAGAAACTATGGATACCCCACAAGATTCTGATGTCGTCATGCATACGTTCTACTCTACATTCTTTACATGTCAATTCTTTTAATACCAACGCCGAGCTTAGCTAGTCTCTCTAAATGTTAAGCTTATACACAAATTAGAGTCTTGTAAGTTAGACACGTTATCAAGTTAGCTAATGGAGAATTAGCGTTAGTCGATACGAATCCAATTATATATTTGTCAAATTGTTTCCCTAAAAATCACACGATTCTAACCATCCAATCGGTTGTAAAATTGTTTATGGATAACTTCCCACTTTTTCAAGTTCAACTCGGAACAGTACCTAATTCGAAACAATAATCCGAGATGGTAATCTTAATCGTTATCGAGAGGGTGATCCGAGATGGGAATCCGTCGGAAATGAGGTATCCAAGACGTAAATCGGAATAGTAATCCGAGATGGTCCGAAAGCAATACCAAAGATCCGAGATACACTGTTTTGATCTCTGAGTCATGGGGAATCATTAAAAGGTCACTAACACGTTTCCTATCAACCAACATCTCGCATCCATCTTGTTGGATACCTATGCCAATTCTAGTTCATCTCCATAGAATTCAAAATATACTGACCTAATACAAGTAAGATAGACGTTCCCTCATTCTATAGAATTTGCCAATGGTAAATTTGTCAATGCCAGGAGAAGTTATAAAATGATGCACTTTGGAACTGGGAGAACGAGAATTTCATATCGATCTTTTACCCATTTATCTGGGTTGTTACGACGTAGCTTTTGGCATAGACTTGTTAACGTCTAATCGAGCAGAAGTAGGTTATCCTGAGAAAACTATTCGCATCCCCCTGCCAGACGAAGAAACACTGGTAGTACACGGAGAAAAGCACAAGAGGCCCTTATAAATCATTAACTACATGAAGGGCCAAAGTGCCTACAGAAAGGTTGCATAGCCTTTCTAACTCATGTAGTCGACAAGGAAACTGAGGAGCCGAAATTGGAGGAAAAAAATCGTTGTGAAGGAATTCCCTCGAAGTCTTTCCATCAGACTTGTTTTAATTACCTCCGCAACGACACGCCACTTTCGCATTGATTTGGTGCCGGGAGCAGACCAGTACCGAAGCCTCCATACCGATTAGCTCGTCATAAATGCAAAGACTATCTACACGACTTCAAAAGTTGTTAGAAAAAGGATTCATAAGACCGAATTCCTCGCCATGGGGAGCTCCGATGCCTTTTGTCGAGGAGAAGGATGGAACTTCCCGAATGTGCATAGACTACCTGGAACTATGATCTGTACCCATTACCACGGATCGATGATCTGTTCGATCAGCTGCAAGGGTCGAGTTTTTACTCAAAAATTGATTTAAGATCCGGATATCATCAGCTGAGAATCCAAGAGGAAAGTATTCCTAAGACAACGTTTAGGACTCGTTACGGTCATTACGAGTTCCTTGTTATGCCTTTTGGCCTAACAAATGCCCCTGCAGTATTCATGGATTTGATGAACTGGGTATGTAAGCCATACCTCGACAAGTTCGTGATCGTCTTTATAGATGATATTCTAATACACTCATGAACCGAGGAAGAACATGGAAAACACTTGAGAACTATTTTGGAGTTGTTGAAGAAGGAGCAATTATACGCCAAGTTCTCGAAATGCGAATTTTGGATTCGCGAGGTGCAATTTCTTGGCCATGTGGTAAACGAGAACGGAATCCATGTCGACCCTTCGAAGATCAGGCAATAAAGAACTGGACCACGCCAAGAACTCCCACAGAAATATGACAATTCCTAGGATTGGCGGGATATTACAGGAGATTTATTGAAAACTTCTCCAAGGTTGCACAACCGTTAACCTCGTAACCCAGAAGGATAAAAAGTTTGATTGGGGAGAAAAGCAAGAATCGACATTCCAGGTATTGAAAGAAAAGATGTGCAAGGCACCAATACTATCCCTCCCAGACGGTACCGATGACTTTGTGGTGTATTTGATGCATCACATCAAGGTTTGGGTTGCGTGTTAATGCAACAAGAAAAAGTCATCGCGTACACGTCACGACTGCTGAAAGTTCATGAGAGGAATTATACCACGCGTGACCTGGAACTAGGTGTCGTGGTATTTGCCTTGAAGATCTGGCGTCGTTATCTATATGGAACTAAGTGTACCATATTCACAGACCATAAAAGTCTTCAACATCTATTCAATCAGAAGGAACTGAATATGCGCCAACGAACGTTGGGTGGAACTGTTGAGTGATTACGACTGTGAGATTAAGAATCACCCGGGCAAAGCGAATGTCGTAGCAGATGCCTTGAGTAGAAAAGAACGAGTCAAAACATTACGGGTACGAGCTTTGGAGATGACAATCCAGACGAACCTCACAACTCGAGTGCGTGAAGCACAACAAGAAGCATTGAAACCCGAAAACATTCCCGCAGAGTCATTAAAGGGAATGGAAAAGCAATTGGAACTGAACAAGGATGGAACTCTATATTTCATGGGAAGGATTTGGATTCCCTATTATGGTAAGTTGCAGAACTTGGTGCTGGATGAAGCACACAAGTCCAAGTATTCGATACACCCGGATCGGACAAAATGTACCAGGATCTGAGAGAATATTATTAGTGGCCTAATCTCAAGAGAGATGTTGCGACCTATGTTGGGAAATGCCTAACTTGTGCAAAGGTCAAGGCCGAATACCAAAATCCATCTGGGTTATTACAACAACTAGAGATCTCCGGTTTGGAAGTGGGAGCAGATATCAATGGATTTCATTACAAAGTTACCACGGACCTCTCGAGGTCATGACATGATCTGGGTTATCATCGACCGGCTAACCAAATCAGCTCACTTCCTACCCATCGTGAGAAAGACAGCACGGAGAAACTAGCGGAACTGTACGTGAAGGAGATTGTGGCACATCATGGTGTGCCCATCTCGATAATCTCTGGTAGAGATGGTCGCTTTGTGTCATGTATCTGGCAATCATTTCAAAATTCATTTGGTTCTCGCTTGGATTTAAGCACAACCTTTCACCCGAAGACCGATGGTCAGAGTAAGCGAACCATTCAAACATTAGAAAGACATGCTTCGGGCCTGTGTGATGGATTTAGGCGGAAACTGGGATACTCATTTACCGTTCGTAGAGTTTTCCTACAATAACAGTTATCACATCAGTATAAAGGCGCGCCATTCGAAGCACTATATGGACGAAAGTGCCGATCACCGCTATGTTGGGCGGAAGTCGTGACAGACAACTCATTGGTCCTGAACTAGTGCAAGAGACCACAGAGAAGATATTTAAGATAGGTGACGTATTAAAGCAGGCCGAGATAGACAAAAGAGCTACCGGATCGAAGACGCAAACCATTATCCTTCGAGGTGGGAGACAAAGTATTGTTAAAAGTCTCACCTTGGAAAGGCGTAGCTAGGTTTGGGAAGCGCAGGAAGCTCAACCCAGATATATTGGACCTTTCGAAATTCTGGCAAAGATTGGTGCTGTATCCTACAAGCTAAAACTGTCAGAGGAACTCAGTAATGTACATGACAACCTTCCATGTGTCTAATCTGAAGAAAAGTCCAACAAATGATACTGTTATCATTCCAGCAGATGAAATTCATGTTGATGACAAATTACAATTCACCGAAGAACCAGTTGAAGTCTTGGACTAGAAGGTCCAAAAGACAAGAAGAAGCCAAATCAAACTGGTGAAGGTTCGCTGGAATTCGCGTCACAGTCCCGAGTATACGTGGGAGCGTGAAGATCAAATCAAGTCAAAATACCCCCACCTGTTCGAGAAGACTCCTTTAGTGGATGCCTCAAGCTGAATTTCGGGACGAAATTCTTTTTAACAGGGGGAGTATGTGACAACTAGCAAATAACTGGAAATTCCGTACAATGTAACCACTAATTTCATATTATAATCTCATGCATGATTATCATAATTTAATTCAAAACTGAGTCGTACGTTATTAGGGCAAGTAATCTGATCATAACATATACTGGTTTCCGTTACGACGAGAAACAGACCAAAACAATGCCCTAAAGTGTTGGTAGAAAGTGCGGAATGCACTAAATGCGGTGACACTAACCGTGTCGGAAAACCACTGAAATGAATCCGAACAGGAAATGATGGCATGTTAATGCCATACCTGAGTCCATATACAAGTGAAAATAATATTTGAGAACAACTATTACAATAATACATAACTTTCCGGTGTAACGCCTAAATTGCAAAATTGTAGATGACACCTTCCATGTGTCTAATCTGAAGAAAAGTCCAACAAATGATACCGTTATCATTCCCAGCAGATGAAATTCATGTTGATGACAAATTACAATTCACCAAAGAACCAGCTGAAGTCTTGGACTGGAAGGTCCAAAAGACAAGAAGAAGCCAAATCAAACTGGTGAAGGTTCGCTGGAATTCGCGTCACAGTCCCGAGTATACATAGGAGCGTGAAGATCAAATCAAGTCAAAATACCCCCACCTGTTCGGGAAGACTCCTTCAGTGGATGCCTCAAGCTGAATTTCGGGACGAAATTCTTTTTAACAGGGGGAGTATGTGACAACTGGCAAATAACTAGAAATTCCGTACAATATAATCACTAATTTCATATTATAATCTCATGCATGATTATCGTAATTTAAATTCAAACTGAGTCGTACGTTATTAGGGCAAGTAAATCTGATCATAACATATACTGGTTTCCGTTACGACGAGAAACAGACCAAAACAATGCCCTAAAAGTGTTGGTAGAAAGTGCGGAATGCACTAAATGCGGTGACACTAACCTGTGTCGGAAAACCGCTGAAACAAATCCGAACAGGAAATGATGGCATGTTAATGCCATACCTGAGTCCATATACAAGTGAAAATACATATTTGAGAACAACTATTACAATAATACATAACTTTCCGGAATAACGCCTAAATTGCAAAATTGTCCGTTTCGACCAAAAAGGCGACAAATGGTGATTTGTCCGCAAGTCTAATTCGGAAGATTCCGGATGTCAAGATAAGAATAAAACAATGCTAAACATCCTAAAAGAATGTGAGAATAGCAAAAATGCACATAACACGTCCTTTCCGATCATTCGTCAAACAGTGCACAATTCGACCGAAAAGCGGCCGATCATCGAAACGACGAATATTTTAGTGGCCAGATAGCCTCATCCGAGCATTTAGTGAACTAGTTAAGCATTATTTGGAACTCGGAATCCATTCAACTAACATGAGATCACGGAAACACAACTTTCGGAAAAGTTCAACGGCGGATCATAAAAGTGCCGATATCGATCGAACGGTCGAAGGAAGACATATCGGCAACCCTAATTCATCATGTATTCATCTAGCGAACTAGTGGTGAATATTTAGCGAATACTTCGACGATAAACGATCTAGCGACGTATTCGTCATCGAAACTTATTTTGGGGAATCATATGATTAAATGCCATATAATTACACCCTAAACACAAGTTATATGCTTAAGATGCTGAAAGATTAACCCTAATCACCATAATTAACTTAAACACCAAAATATCTTTATTTTCAACATGTGGTAAAAAAATAATTTACACTTTACCCACCCCCCCCCCATTTACACGGCTACAAAGTGGGTCCCACCCACTTGATTTTTGTTGAAAAATTGTGATCTTAAGTATGGAGTGTTAGATCTTGATGGAACTTGTTTATGATGAAGAATTATATAATAAATCTAAAGGATTCTTACCATTTCATTCACCCAAAAAAAATGCAACACATTCTTCTTCTTTCTTTCCCCCTACTCCACGGCTACCATACATCCACCATATAACCACCATTAAGCCACCTTAGAACACCACTTTAAACACACTTTGAAGCTTGATAAGACCTCTAAGGAAGCTTGCATGGATGGAGCTCATTAGGGTCTTCTAAGGAGCTTATTTTCTTCCATAATCTTCAAGAATCTTGTGCACCCATTATGAGCTAATCTCCTCCTAATCTAACTTATTTTCATGCTTAGATTATTAGTGTACAAGTTGATCATCTTGAAAATCAAGAAAAGATACATCAAAAACCCTAAAATACAACATAATATTAACAATAAATATTGATTATTTTGTATTGATTACATGCTTATATGATTGTTAGAATGTATATTGAAGTTGTTATGTTGATATTATGAGATAAAAGTAAGATGATCTGTATGATTTAGTATAAAAATAAGGATTTAAACATGATAAGTTTAAATCTAACTAAGATCATCATTTACATCATCCATGTAAAATACTACAACTTAAATATAATTTTAATACATAAGAATGATTTTTATAAGAAATAAACATATGTATTTAAGTTGTAATCACATTAAAAATATGTAGTAATCAAAGAATTACATGCATGAACTTATTTACATAACCTACTAAAGTATTGTTTTGGAAAGAATAATAAACACTAAAAATCCTCTTGATTTACTAGTGTTTTTAACAACAAAAGTCATGGATGATGATATGTAAATTATGTTAAATTATATATTAGATGATTTGTTGATGATGATTATGAGTTTAAACAGGTTTTAAATACGTTTTTAAAACGTGAAAAACACCATAGTTTAGGGAAACTATGGCGAAATTTTCTAAAAATCAAATCGCGATTAAAGCATGATTAGTGGGGTGATTAGTGGGACTAAACGTGATTAGTAACTTAGAACGTCATTAAGTGGACTTTAATGACAAGGGTTATCCCTAAATGACTAAGTGTTTAAATAAAGTCATAAATATATATTTATAAGAAAAATATATACTTTTACAAATATATATATATAGTGTGTGTGTGTGTGTTCTTGCAAGAAAAATAATACAAAGTGTTGTACGTATAATTGTGATAATAAATAATATGTATACATGTGTGTATTGTATATGTATGTATTAGAAACTTAGGGTATTCACAATAAAAATACCCCACCATATACAAAATACAAACACTTGAAATAACACATCAAGTATTGGTAACATGACAAATATATTTCGTTAAGCGTCGAAACAACAAATCAGACAATTAAAACAAATGCGAACAATAGGCGGACATTCAAGATTACACTTTCACGTCGACGACAACGAACGAGTCTCGACGAAAACAAACATGTAATAAACAACGCCGACAACGAGTCTAAATATGTTTAGATGATCAACATGTTTATATATTATCGAAGTGAAAAATTATGAAAGTTAAGTATATAAAAAGTTAATAAAATTAAAAGTAAACACTTATAATAAAAATGGGCTTACATATATATACATTTGGGCTAGGCCCAAAAATGTGAAAATAATATGTTAAGGCCCAAATTCCATAATGTTATGGAGGTGGCCCAAAAATTAATAAAGGCCCAAAACTATACAAAAATACATGTGCTAGGCCCAAGAATACAAAAAAACATGGGCTAGGCCCAAGAATATAATAATACATGGATTAGGCCCAAGGATAAAAAATTCATGGGCTAGGCCAAGGATGTAAAAGACATGGCTTGGCCCAAAGACAAAAAGACATGGGCTAGGCCCAAGGACAAAAAGACATGGGCTAGGCCCAAAGACAAAAAGACATGGGCTAGGCTAAGGACAAAAAGACATGGGCTAGGCCCAAAGACAAAAAGACATGGGCTAGGTCCAAAGACAAAAAGACATGGGCTAGGCCCAATAACAAAAAGACATGGGCTAGGCTCAAAGTCAAAATTACATGGGCTAGGCCCGGTGATAAGAAAACATGGGCTAGGCCCAATGACATGTGAAGGGCAAGGCCCAGTTCACACATTGTTTGAAAACAATAATATGTATTTTTAAGAAATGTATATAACAATATCCATCGAACAAACAAACTATCAACACTAAAATAACATTCTAAGTTGTTCAATCATAACAAGTAAATAAATAACAAGGATTCAAGATGAACAACTTGTACAAGGTCCACTGAGACCTAGGTGTCTAATGAAACCAATACGCATGTAGGTTACCTACGTTGCAGACACCGAGAGTTAGACTGTACGACTTAACAGGAACGCAAAAAAACTGTGAGTTCATGTCCCTCGTTTCACTTATTTTAAGTTTTGTTTTAAACTATCAAGGGGAAATACATGTCATGTCAAAACAGTACGTTAGCTATGAGTTAGCAGATAACAGATCACTGTGCATAAGTAGGAAAGAACAGTAGTAACCATTAATCACTTAGTGACCAAGGTGCAAAAGAGGTAGATCTATTGAGTTTGAGACCCGCTCCACTCCTGGTTGGTATACCCATTGGAGTGCTTTTGTGATCCCAACATGTCAAAGAAGTCTCGGTTTGGTTACTTACTTATGGCAATAGTATGTTAGGGTGTTCGCGACACACTGATAGATCCTAAATTAACTCATTGATGCTAATAACATACTTGGATTTCAATACAGGTTTTCAAAGATGACATTTGGATACGAAAACAATAAACTACATGAACTCGCCAACTTTATGTTGGCTTCTTAAATTACATGTGTTTCAGGACGCAAGACTTGAGCTGGTGATGAGATCCGGGTTTGGGAACTGTCAAGACAACGATACATTATATTTTGGAGGGTTTGCCTTTTATATCCCAACTTCGTTTGGGTATATAGAGGTCAAATCCTCAGCATGAAATTGTGATGAAAACACTATCCTATTTTGGAAAAATGTCTTTTAAACTATGTTTGTACGGGTGATCTGAAACTGATAACAATGTGACTTTACTTTTGATGATTGTAAATATGAAGTGAAACTTATGAATGGCATGCATCGTTGTTAATTTATACTGTTTACTATATTGGATGCAATGATTACCTAGTAGTCACACACTTGCGCTTCCGCTACGACCAGTGTGTGACACTCTTAAGAAGGTTGCGCGGAGGAAAACTATAGGTAAGCGCGGTAATCTTGACGCGCTTGCAGCCCAATTTTCACCAGGTAAAACCTTATCTTGCACTTAATATTTTATTCTTTCCTGTTTAACCATTTCGGCGCCTTCGTTATACAGGGAAATATGCAACACCATTCTTTGTATCGTCCGCTCCTGCCGTCCCCGTAGAGACCACACCAATGCCACCACCCGTTTATTAGGTTGCGCAAGTGCCGAGTGCCAAAGGTGTGAGTCGAGTGCCAGGGTAACGGAGGCAAGCATGGATGTTGAGGTAGTGGTGCCTGAAGGGAAAAATGTGGTTGAAGAGACCAAAGAAACACCTGTTGAGGATGTGCCTCAAGATACTTCTCTTCTAGGGACTCAGACGGCGGAAGAAGTACCCGGGGGTGACGCTTGGGAATTTGGGGAGCACCCCTATGACGAAGGGTCCCCAATTCGTTTGGATGAAACCCTAGGTGACTACTATTACCGATCATATTCAGAGAATCGAGCTGCTGAGATTCATACTCCTGTTTGGAAGTTGAAGCAGGGTGAAAGGTTCAGCCACTTGTAGGTATGACGGGAGTGGTTTAAAGGTGCTTTCCCCCAGCGGAGGTGAGAGCGCGCGGGGAACAAAGCTATGAACAAACGTACCGCGCGTATCTACAATTAGCCACCAGCTCCGTCTCCAACACGCATAAGATCATCCGAGAGTGGCGCAGTATGCACAAAGACCAAGAAAAATTTGAATCTACGAAGAAAGAAATGGCGCTGGAGCGGGCCCAAATGGCTGCGCAAAAAACAAGAACTGGATGCTGAGAAGGCAAAGTTCGCTGAAGCGCAGAAGACCGAAGAATGGTTTGTGCTGGGGTGGAAGAAGGCTGAGAACGCCACTGCCACGCTTGCTGAGGAGCGCAAGCTGTGGAAAGAGGCTTGTGAGCGGGATAATAATGAGAAAATATTGATGAGGAATGAAACTGTTTCCTTGCGCACTAAGATTGAGCGTCTCAAGAAGGAAAAGGAGGATGCTACAGTTGCCGCCGAAGAGGCGAGGTCTCATCGGGAGTGGAGTAAGCAGAAAGAGGTAGAAATTTCCGCCTTTATTATTTTACAAAATCAAGAGATTGCCGAACTTACATCTTTATTGTGTGATCAGGAAGAGACTAGGGTGGCTCTCGAAGGTGCGAAGAAAGATCTCCAAGCTGCCAGGGTTGAGAAGGCAGAATTACAACGAAGGCACTTGGAGGATCAAGAGAGACTACGACTCTCTGAAGTGAAGGTGAGCGCGGTTGAGAAGCGCGCCAGACTTGCGGAGCAGGAATTGGAAGATTTAGAGGTGGCCCGCGCCACCATAGAGAATGTAGTTGAGCCTTTGACGAACAAGATGCTCTGGATGCAACATCATAGAGTTGTGAATGTAAGTACACTTTTATTATTTTGATCACCATTTATCATGATTCTCACTCTTTCCATGCGCTGTACAGATTGCCAATTCGATCCTCAACTCGGTAGAGCTAGATAGTGTTGTGGCCAAGCTGATGGTCACGGCACGCCATGACGGATATGCGCAAGGCTATGCAGAGTGGGCTCATCACGTAACGCATGCTTTGGATGTTGCTTGGGATACCAGCTGCGCCGCTACCCATGTAGTCAATACAGATGCTGCCTTTTTAAAGGCGAAGCAAGAGTATGACCGTCTGCAGCCACTAGGTGATTGACCTGGTAAGCGAAGCGCTTCAGCACGAAGACTTTGTTGTTCGTTTAAAGGATGTCTTCCACGATGATGTGGCTGAAGTTGAAGAGGTCGGAGGAATAGGGTACGATTTCCTCCCATGTGTTTAGGATGGTTAGGAGAGGAGCTTGATTGTAACTGTAACATGTGCTTTGAATGACAATATGACATTGTACTTTTTACCCGATGAGGGTATGTTCAAAATGGTAATATGATGTATATATCTGAAGTTACAATATTTGCGTGAAAATAACCACTTTGTATAGGTAGAGCGAATAAAATTGATAATGAGCTCATGTATGAATGTCACAAAACCCATCCGCGTGCAATGGTAGATTGCTGAAATTGAGGTGAGCTTTGTTCATGAGTCGTTATATCATAATGTTATTACGTATACCCAATGTGGTTTCACGCATTTGTAACAAAACGGCTAAATAATCAATGCCATGCATCGACTCTGTTTTCTTTGTATTAACGATAAGGCGCAAGAACCATGTACAAAATCATTAAGATTAGATCATGAGTTTAGTCGTCTTTCGCGCCAATACTGATAAGGTGCAAGGTCAATGCGTATGAAGTTGCTCGGAGTACATATAACATCGTCATAGTTGTTGCGCAATCCAGGTCCTAGTAATGTTTGTGCCATCCAACGCTTGAGGGTGTAAGCCCCCTTTCCTAAGACTTCATGGATTACATAAGGGCCTTCCCACTTAGGCGCAAGCTTTCCTGGATACTCAGCTTTAGACGCTTCGTTATCTATTAAAACGAAATCTCTAGGAAGGAAAGTACAAATGCGGACTCGCGGCGTTTTCATGCCTTTCTTCCAAGAGGTCCAGATCAAGCCTTCGCTCTTCATCGTTATTCTGGGTTCGCATAGCATGTGTTCCCAAATGAATTTACGAACTACCGTTGTCACACCCCGACCCGCAGCGGAATAAGAGTCGGGGCATAATTGGGTTATCACCAAAGCTCATGATGTTTACTAATATGTTTCATATTTATTAAATTCAAAATTACATCCTCAATATTCCAAACAAGTTCATACAATTACAAAGAAAAGTATCTAAATAAACAATCCAAAGTCTAAACCGATTTATTCTTCTAAGCCATCCTATATGTTTCTTGTTGCAACTGGATCACCTGTATCATGTGTAAAAATGGGGATTTTTGGGTCAACAAAAGTTGGCGAGTGAACCTTGTTAGAAAACATTTATTATTGATTTCTTGTTACATTTATTATGGAAAATTATGCATTAATCATATGTGAGCAAACGTAAATAAACATACAATAACAATAACAATAACAAACTATAACATACAATAACAATAACAATAACATACAATAACAAACCAACTTGCATGAATATATGACATGAATGATAATGTAAATGTTCGCAACGTCACGTTCACGCTCATAGGTAATGGGGAACGGTTTCGCTCATAGGTAATGGGGAACAGACGGTCTATGATGAAATGTATGTGCGATCAAGGCTCAATCAAACGGAGCCGATCGTATGTTGGCAACGCCTCGTTCACGCTCATAGGTAATGGGGAACGGCTCACGCTCATAGGTAATGGGGAGCGGCGGCCTATAATAATGTATGTACTGAAAATGATAAATTTAATCTAAACATTAACCACACAAACAGTTTATACATATTGAATACACATTTGATCATGGATATGATGGATGCACAAGTGTTTAAATGTAATAAATAATAAGACACATGATACACTCCAAAAACGTGATTAAAACGGGGAATTTGTAGAGATTCACTCACATTGGGTGCGTTCGTTTGACGATGCTGAATGCGCACGAGTTTAGAGGGTTGATCGACGAGGATTAACTAACCTAAATAATAACGAAAAGGTACGGTAAATAAGTGGATTTTATTAATAATTTTAATAGGATTTTTAGATATATTTTTGTGAGTTTAAGGTTATTTTCTAACTTTAAAATCATTATTTTTACGTATTTTTAATTGATTTTTAAATTAAATAAATAAATAAAAATATATAAAAAAATGTTGACTTTTTGGGTTGACCGTTGACCATTGACCATGACTGTTGACTGTTGACCGGTTCGGTCGTGTGTTTGTTTGCGCTGAGTGAGGTTCGAACTTGTGACCTCCCGTACGCGTGCACGCAGCTCTACCAACTGAGCTACCTGTCTAACCCGAAATATTTCTGTTTTTAATTATATTTATATACTATTTAATTTATTCAAAATTCATTTATTTTAAAAAGGATTTTTAATTCTATCGAACCGGTGCGCATAACAGGTCTCGAACCCGGGACCTGTTGTTTAACGTTGCACACAGTCCACCGCTGGACTGTGTGTCTAACCTGGTTAAAATACTTGTTTTTATTTCACTTATATACTAACTGGAAGTTTCCGTATTTGGGTTTTATAAAAAGTCTGAATATTGTGACGAATCGGAACAGGGACAGACCCGAACCCGGGACTCTATGATTCAAATGCACACAGTCCACCGTTGGACTGTGTGTCTAACCCGAGATATAACCCGATTTATATTAAGTATATACACAGTCTAACTTCATCTTCTTCGTTAACAACACAGACAAACGATTTATTCTACTGTTCTTGTTCAATCCAATTAACGGACATATGACTGATTAAAATGAAATGGATAAAGAAGGTTTTGGAAGTGAATGTACCGGAAAGATAATCTTTCTCAAAACTCCGGCGAAGTCGTCGGCTCTGTTTTAAGAACTCCGTCTGAACGGCCCGATTAATAGTTTTGATTAACCAATTGTGAAATTGAATGACTAAACAAGAGTTATCAGAGAGTTTAAAAGATTATACCGATTCACAGCGCGATTTAGGAATTTTCAGAAATCTTTCGGCGAGTGCTGATTATCCGATATCATCGTCTGGGACTGATTCTGGTTGAAGGTTTTGAGTTAGTAACAGTCTAACAACAGATAGAAGATGAAAGAATTGAGAAATTTACCGTTTTGATGAGAGACACGGTTTTCCGGCGAAAGTCCGGCGAGTTCAGAAAGCATTTCCGACGAACAGACTATAGAACGAAAGTGAAATTAGAGGTTCTGTGAGTGTTTTTGAGTCACGAGATGATGATATTGATAGAGTAATTCAGGAAGTAAAAGATTTCGGTTTCTAAACTCGAAAATCATATGAATTCAAGTTCAATAAAGGCTGGATTGATTAAGATCGTGCGTCGTAATGTTTTCATTGGTTATTATCAGTAATAACGATCACTCAATCGTCTGGAATGTTGAAAGCCGATATCGGTTTCAGTTTTGGCGCAAACAGGTGATTTCACAGATGAACTTATGTTTTATTTGTTTCCTAGATTATACAAAGACATCAAGTGGCAGAGTGGTTAATTGTTTGGTGATTAAGTCATCCGGCTGACCCGGGTTCGAAACCCGGCAGCCCCTTTTTATTTTTAATTGCTTTATTTTTATTTTCTAACAATTTTAATTTCCATATTCCAAAATGTTTATTAGTTATGTATTGTTTAAAATTAAAATAAGCATTAAATGAGCAACAAAAATTTGAAACTGATTATTCGATTAATAAACGAAGCGGGTTTGGAAAACCCGTTTTTCGACGGATGTTACAGTATCCCCTACTTTTAGAAATTTCGTCCCGAAATTTAAGTAGTAGTGGTAACAGGAAAAAGATGCGGGTATTTTTCACGCATTAAGTCTTCACGTTCCCAAGTAAACTCAGGTCCCCGTTTTGACTCCCAGCGTACCCTAACAATTGGAATACGACTCCGTCTTAAACGTTTTTCTCCGAAGTCCATGATCTCTACTGGTCTTTCAATGAAGTGCATAGATTCATCGATCTGAATATCTTCCAGGGGAATATGGAGGTTTTCATCGGCGAGGCACTTCTTTAAGTTTGACACGTGGAACGTAGGGTGAATTCTGTTGAGTTCTTCTGGTAGGTCAAGCTTGTATGCTACAGGTCCTACTCTTTCGAGTATCTTGAAAGGTCCTACGTAGCGTGGTGCTAGCTTGCCCTTCTGGCCAAAACGAACTACTCCCTTCAACGGTGATACTTTTAAAAGTACATGATCACCAATGTTAAACTCCAAAAGCTTTCGTCGTTTGTCTGCATAACTTTTTTGACGAATTTGTGCCGCTAGAAGATTGTTTCGAATTTGATGGATCTTGTCTGTGGTTTCTTGAATTAATTCTGGACCGGTAATTTGAGCTTCTCCAATTTCGTGCCAACATACTGGAGATCGGCACTTACGACCACATAAAGCTTCGAAAGGTGCCATGCCGATACTTGAATGATAGTTGTTGTTGTACGAAAATTCAACTAATGGTAGATGAGCGTCCCAATTTCCCTTGAAGTCTATGACACATGCTCGAAGCATGTCTTCAAGCGTTTGGATGGTGCGTTCAGATTGTCCATCAGTTTGAGGATGATAAGCGGTACTGAGGTCTAATCGTGTACCCAAAGCGGCTTGTACGGCTTGCCATGTTCGTGAAGTGAAACGACCATCACGATCTGAAATAATGCTTAACGGTACACCATGACGGCTTACGATCTCACTGATGTAGATACGAGCTAACTTCTCATTCTTGAAGTCCTCGCGAATCGGAATGAAGTGAGCTGATTTTGTAAGACGATCAATGATTACCCATATAGTGTCATACCCACCAGAAGTGCGAGGTAACCCGGTAATGAAGTCCATGGTTATGTTTTCCCACTTCCATACAGGTATTTCAGGTTGGACCAGAAGTCCTGAGGGTCTTTGATGTTCAGCTTTTACTTTGGAACATGTAAGGCACTTGGAAACAAAAACAGCAATATCCTTTTTCATTCCAGGCCACCAGTAGGTGTATCGAAGGTCTTGATACATCTTGTCGGCTCCTGGGTGTATAGAGTATCGTGTTTTGTGCGCCTCATTCATAAGGAAATCACAAAGGTTATTGTGATCGGGAATCCATATGCGATCTAAATAGTACAGAATACCGTCGGATTTAGTTTCAATTTTAAGTTCAGCTCCACAAGACAGCTCCTTTCGTACGTCGTTTTCCGTTACTGAAACATGTTGGGCTTCTCGAATTTGGTCTTTGATGTCGGTTATGATTTGCGAACATAGAAGACGAATGGAGTTCGCATAACCCTTTCGACTGAGTGCATCGGCCACCACGTTTGCCTTGCCAGGATGATACCGAATTTCACAGTCGTAGTCATTAAGAAGTTCGACCCATCTTCGTTGCCTCATGTTTAACTCCTTTTGGTTGAAGATATGTTGAAGACTCTTGTGGTCAGTGTATATTTCACACTTAGTACCGTAGAGGTAATGTCTCCATATCTTAAGAGCGAACACAACGGCTCCAAGTTCTAGGTCGTGGGTGGTGTTGTTCTTCTCATGAGTTTTGAGTTGTCTAGAAGCATAAGCTATCACCTTTCCTCTTTGCATTAGAACACAGCCTAGTCCTTGCCCTGACGCGTCGCAATAAACCACGAAGTCATCACAACCTTCAGGAAGAGTGAGGATAGGTGCGTCACAGAGTTTTTGTTTAAGGGTTTGGAAGGCTTCTTCTTGTTTGGGTCCCCATATGAAGGGTTTTCCTTTATGTGTTAAAGCCGCGAGTGGTACAGCGATGTGGGAGAAATTTGCAATGAAACGGCGATAATAACCAGCCAAACCAAGGAATGATCTTACTTCGGTTGATGCACGTGGCGCTTGCCATTCTTGTACTGCTTTGATCTTTGAGGGGTCGACATGTATTCCCTTGTCATTGACGACATGTCCAAGGAATTGTACCTCTTTTAACCAAAATTCGCATTTGGAGAATTTGGCGTAGAGCTTTTCATTCCCTAAGAGTGTAAGGATGAGTCGAAGGTGTCGTTCATGATCAGACTTAGACTTTGAGTAAATGAGGATGTCGTCGATGAAGACTATAAAAAAGCGATCGAGATAGGGTTTGCAGACTTTGTTCATTATATCCATGAAGACAGCTGGAGCGTTGGTTAGACCAAATGGCATGATCATGAATTCATAATGACCATAACGAGTTCGGAAGGCGGTCTTTGGGACGTCTTCTTCATGTACTCTGAGTTGATGATAACCAGAACGAAGGTCGATTTTTGAAAAACAGCTGGTGCTTTGAAGTTGGTCAAGAAGATCATCGATGTGAGGTAATGGGTAGCGGTTCTTGACCGTTAACTTGTTGAGTTCTCTGTAGTCAATATATATGCGAAACGTTCCATCTTTCTTCTTCACAAAAAGGACAGGTGCACCCCAAGGCGATGAGCTAGGACGTATGAATCCTTTGTCAGTCAGCTCTTGCAGTTGACTGGCTAGCTCTTGCATTTCGGATGGGGCTAACCTATAAGGAGATTTTGCAACTGGTGTAGCTCCAGGTTAAGGTCAATGCGGAATTCGACTTCTCTCACGGGAGGAAGTCCTGAAATGTCGTCAGGAAAAACTTGCGAAAAATATTTTACTACTGGGATGTCTTCGAGTTTCTTCTCCTTGATTCCCTTTTTGACGACATGAGTTAGGAATGCGACATAATTTTTGCGGAGATATTTTCGGGCTTGAAGACAGGACATTAATTTGAGTCCTTTCGAAGGGGTTTCTCCAAAGATTCGTAGAGTCTGACCGTTTATAAGAGGAATGTGTAAACTTTTCGCGGCATACAACTTCAGCATGATGTTGGCTGAGCCAGTCCATACCAATTATAATGTCAAAGCTTCCCAACTTCATAGGTATGAGGTCAACTGGAAAATCGTGTTTATTTAGAGTTTGAGTACAATTGCGTATAATAGAGTTTAATGAGACCGGTTTTCCATCAGCAACTTCTACCGTTATGGATTCCATGAGTTTATCACGAGTTTGGTTGAGGATGGGTTCAAATTCTAAAGACACAAAACTCTTATCCGCGCCAGTATCAAATAACATGGATGCATAACTACCATTGATGAGAAACGTACCGTTAACCACATTGTTGTCAGCCCTAGCTTGATTGGCGTTAATGTTAAAAGCTCTTCCTCTTGCAGGTGGAGGAGCTTGGTTAGCCTGGTTTACTGGATTAGCTTGAGCTTGGGCATGGATGATATTCACCAGACGTGGACAGGTGTTCCTGAAATGGTTCGGGTCTCCACAGTTGTAACAAGCCTGCATAGGTTGCACCATGGGATAGTTGGGTTGGTAGTAGGATTGGGCTACATGTTGGGCAGGTGGTAGGAGTAAAGGTTGTTGGGCTTGACCCACTATCTGATGGTGGGTTTGGGTTGACGGCTGATGGCGGTTCGTTTGCTGAAGTACGCGACAAGTTTGAATGGTGTGACCTGTGCGGCCACAGCCGGTGCAATGTTGGCAGGGATGATCAGGAAAATGATGGTATTGGCAACGGTTGCATTTTGGGTATGGGCCGGAGTATGGCCTTTTATATGGTGCAGGTGAGGGGGCAACTTGAGTGATGGGTGCAGCAGGGATAGGGAAATTTGTTTGTGTGACAGCAAAGTTTCTGGTGTTTCGTTTCCTCTTATTAGCAACCTTTGAGGAGGAGGTGGAATGGTTTGAAGTTTGGCCCTCAACGGGGGCTTTCTTTTTCTCGTCCTTAAATTTGCCGTTGCGAATACGATTCTCGGTAAGCTCGGTAGCTAGTTCCATAGCAGCTTCGAGTGTTGCAGGCGAAGTGCTGAGAACTGAGTCTTGAATTTTCGAGGGGAGGCCTCGAATATAGTGTTCGACTAAGCGGTAAACTGGGGTGAACAAGTTAGGGACCATTTGGTTCAACTCTAAAAACTGTTTGTTGTAGGAAGTATGATCTCCCTCCTTTTGCTTCAACGAATGAAATTCATCCTCTAACTTTTTGATCTCGCTTCTTGGACAGAAGCGTCTCGTCATGATTTCCCTTAACTCCTCCCACGTTAAGGCCATTGCATCTTCGATTCCTCTCTTACCCTTTTCAGTATTCCACCAGGTAAGAGCTACTCCAAATAGTCTCCCGGTTGCGTAACGTACCTTGCGATCCTCGGGACAATCTCAATTGAGGAAGGTGTTTTCCATTTCCTCAAACCAGTGGAGGAGAGCAGTGACACCTTCGGTCCCTTCAAATTTCGGGGGATCGCAAGACTTGAAGTGTTTGTAAGAGCACTTTTTGGAGGGAGGGTTTTCGACGTTCTGGTCTTTTTGCTGGGGAGGATTGATGGGATTTGCGGCGAGAGCTTGTTGGACTTGAACTACGATGTCAGGAAGCACCGTGGCCAATTGTTTTGCGATTTGGGTGGCCAAGCGTTCGTTTGACCTTCCTGACCTTCTACCCCCACGTTGCTGCCTAGCCGACATCTACAGGAACATACATAAGAAGATTGTGAGTTTAAGGAGTCTTTTTAGGTGTCATGTGTCTAAAAAAATAAAAATAACATAAACTTCAATAATGCAACTACATCCATAGGATGTCTTGGGTTTGCTCATGTTTGGGCCTCCAATGTCCCCCATACCATCGCCTGTATAGTCATGTGGGCCCCCATGACTATTGGCTTAGTAGGATTCACATTGGTGTTGGCGGTTTAACACTTGCATCACCCGAATGAAAACCATGAAATATGTTGCGAGATGTATGGTCGGAAGGTGTCCAGGTGTAGACACAATGACAACTCAAAGTGGGGTTAGCTCACACGACGTTTCGTATAGCATGCTTTGGCCTAATAGGTCCTTCGTACTCTCATCGTTAGTCCCCAGGTAGGCAAACTGGTCCTTTATTTTGGATTTATACGAATGCCAAGCCTAGACAGGACGTTCCGACTACCGGTACTTGTACCCTTCCAGTTACTACATGCCCGTCATGAGAACTCACTTTGATGTGATTTGAAAATACAAAAATCGTTGCAAAAGTCGTGGAAATTGTGTGGTGTGTGCTCTCATGGATATGATATGTTATGAGAATATGATTCATGATAGGCATTGTATAATAATATGTACTTATGAACATGCTTGCATAACATTGAATGTAACAATAAACATAAAGCATATAAACATCATAAATTTTGCATGTAACACACAAATTATTTAAAAATTCCAATCAACTATAGTATAGGCTCTAAGGGTCTAATAACCTATCCTGTATCCCTATAGTCATGGCTCTGATACCAATCTGTCACACCCCGACCCGCAGCGGAATAAGAGTCGGGCATAATTGGGTTATCACCAAAGCTCATGATGTTTACTAATATGTTTCATATTTATTAAATTCAAAATTACATCCTCAATATTCCAAACAAGTTCATACAATTACAAAGAAAAGTATCTAAATAAACAATCCAAAGTCTAAACCGATTTATTCTTCTAAGTCATCCTATATGTTTCTTGCTGCAATTGGATCACCTGTATCATGTGTAAAAATGGGGATTTTTGGGTCAACAAAAGTTGGCGAGTGAACCTTGTTAGAAAACATTTATTATTGATTTCTTGTTACATTTATTATGGAAAATTGTGCATTAATCATATGTGAGCAAACGTAAATAAACATACAATAACAATAACAAACTATAACATACAATAACAATAACAATAACATACAATAACAAACCACCTTGCATGAATATATGACATGAATGATAATGTAAATGTTCGCAACGTCACGTTCACGCTCATAGGTAATGGGGAACGGCTCACGCTCATAGGTAATGGGGAGTGGCGACCTATGATAATGTATGTACTGAAAATGATAAATTTAATCTAAACATTAACCACACAAACAGTTGATACATATTGAATACACATTTGATCATGGATATGATGGATGCACAAGTGTTTAAATGTAATAAATAATAAGACACATGATACACCCCAAAAACGTGATTAAAACGGGGAATTTGTAGAGATTCCCTCACATTGGGTGCGTTCATTTGACGATGCTGAATGCGCACGAGTTTAGAGGGTTGATCGACGAGGATTAACTAACCTAAATAATAACGAAAAGGTACGGTAAATAAGTGGATTTTATTAATAATTTTAATAGGATTTTTAGATATATTTTTGTGAGTTTAAGGTTATTTCCTAACTTTAAAAACATTATTTTTAAGGATTTTTAATTGATTTTTAAATTAAATAAATAAATAAAAATATATAAAAAAATGTTGACTTTTTGGGTTGACCGTTGACCATTGACCATGACTGTTGACTGTTGACCGGTTCGGTCGTGTGTTTGTTTGCGCTGAGTGAGGTTCGAACTTGTGACTCCCGTACGCGTGCACGCAGCTCTACCAACTGAGCTACGTGTCTAACCCGAAATATTTCTGTTTTTAATTATATTTATATATTATTTAATTTATTCAAAATTCATTTATTTTAAAAAGGATTTTAATTCTATCGAACCGGTGCGCATAACAGGTCTCGAACCCGGGACCTGTTGTTTAACGTTGCACACAGTCCACCGCTGGACTGTGTGTCTAACCTGGTTAAAATACTTGTTTTTATTTCACTTATATACTAACTGGAAGTTTCCGTATTTGGGTTTTATAAAAAGTCTGAATATTGTGACGAATCGGAACAAGGACAGACTCGAACCCGGGACTCTATGATTCAAATGCACACAGTCCATCGCTGGACTGTGTGTCTAACCCGAGATATAACCCGATTTATATTAAGTATATACACAGTCTAACTTCATCTTCTTCGTTAACAACACAGACAAACGATTTATTCTACTGTTCTTGTTTAATTCAATTAACGGACATATGACTGATTAAAATGAAATGGATAAAGAAGGTTTTGGAAGTGAATGTACCGGAAAGATGATCTTTCTCAGAACTCCGGCGAAGTCGTCGGCTCTGTTTTAAGAACTCCGTCTGAACGGGCCGATTAATAGTTTTGATTAACCAATTGTGAAATTGAATGACTAAACAAGAGTTATCAGAGAGTTTAAAAGATTATACCGATTCACAGCGCGATTTAGGAATTTTCGGAAATCTTCCGGCGAGTGCTGATTATCCGATATCGTCGTCTGGGACTGATTCTGGTTGAAGGTTTTGAGTTAGTAACAGTCTAACAACATATAGAAGATGAAAGAATTGAGAAATTTACCGTTTTGATGAAAGACACGGTTTTCCGGTGAAAGTCCGGCGAGTTCAGAAAGCGTTTCCGACGAACAGAAAATAGAGCGAAAGTGAAATTAGAGGTTCTGTGAGTGTTTTTGAGTCGCGAGATGATGATATTGACAGAGTAATTCAGGAAGTAAAAGATTTCGGTTTCTAAACCCGAAAATCATATGAATTCAAGTTCAATAAAGGCTGAATTGATTGAGATCGTGCGTCGTAATGTTTTCATCGGTTATTATCAGTAATAACTATCACTCAATCGTCTGGAATGTTGAAAGCCGATATCGGTTTCAGTTTTGGCTCAAACAGGTGATTTCACAGATGAACTTATGTTTTATTTGTTTCCTAGATTGCACAAAGACATTAAGTGGCGGAGTGGTTAAGTGTTTGGTGATTAAGTCATCCGGCTGACCCGGGTTCGAAACCCGGCAGCCCCTTTTTATTTTTAATTGCTTTATTTTTATTTTCTAACAATTTTAATTTCCATATTCCAAAATGTTTATTAGTTATGTATTGTTTAAAATTAAAATAAGCATTAAATGAGCAACAAAAATTTGAAACTGATTATTCGATTAATAAACGAAGCGGGTTTGGAAAACCCGTTTTTCGACGGATGTTACAACCGTTGCCGCAGTTGATGCAAGTGGCTTGGCTTCTACCCACTTAGTAAACTAATCGACAACTACGATTATAAACTTTACGACATCTGGAGCATCAGGAAAAGGTCCCACCATATCGATTGCCCACTTCTGAAAAGGCCATGCTGTTGTCACTAGGATCAAAGGATTTTTGGGGCGCAATGTCTTGGGCGTGTGTCGCTGACATGATGCGCATTTCCTCAGCGTTTCGACTGCATCTAAGTGCATACCCGGTCAATAGTATCCAATATTCATGATTTTTGTAACTACCATGTGTGGGCCAGCATGAATTCCGCAAAAACCTTCATGTGTCTCGCGGATCAAGTACTGTGCATCCTGTGGGTCTAGGCAGCGAAGGAGTGGTCCAAGATACGACTTCCAGTAAAGTATTTCGTCTGCCATTTCATAATCTAGCGCTTTGTTTTGGACTTTCCTTGCCTCCGCCCTGTTTTCTCGGAGTATCCTAGATTGTAAGAACATAATAATGGGAGACATCAAGAAGGAATTCCCATTTCTATCACATTCACTTGACGTAGTGGAACAGAAGGGTTTTTTAGAACCTCGATGCGCACTTCTCATGCGAGATGTTTGAAGCTTGTTGCCGCCAGTTTACTGAGCGCATATGCATGTTTGTTTTCACTTCGATTGATGTGGGTCACTTTGAAAGTATGGAATTTTTTAATCAAAGATTGTGCCTGTTCGAGGTACAGGGCCATCGTCTCGCCTTTTGCATCATAAAGGCCATCGATTTTCCCTGCAACAAAAAGAGAGTCGACATGCGCTTCCAAATTCTTAGCGCCCATTTTGATTGCTAACAGAAGGCCTGCCAGAAATGCTTCATACTCGGCTTCATTGTTGGTACTCTTGAAATCCAACCTGATGGCGTAAGTAAACTCCTGGTCGTTAGGGTTTATTAAATAAAGACCAGTCCCTGCGCCATCATCGTTGGATGCGCCATCAATGTGGACGGTCCATACGTGGTCATCCGTGACAAGTGTTGGATTTTGGACAGCCTCACATTCTTGCACCTTGTTGTTTGAAACTTCCGTGATGAAGTCGGCTAATATCTGGCTTTTAATAGTTGGACGTGGTTTCTACACAATATTGTGTCCTCCTAATTTAATCGTTTCGTTAATCGGCCTGAGATATCAGGTTTGGATAAAACTTGACCCAGGTGATAGTTCGTAAGAACTATGATCACATGGCTAGAAAAAAACATGTGCAACCGATGGGATGCATGAACCAATGCTAAAGAAAGTTTTTCTTCATCGGGTATCGTGTCTTTGGGTCGGTTAACATCTTGCTGACATAGTTAATCGGAGTTTGGACCTACGCAAGACTGCGCCAACAACGATATCTAATGCGGATATGTATAGAATTAATGGCTTGTTCTTCGGTGGGGCGGTGAGAGTAGGCAGTTGAATCAAACATTCCTTCATTTGTTGAAAGGCGTTTTCTGCATTAGAGGTCCACTAGAACTTGTTCTGCTTCACACAATTTCTCAAAGTACTGATGAATGGAAAAGATTTGTCGTGTGATTCGCTAAGAATCGGTTCAGCGCAGCCAGTCGACCAGCCAACCGTTGCATTTCTTTGATGGTTAAGGGTGAAGGCATACGCTGAATTGCTTCGACTTGCTTAGGGTTAACCTTAAACCCATCGTGCATGACTATAAACCCCAAGAATTTCCCTTCCTTTATCCTAATCAAACATTTTCAAGGATTCAATTTTAAATTGACCTTGTGCAAGGATGCGAAAGTTTTTGAATGTTTGTCAACATCATTTCCTCGTCTAGAATCATGATGACCAGGTCATCGATGTATACTTCCACAGTCACACCTATGTCGTCTCTGAAGACATGATCCATTAAGCGTTGATAGGTGGCTCCCGCATTGCGCAACTCAAAGGGCGTCTTTGTGTAGTAGAAGATCTCCTTGTTTGTGCGGAAAGTTGTTTTATCTTCATCTTCTTTTTTCATATGGATTTGGTGGTAGCCTTTGTAGCAATCAAAGAAACATTTCCACCGGAAAGAAGCGAGGGAGTCCACCTTTTTATCAATCTCTGGTAAAGAGTAGTAGTCTTTTGGACATGCCTTGTTCAAATCTTTGAAATCAATGCACATGCGCCAACCGCCATTGTCCTTTTGGACCATAACCGGATTGGCTACCCATGTTTGATAGTGCACTTCTCTGAGAATACCAGCTTTAAGGAGCTCTGAAACTTGTTCATTCATTGTGCGAGGTTTCTCTGTTCCAAAACTACACTTCTTCTGCACCACTGGCTCAACTGATGGAAATGTCTGCAATGAATGTTCAACGATCTCCCAGGGTACCCTCGTCTCCGCCAGTGACCACGCAAAAATATTCATATTGCAGAAAAGGAGTTGTTTAAGTTGCGCCTTGACTGTGGGGGTCATTGCGGGACCTAGCAACACCGTTTGTTCTGGGTACTTGTTGTTGAGTACCCATTTTTCTGGTTCACCATCTGGGCATGACTTTGCTACTTTCACCGGTGGTTCTTCCTCTATGGACATGACTTTTTTCCTAGAATACATAATTGACACACCGGTTTCTGTTGGAAAACCGGATGCAGTGTGAAGAGCTGATGTAATCATGTTGCAATTCCTTTGCGCGCGGCGACAAAGTAATACATCATGGCGAGATGTTGCTGGCATCACCCCATAAAGTTAACCGGAACCGTGCGCGAATGTTTTCCGTCTGGAAGTGTTACACCTCGTAAAATCATGTCCAATAGTATAGTGACACGTGTTGTATTTTTATTTTTAGTCTATTAAAGACCAATAAGGACTAAAGGTGTCAACATGCTCAAAACTTGGCCTCTGAGTGACTGATATGTCAATATGCCAAGCCTCTGAGTGACTGATATGTCAACATGCTTAAACATTGGCCTCTAAGCGACTGATATGTCAACATGCCTACCCTCTGAGTGACTGATATGTCAACATGCATAAAATGAGCCTCTGAGTGATCCTTTACGAAGTGCTAACTCTCATGCGTGCCCGTTGTTGGACGAGAGAGGTTAATTCTGTAAAAGTTTGAAAGTTGGTTAATGGAGGGGTTAAAAGTGTCAACATGTTAATTTATACCTCTGACTGACCTTTTAATGAACTGAGAGCTCGACAATGTCCGGGCATAATCCCGGGTACGCCAAGTATTGGCTACGGAGGGCTAAAAGTGCTAAAAAGGTGTTTTAGAAGGTTTAAAGGGGTTTAATAAGTTGAGAGGCTAAATGTGGCAAATTTTGAAACCTGACATGGGGCGCTCGCGGGGCGCGAGAGGCCTGTGTCTGCAGAAAGTTTGCTTGGCCTCCACACAAATTGCCAAAAAAAACCATGTATTCGAAACCAGGGATTTTTAAACAGCTATGCCACGTTTTAGGACACTTACAAGCTTCCTCTTACACCCCTTAACACCTGGCATAAGCTCTTCAACTATAAATAGGTGCCAAGGTTCACCATTTGAACTTGCACTTTTCTCATTCACAACTCTATCTCCCTCCTCTGGAAGTTCATAACTAAAAGGAGCATCCAACTAAGTTCTATTGCATTATAGGAACCTATTGTAAGTGTTCCTTGCTCTTGCATTTTCGTTTATAGGCTTTTATAGCCAAAAGTCAAGCGTTTTAAGAAAACGCTTTGACTTTCGGTTAAGACCATTATGGTCCAGCCATTGTTCGTAATGAACATGGCTAAGTGATCGCAATAAGGTAGGTGTTAGTCCCTATAAAAGACACCGGCTGAAGATCACGTTTGCTAGACCAATTGACGGGTCAAAGTTATGACATTAAAAAGTCAAACAGGCCATTTTCGAAAAAATCATAAATTGATCTTATATATGTTATGAAACTTGTTTTGACACTTAAACAAGTTGGTAATAATTATTAGAACATGTAAGAGCATGTTCGGCTCATCAATTTCAGTTCTAGGGTCGGTTCGCAACCGAAAGTCGTGAAGTTTGACTTCTGCTTTGACTTCCGATTCTGACCCGATTTAGATTAGTTGGCCACTGATCTAAAGTTGCATTATGATCGTAATATAATGTAGTATAACCTCTGATGTTATATTACATGATCATAACCATAATCTGTGTTTATGCACAAGTTCCGTAATTATGCCACTTTGACTAAAATGCCATTTTTGCATAAAAAGAGATTTAAAAGACAATGGACTTACAAATGAGTTTTCTAATGATGTAATATTATAAGTAGGATTATTTGGGATGTTAATACAAATTATAAACTAAGTTTATAAACAAGTCCTTGTATTATGTCGATAAATGACGATAAGGCCCTTGTGGTTTATAAAATGGTTTTAGTCACATCTTTTCAAAGTAAATATTTTACCCACTGATTTGTTATATTAAATAACATATCTAAGACTTGTTAATCAAATCATAACATCAGTTTTCATTAAAGATCGCATAAATCGTTATTTTACGACATAAACGCCACTTCGGCGCATAACATGGTTTTAAACCATATTTACTAACCAAGAATTGTTACCTACTGATTTTAAAACTTATTTTAAATATTTTTACAGTAGGTACATGATACAAACTCAGAATCCCAAATAATTTATAAACTATATATAAAATGACCAAAATGCCCCTTCGGTGCATAGTTTGGTCATAAAAGATAGATTACACATATAATTAATATCCTACAGATATTATATCATAAATTAATTACTTTTTCAGAATACTTATAGTTATAACATAAAAATTATATTTAAGTTCCTTTTATAAGGTATGAAATTACCATAATGCCCTTATGAGGCATAATTTCATTTTAAAACCTTAACGGGCATATAATTTGATATTATACTGATATTACAACTTATTTAAAGTGTAATGGCATATAGAACTTGTCCATGACTTATCTGGTTACCCGATATCGCTGATATGCGTACGGTTAAGCATATGTAACTAGTTTACGAAAATTAACCGAAACAGGTCTAACCTTGTCATTTAAGTCTCAAAATCCAGAATGTTTATAGTTTATCCATACACAAATCAAGGTACTTGTTGGGATTAAACTACATTCTATCCGATCATCGTTTAATCTAGTGTTATACGTTTTGATCAAGTACGCTAGTCGGTCTAAGTCTATGACTTAAATAAGACCGTTAGTAATTAATTGGTTAGTTTATGCCATAATCCAGACTAAAGACTTGCCGGTAAATGCTATTTGCACTTAGTACTTTTATGTACGGCTGAGTTATTAAATTAAAAGAAGACTAGCTCAGGTAAATACTCTCGAGTTATTTCCCCTATACGGGCTTGGGTTACGGTAAATTATTACTGCTTGGTTGGAAATGGGATCAATCGAATGCCGGATTGTGGCTAGTAAATCCAGATATTCTATTTTAATCGGTTTTGTTTGATAAATTAAACATCGGGGGTTAACTACCGTGTCCTGGATATCCTCGGCTCATTACAATAGAAATGGCCACGACCTTAGCGCGGGTGTAGGCATACACCCGATAGACGCTCAAAATGCATTACCCACAAGGTTGGGAAGTAATGACTCCTTCGTGAGTCCAAAGTTGTGTGTACGTTAATCATGTCTGGGTATCCGTACTAGGCCCTGTATGTATGTACAAACATGTAAATCTGTTAACAAGGTTGGACGGTCAACTTTCCCAAGTTATAAAAGATTTTGTGTTGATACGCACTTAAAACATATTTTAAATGTTTTCAAAATGAGTCAGTTTGGTGTTTTTACCAGCAAAAGCTGGATTATTCTCAAAAGACTAAGCTTGCAGGTACAATACGAAAATAGGCTGGAAGTGCTCGGTAGTGATAGAGGATCTTGCAAATCCTAGATCTGCCCAAAGTCTGTTTTATATTCATTCTTTGTACAATTTATGATCCGCCTGTGGATCTTCTATTACGAGCCTGTATATTATTTTGTATTTCTAACATTTAGTTTGTAATAGTAATTTTACTCCAAGACTTCCGTTGTGTCGTGTTTAATTGACTATGATCTTATCAACTAACGTCACGATACTCCCCACCCAGGCCCACCGGTGTATGGATTTGGGTTGGAAATCCGGGGTGTGACAGAAAGAGTGACCGGGAAGGAGATCTGCATGAGAGAAAAAACGGCTTCGTTAAAGAAACCAGTTAATGGGAAATCAACCGGCTCTAAGCGCGCTTTGTCCTCTAGGTCTAGCTGCTGAAAACATTGTTCATAAATGATATCCATAGAACTTCCTGGGTCGATGAACATGTAATTGGTGCGGTAATGGCAAAAATGCTAGTTATCACTATAGGTCGCTTTTCCTGAGGACCGCCAGGAACTATGGGAAAAATAACTTGCTGCTCGCGCCAATGTGGCGTACAACTCTTCTGATGACAACGCTTGCGCACTGGTCGCCTTATATCAACAAAAGTTTGCTTCATTTTCTTGTTACTCGGGCCTTCTTCACCATAAGTAATTTGAGAACTTTTTTGCGTACGTTCTGAAGCAAGTGGGTGAGCTTCCCACTCTTCAATGCTTCTCTATCTCCGTGCGCAGGCTTATGCAATTGTCGGTGGTATGCCTGGTGTCCTTGTGATAATCGTAAAAAAGGTTAGGATCCTGACCTTTTTTATTTCTCATCGGCAGTGGCTGTTTGAACTGATGATCCACAGTGCTGAGTACTTCCACTGCCTGTCACGATTATCTTGTTTTATTGCTATTTGAGTAGCAATCTTGTTGATCGTTGCGCGCGCGTTGATTTGCGAGTAAGAAAAGTTCTGATTTGACTCTTTCCAATTTTTCTTGTTTTTCTTACCAAAACTTCTGCTCATATCTTGTGGGCGATAATGAGGCATAGGAGGTCGGTTGGAATGCAGATTGTGCTCAGTCTGCGCGTAAACCTTGGCTGCGGCCATAAGTTTTTTCCCAACTTTTTGGGAGACCAGCAGTTCCCGACAAGACCTTTATCATCTCATCACATCAAATAATGATTTGAACTGTGCGCGAATCAGGTCTTTGTGTACATCGTTGATCTCCAAAACCTCTTTGTTGTAGCGCGTGATGAAATCTTCCAAACTTTCATCATCCCACCGCCAAATATTCATAACGTCTGAAAAATCTCTGACGTATCACCGTTGTTGGCTAAAGTGGGTCAGGAACTTATCGTTGAGATCGTTCCAAGAAGTGAGCTTACCCATTGGCAGGTTGTCAAAGCATAAGCGTGCGGAACCTGTGGGGGTTTGGACAAACAAATGACACCACATAGGCAGCGTCCATCCTCCAATAAGTCCTGTGCCGGTGGACAAGCGCATATGATCATCTGGATCTGTCAATCCATTAAACTTTCCCACATTGGAAGGTAACTTTGCGCATTCAAGTGGGGCCAGCGCAATCTCCTTCACAAACTTATAATGTTCTGCTGCTTCGGCTGGCCTATAGATCAAATTGTAATTATGTTTGGCCTCCAGATTGTATACAGCATGTGACGTAGGCTTGTATGCAACATGATCTTTTGTCAATCGGCGAAACACGCTAACACTGTCACCTTCATCATATGTTCTATCAATTTCTTCATGCTGGGTGTCCCGCCCCTCTAATAGGCGCGGGCCCAGGCGAAAATGAATTGACGCTCGCCTTTGAGTGTTTAACTCATATCTTAGTATAGACTGAGAATGTTCTTCTATTTCTCTAGTAGAGAAATGTGATGGCACATTCTCTCTAGCCGGCGAATTGTAATTTAATACTCGTGGTGCAGGCGAGGCATGCACGTGAGCCATAGGCGGTTGCGCCGGTGCAGCAACAAAGTGGCGCATAAACGACATTCAAAGCAGTTTGAGACTTTATGTACCATGACATCGGAGTTTCACCAGGAAGTAATATTGATGTGATTGGCACAAAAGGAGTTTCGTCTTGGATTCCCAAAGTCACTGGAATGTTCACGCGACCATAATCATGATGAACACCAGCGTCTTCAGAAATCCTTCTTCCACTTGTCCGTCGGCCTGAGAAACATGAACTGGGTTCTTGCCTTCGGCCCGAGGACCTCGTGGTACATTTGACGGACCATCAGCCATTGGAAAATGGAATTTGGAAGAATAAATAAGAGAAAAGGTTTAAGAAAAGAGAAAATCGGATGGCGCCAATGAAGAAACACTGGAACAAACTACATCAAAGGATATCTAGCTTTTGGTACGAGGTCTCCGCATGCAAAGGTTATCTCTTGTCTGCCCGTCAATGTGATCCTAGTTCAGACTCACTGTAAAACTGAAAACACCGTTAGTCTCGCCACGGGAGAAGGGGGCTTTCTCCGTGACCACATTCCGGCGTGAGAATAAGTATATTGGTTTGCAAAGGATAATGCATGTAATTAGTGAATGAGCAAGAACCAGCATGTCCTAACCTAGAGGTGAGGTCTTTTCTTTATAGCCGGAGATATTTTGTGTAGGAGATGGGCTAATGGGCCTTGGGCCTAGAAGTGACAACCGGGAATATCTATTCTGTCTCTTCAGCCACGACCGTTAGTGATCCCTGGCAAGAAGAGCGCTTGGCACACGGTGGATGGGGCCATGTGTCCTAGCAGTTGTCCTTATTGTTTAGTCTGTCATCGGCCGTTAGTGGAGATCGTGTGACAGCCGCTGGCACGAAATGGCTGGTGCCACGCGTACGTCCTTGCGTACTTTTTGTCCTCTGCATGGCTGTTCATCATGCAACGTCATCTGGCACAACCTGCCGGCTGCCTATGGGGTCACAACTCTGCCACTTGTACCTTTGTACTTGATGGATGCCTCTTTGTGCTTCTCCTTACCGCATGGCCTTATCATTGCTTTTGGCCAGCTTGAACTTGTAGGAATCAAGTTCTTTTTTCAAGGCTAAGTACGAGTTGCTCTCGCCTTAGTCTTGGCCTTGTGTTTAACTCCCAAAAGGGCTGGGTAGTCGGCGCAAGATTTTAAGAAGTCACAGCTAAAAGCTTAGTTAATTAGTGCAGGATTTAGGACCTGCGCTTTCAGGTTTAACTTGCCATTGCGCGAGGTGCGCAAGGTTTGTTAAACAACCTGCTGTCTTTAGGGTTGGCTTACCATTGCGTATAGCGCGCAAGGTTACTCAAGCGACTTGTTATCATTGTGAGGGTATGGTATCATGCGCAAGCACAACGTTTTTAGGACCATACCCCCCAGTAGACGTAGTATAGTGATGGTAAGATACCTAGGTCGTCCAAGGAAACATGAGATTTTAATGTCGGCTTATCGTTAACGTCTAATCTAACCAAATTTTGATAAAATTTTTGAAACTTTTAATAGATAAAAGTAAATGTAAAAACGTAAAGAAATAAATAAAAAACAAATAGACAAGAAAGAATCACTTGGTTCCGATACCTCTTTTATATATCCTTTGGATTTCCGCACTTTGAGCTTTTTAAGAGATTATCTTAGTTATAGTGGTAGGCCCCTCTTGTAAAGGCGACGTTACCCTCGGCCATATTTGCCTGAGTTAGCACGGATACAGTCTCGCAAGGCCGGAATTTTGAAAGATAATTCAATAAGTTATTAATGCGTAAAGTGGTAGGCCCCTCTTGTGAAGGCGACGATACCCTCGGCCATATTGGTCTGAGTCAGCAGGGATACAGTCCCGCAAGGCCGGATAAAGTTTTAATAGTAGTTTATCCATAAGGGGTTAAAACTGTTCTTACTTCCCCTGATTTGATGCTATCTGCCTCAAAGGAAGTCCTAATAAACTTGAACCAAGTCATCAAAGGATCTTTACACTGAACGAGGCAAAAACTTTACACAAACACCCTTCTAACCCCCTGCCAGGTAGTTAATGAGCTTTTTATAGACCGTAAAGACATAATGAGTGAACCAACAAAACATGAAGAAATGTTTAACCAAAGTTCACTTTCAATATAAAAAACAAGTTACTAAAGTCATTAATACATATCCAAATTAAAAGGTTGCCAAAGATTGGAAATCAAAAGTTATACGTAAAAGATTTGTTTTCACCAAGTGATGTAAGAGATTTAGCCAAGCATAGCTTTTGTTTGACAAGAACTCTTACAATCAATCTAGGATCCCGAGACTACTACACACTCTAGACGAAGAAATGTGGATTATTGTGGTGGACAGATGGCAAGTGTGAGAGCAGTGGTTTTTCAAAGGATGCCTTTCTCATTAACCAACCACCTACATTTATAGCTGGAAACAGAGGGCAGACACGGCCCCGTGCCCACCTGGCACGGCCCCGTGGTCATCTTTTTCTCTCCCTTCATTAACCGTAGATGTCAGGTCTTGTACTAACACGCCCCATGGTGTCATAGCAAGGCCCCGTGGTCGGTGTACTTACTGTACTATCATAGATTGTGCAAATCTTATAGTTGATCATTGCCCATGTTGGGTTAGCATGGCCCAGTGTTAGTTTGTCTGTTGTTGTTTTTTTCTGTAGAGAATCTTGAATGGGCACGGCCCTATGTCTAGTGGGCATGGCCCCGTGTCTAAGCTTTTGTTCCCGTAATTTTGTTGTTTTGGATGTGGATGGGGGTTCGATAGCTCGTGTCAATCCTTCTTCTTTGTATTTGCGTAGGTTGCTGCTGTTAATTTGTTTCTTTTATTCGTTTAAGCTCTTTTGATCCTTTAATTTAAAAGTAAACAAAGAAATATGCTTTTCCAACATTAGTACCGAAAAAGGGTTGATTTTATGCCTTGTTTGATGTAATTTATATGTTACATTTTGCGCACATCAAATACCCCCACACTTGAATCTTTGCTTGTCCTCAAGCAAAACTCAATAATGTGACTTACACACCCAAATGGAATTGGTAGAAGAGAAGTTTTGGGTTTATCTTTGGAGCGTTGGGAATCCAAGTTCTAAATTTATTTTGTTTTTATTTTACTTACAATCATATTCGTCATGATTTATTTAAAACACATTTTAAGAAAAATTATATGTTTTGGGCATAACATGCCTTTCTAAAATTCGATTTAGTCATATAAAAATTTACACACCTCACAAGTGGTCACTCAACACTCGGACGAAGATATTTAAGTGAAAACGCTTGGACCCGGTGTGGAGCTTACGCCCACTATAGGCTTGACAAACAATCAAACCTCCTCCTTTTTGACGTTTAATCCTTGTAAATATCAAGAGGTCTTTTAAAAGGGTAGGTTTTAGCTAGGGGTAGTTTTTTTTGGGGTAAAATGGTTAAAAGCGTAAAAAGTGTTGGTTTTTTGAACAATTTTTGTGGCTTAGAAAAAAAAAACTTTAACCAATGCTTTTTTATAATAATAATAGCCAAAGTTGAAAGTAAGTCATGCTTGTTATTTATAACCGAACGTTTTACTAAAATAAAGGGTGTAAAGTAAAAAGTTTTGTGGATGTGGGTGGTTATTTTCGCAAAAGTTTATATTTTTATGGTTTTAGAAACGAACGGGTTAAGACTCAAAGGGGTTCAACTAGGGGGATATGAAAAGGAAAATAAAGGTTTAAAATGAAAAATGGGTTATAGTCCTAATACCTCCATCATTTACTTACTTGGATTTGTGTCGGTAAGGATTCGAAACGTATTGCTTTGGCAAGTTCTAGATTTGTAAGAACCAAACGGGCTATTCACACAAGAAACGAAAAATTGAGCAATTAGTATAGATATGTATTTGTATGCTCGGTAAAGGCTCAAAACTCACTTTTTGTGAGAAAGGGGCATAGTGTAAAAGTGTATATATAATCAAAATTTACAAACATTTGTTATGCTCGTTTTTATAATTTTCTTAATTGGTCTTTTATCACGACGCTGTCAAGTGTAAATTAGTAAAAACATAATTTTTAGAACTTATTTTTTTCCAAACTAAACCAAGATAAGTAAAAAAAATTGAAATTTTTTTAAATATATTTGGGGTGATTAGCGGTTTTCCAATGCAAGTTTTGTGTAAGTCTTGTTTTTAGGACAAAAGATTCAAGGTTTTTAACATCTTCCCACACTTAAATTATACATTGTCCTCAATGTGGCCTAAATAGGATTTGTTTAGATTAAATGTGCAAAAAGTAGGGTAAAACAACAAATTTTAAGGTATACTAGGCACTGGGCACGGGGGCGTACCTGGTGGGCACGACCCCGTGGCCAAAGTGCCAGTAACAACATTTTGAAAAGCTTACAGAAGGTTGGGCATGGGAGCGTGGGCTATGGGCACGACCCCGTGGCAGATGTCTGTGACAGTTAGGGAATTGTGTTTCTTCGCTTGGCTTCTGATTCTGGGCTTGGGGACCACTATGCTTAGTGTGCCCAAGCTTCACAAGGTACCTGTGAACTATAATCCTACCACAATACAATAATCCAACACAAAATAACAAGCTTTCCTAAATTACGAGTGTTTACTTGTTCAACCACCATCATACGAAAATAAAAGAAAATGCAAGAAAGTGAATCGTCAAGAAGCAAATTGTCCAACGGGACGCATCCCAGAAAATTACCAAATTGTTCAAGGGATAAAGAGAGATAACTCGAATGATAGATCCATCGCCCACCACCTCCATCGCCTAATCCGAATCCATGTACTTGTCCTCCTCCTCCTCGTCTTGGTACGCCATATGCTCCCAGAGGAATGTAATGTCATTTTGCATGGTAAGCATATTGCGCTCCATGCTTCCAATCCGGCTGTTTGAGCTTTGTCCCAAGCTATAGGCGTTCCTAGACACTTGGAGTGTTTCCTGCATAACCTTGTATAAATTCTGGAGTTAGAAAAATCGCCTCCTCCTTGAGAGGAGGAGCCCGAGATGTATCCGGGGTATCGAGGATGGCCGGGGTTGTCTTTGATTGCAAGGACCTAATCCGGGTAGTTTGGGTTCCACACTTGGCCACGTGCATCCTTAAAGCGCATGAGGCCATTATTGCAATCGATTATATTACCAAGCTTCGACATAAGGCTAGATCAGCCCTTGCCACACCCACTCATTTGTGGAACCCGCTCGGAGTGCGCCAAATGAAGTTCTTAAATAGCTTGGCGATCCATCCTCCAAAGAATATCGGCGTTCGGGTGTTGGCGATGGCATTTGAGACCATGTTCCTCAACAACATGTGGGCGACATCAATGGGTTGGTTATTCAAGATACAATATAGCCAAGTCAGTTCTCGAAGGTTCACCACCCCACCACTATCCTTCCTTTGGCACAGAGAGCCACTAAGGACCTGGTGAATGTATTGAATTAGAGGGTCCCTTATTTTTATGCTCTTTGTACTGCTCGGATCATAATGGCCATCCCCAATTTGTGCCCATGCAGCTTGTCTCAGGTTATCTGGGAGTTCACGGACTCTTCCGTGAAGTCTGGCTTGCCTGTATCTTCTTCAGTGTATAGCCCAATATTAATGCCAAACTAAGCCACGAAAATGCTATACCATTCTCCCGCACACCTAAACTGAACTGCATTTGACTCAAATAGATCCTGCTCATTCTTGTTGAAAATAAGCGTGCTTAAGAATTCCATGTTGTATTTGTGGACTGATGTGAGCCGGGTCTCTAGAAAGGTACGCAGCGGACCAGTGATTAGAGCGTCGTATCTCTCACTTTGCCATACAATTTCAAGTGTAGTATAACACACTTGTCTTGGTGGTTCTTCGTACCTTGCTTGTAGTACTTCAAAATGGTTTTTATACTCAAGCTCAGAACTTTTGAATCACAAGAACTTATGAGGTACCATTCCTGCAAGAAAGAACCAGTAAGATTATTGGTGTGTCAAAAATTATGCGAAAAAATGAAATCAAGGGGTCTAGACAAAGCCTCGTGGCCAGTGGGCACGGCCCCATGGGTCCCCGGAAACAGCGCCAAAAACTAATCTTAGGCCACTAATTTTAAGCTTTCTTAAAATCCTTGTGTCCTTGGCAATGGCGCCAAAACTTAGCGTGGGTGAGCGTGGTTATAATTTTTGTTATATTTTAAGCACTTTTTACTCGTGGATCAATCTTTAAATTTATAAAAACACGATACAATACTACTACTCTACACACGTTAGGGCAAGTGCACCCATCCTAGACGTAGTATAGTGATGGTAAAATACTGAAGTCGTCCAAGGACATAAGAGCTTTTAATACAGGCTTATAGTTAACGTCTAATTTAACCAAATTTTGATAAAAGTTTTGAAAGTTTTAAAAGATATAACTAAATGTAAAAACGTAAAAAAAAATAAGTAAAACAAATAGACAAAAAAGAATCACTTGGTTCGACTCCTCTTTATATATCCTTTGTTAATTTTCGCACTTGGGCTTTTTAAGAGATTATCTTAGTTATAGTGGTAGGCCCCTCTTGTGAATGCGGCGTTACCCTCCGCCATATTGGTCTGATCCAGCAGGATACAGTCCGCAAGGCCGAATATTGAAAGATAATTAAATAAGTTACTAATGCGAAAAGTGGTAGGCCCCTCTTGTGAAGGCGACGTTAGCCTCGTCCATATTGGTCTGAGTCAGCAGGGATACAGTCCCGCAAGGCCGAATAAAGTTTTAATAGTAGTTTATTTAAAAGGGGTTCAAGCCTTTCTTACTTCCCCGATTTGATGTTATCTGCCTCAAGGGAAGCCCTAATAAGTTGAACCAAGTCCTCGCAGGATCTATACACTGAACAAGGCAAGAACTTTACCCAAACACCCTTCTAACCCCCTTTCAGGTAGTTAATCGCGTTATATAGACTGTAAAGACACAAATGAGTGAATCAACGAAACATGAAGAAATGTTTAACCAAAGTTCACTTCAATATAAAAAAACTAGTTATTAATACGTACCCAATTAAAAGGTTTCCAAAGATTGGAAATCAAAAGTAATACATAAAAGATTTGTCTTCACCTAGTTATTTAGCCAAGCATGGCCTTTGTTTGACAAAAACTCTTACAATCAATCTTGGATCCCGAGACTATTACACAGTCTAAAAGATGAAATAAGGATGATGGTGGTGGGTGGTGGTGTTGTAGTGGTGGTGGACTGATGGCAAGTGTGAGAGAAGTGGTTTACCAGGGGATGCATTTTCATGAACCAGCACCTCTATTTATAGCTGGAAACAGAGGGTAGACACGGCCTCGTGGTCATCTTTTTCTCTCCATTCATTAACTGCAGATGTAAGGTCTTGTACTAACACGCCTCATGGTGCATAGCACGGCCCCATTGTCGGTGTACTTGTTATACTATCGTAGATTCTGCGAATCTTATAGTTGACCACAGATTGTGTTGGGTTAGCACGGCCCCATGTTGGTTTGTCTGTTGTTGTTGTCTTTTTCTGTAGAGAATCTTAACTGGGCACGGCCCCATGTCTGGTGGCACGGCCCCGTGCCTAAGCTTCTGTTCTCATTATTTTTGTCTGATGGGGGTTCGGTAGGTCGTGTCAATCCTTCTTTTTTGTATTTGAGTTGGTTTCTGTTGTTAATTTGTTCATTTTATTCGTTTAAGTTCTTTTGATCCTGTAATTTAAAAGTAAACAAAGAAACATGTTTTTTTTTCCTACATTAGTACCGAAAAAGGGTTTATTTTATGCCTTGTTTAATGTAATTTATATCTTACATTTTGCGCACATCAATGGTAGCAGCACCCACCATCTTGTAGTCCACGTGAGGGTGGTTCTTTGTTTCCTGAAAGACCTTGGGTTTCGCTTTCAACGAGGAAGACAAGACATAATAGAGTAGTATGCCAATGTTAATTATTTGGTAGATGCTTTTGTAGATATAGATAGATGATTTTGTGAAACTAACATCTGATCCTACTACATAGATGATGATTTGGTATGTTTTCGTAAAACTAACATCTTATTATGCCTAATTAACATACTGTTGCTTATGTTCATGTGTGTCAGAATGTTGCTTTTATTCATGTGTTGAAGTGTATCGGAATTGTTGTAAATGGTTGAACAGAATGCATGATCTGATGTTGGATATATTGAAGTTTTGTTACATATATAACTTGAACAAAAACAGAATGTATCATCTATGCATGTTTGGGAACTTGAGCATAAGTTTGGTTACATCTATAACTTAAAAGAAACAAATGCATGTTTGCAGGTTTTAGGATTTAATGAATGCAGATTTGCAAAGATTGAATTAATGCAGGTTTGAGGTTTGGGAACAAAATAAATGAATATGGTTTTGAGGTTTGGGAACATAATGCATGCCTGTTGTTTGCAAGTTTGAAGTTTGGAATAGATTGCATCTTTGCATATTGAATGAATGGGATTGAAGGTTAAGGTGTTCGCAAGTTAGCTAATGCAGGTTTGATATTGTATGGTTATGCATGCAAGTTTGTGGTTGAAATCGTTCAAAACTGCACTGGTTAAAATGCTTCGATACCCGATTCATCTGGGTTGGATGAAATGGGTTTGTGAAGATGATGGGTATGGAATTTGAAGGAAAAGGAAATTTGATGGCTGTGATAATAATAAAACCACAAGGACCCATACTTCAAGGTGTAAAGGGTAGTTTGGCCTTTTCACAACCTTTTTAAATTAAATGTAACGTTCATAGACGGCAGGGGTCTAGTAATTCAAGACCGAAAGTGTCCAGTGTGCCAAAGTGGATCACGCCAGTTTACCTTTTTCGATGAGGCCTTGCGTCCGCTTTTGCGGTTTGAATTTCGGATAGCATCTCTAATTTGGAGATGCTCTCAATCATCTCCACTATTTCTCTCCCTCTACTCTTTGAAACTTTCGATCACCGACTACTACCGCCTTTGCCACACCATCGCCGCCTCTACACCAACTATCACCACCTACTTCATCCTCCACCTTCAACCTCTTTCATCCTCCACCATCTTCTTCTTTCTCACCTGTGGCTATGACAACACCTTTCCACCTTTCTTCACTAGGTAAATATCCTCCTACAAACCAACACCACTTGCAAGAAAACAAATGGCATAATCCAACTTTTAACCCCTTTCATAACCATCTACTCCCTCTTCTGCCGCTTGCGGTTCTAACACACCGTGTCCACCGTCAATCACCACCACTACCAATCCTATAACACTAGTCAACCCATTACATCTCTTTCGTGTCTGTACCACCCTCCATCAGCAACAAGATTCCCTTGCATCAAGACTCCACATCTCTTTCTCCCGCAGCCACTTCCAACTCACCCATGAAGTCTTCATCCATATATGCAACAAATTCCCTTATTATTACTGAAACCCATTTAATTTCAGAAAGTTTCCTGAACGTAACACTTCCATCACCCTAAACAAAGTGTTGGGTGTCATGAAAAATCAATAAAACATAAACCTGTTATGAGATTGAGACTTTATGTGGGTATAATCTTGTTGAGGAAGCTAAATACATTGTTCAAAAGTTGAAAGGTTTTGTTACTTACCGGTGTTTGATTTGTGGGTTTTGTGATGTGAGTGACAAGGTTGCGGCTTCGAAATTGTAGAATATGATTGTGTATGATGGGTTTGAGGTGGAGATTGATGTTGTCAGGATGATAGTATAGCAGGTGGTGTTTATTTGAGATGAAGATGAAGCGTTAAAGAGATTCTGGGCCCCATTAAGTTTTTTTTTTTTTATAAATAGTGAGCCCTAATTAATTTTTTGTTTTTAATATCTTTTTGTCATTTGTAATTAAGGATAATTTAATCATTTCACACTAACTTAACTAGGTAAACTAATGTCCAGTCAGTCAAAGGACTATCTAAGTAACAACTAAGTAAATCATTGAGAATATACAAATTATTTTTATAAGGTAATACTAAAGGTGAAATATTAGCAAACCAATGGGACTATGTGGGCATGTTAGTGTAATGAAAATTTAAAAAAAAACATTCTTAATCTAGTATATGTTTTCATGAGAAGTCTGAATTAACGACACCTTGTGCAGGTTCTAAATACTATCATATTATATTTTTATTATTGAAAGAAAATTTGTGTTACGTTGTATTCATTTGAGTTATCACAAAAGTGTTGGATTAAAGACTCAATAAAGTAAAAAATAAAGGCTATTAGTGTACTTAATTCAACTTTTATGTATAGTGTCCAAATTAATTGAGTTAAGATGACATTTATGGAGGGCGGAGTGGAAGCCAGCGAGGGTCTAGAACCACTTGGTCTTGTTCAGAAACACACACCCTCGGATGTAGCCTTGTTTTCATCGAAGATTTGAGAGCTGCTAGCGATTGCCATGAGAGAAGTGAAGCCCCTTAACAGTCATTTGATAGTTCACTTTAAAAAGATTAATATAAAAACCAGCATTTTTATTACAAATCAAGTTAAAATCCAAATCTAATACAATCTCAACACCCAAATTCAACCATTCTCTCTACTTTCTATCTTTATTCATACAAAAAAAAATATGGAAGGCAAAAATGGTTCATCGAAAAAAAAGAGCAACAAATTTCGCAAGCCTCACGCAAAAAACCAAACCAGTTCTTCGTCACAACAACTATTTATTCAACCACAAACCCATCTCGATATGCCACTTTATCACCCTGAATTTCAAGCTCCAACCTACTACAACTTAGCCTCTCCAGAGTTATACATCAACTTCCCGATGTACAACTCCTTCAAAAAGTAGATAATTACAATCACAAACCGGTGGGAACTTTCAAAACCATCAAGAACAAAATGAAGATGCATCAAGTGACGAGGAAGAGTATATCGAAAAGGTTGAGGAAGAGGTTAAGGTTCAAGAACGCCCCAAAAAACGTGGGTAAAGGAAAAGCTTAGGCTCAAACGTGGGCCGATGTGCTAGTGAAAGCGTAGATATCTTATTTGGAAGACTCAAACCACGCGAATGAAGTAAACTAATAGGGCTTTTGGAAATAAAAAGGTTTATTATTTACAACCTGGTTGTTTTTTTAATTAGTTATTTTAGAATAAGCGAAGTCTAGATCAACCTTATGAAAATGTAGGGATCTAAATCATATTATGAAGAAGTGGAAAAGGGGTTTTCTTAGATCAAATCGATACAATTTATCCCAGTGTAGTGGTGAGGGCAAGGATGATGTGATTAGGAAGACAATGGAGGACTACAAGCATGAAGTTAAGAAAAATGGTTTCTTATATATGTCGGTGTGGCACGTTGTTTGCTATAGCCTGTGTTGGGCCGATATTCCTCCAATGGGTGCCGACTCACAACACATGAAAAGATCAAGAACAAATGAATTTAGCCACAACACTACGTCTTCTGAAGCTCAATTTCCATGTGATGAAGAATAAACTCCACCCTCTTATTACGAGCTCAAAAGACCGGTTCGGAAAACAAAGAAACTGGGAAAATCGTTGAGTGCTGTGAAAATATTTTTGTAAAGATCGAAAAAATTTAACGCATTCATTCAAGCCAAAATGGAGCAAAAACAAAAATATCTAGACACAAATTTGTATTTTGCAAGAGGAATAAAGCGCTCGAGTGAAATGACAAAAAGAGAACAAGCGACTTTGGATGAACAACAACAACAACAAGCCGGCTAAATGTTTATCACACAAGAACACTCGTTAGGGATGTTCGAGTTGATTCTCCAAAAGAAGCGTGAAAAAGGCAAATCATTGGGGATGGAATTTCCTATTCTAGGTTTTTTTTAATTAGTGAAAGTGTTTCCTTTTTCAATAGTTTTAATTTTATTGCATGTAACATCCCAAATTTCGACCGATGTGATTTAGTAGATTCTTGGGGGACTCTGTCATGTCAATGTTGACTTAAAGGGAAAACCCTAGGTCGATGAAGTCAACCAAAGGGGAGCGCACGACGACTTGATAGAGGAGAAAGAGGGAAATCGAGCTACAGTTTAAACGTCATGCCTTCAAATCGATTTTTAGGTAAATCCAATTATGTTTTATCGTATTTTTTTTAATCATTAACGAGGTATACGAGGTCATGATTGGGGCCACGATTGTGGGATTTGGTGGTGATAACGGTTTCAATGCATGCGTCAGGTAGTGATGGTGGTTGTGATGGAGACTATCATGACGGTGGCTAATGTGCCATCAATCATACATGTTTTTAGTGCATATTTACCCCCCCCCCCCACGTTTATGACTTTATAGTTGAAAACACTATGTAAATAGTACCTATATGGTAATTGCATGTTTTTAAGGTCTCTTTATAAAAAGAAGCGAAAACGAGCCAGAAATCAATGATTTCAAGAATAATCACCAACTGCTTGATAGGCACTGTCGTGTAAGGTTGTGGTCCCTGTTAAAGCTTCGCCCATGTGTCTTTTGGTTTCTTAAGTGATTGATACGTGATTTGGTTTTATATTTCTTGACATGTCTTAATTAACCTGTGATTGATATGTTTAATCTTCATTTGTTTGTTGATCTTGTTCTATGTATTATAATTAGATATGGGTGATTCTGGTCCTAGTGAATCATTAGTCAGTAAACTAGATGCAAGTGATCCATTGTATTTGTATGGTTCTGATTCTAATAGTCTAACTACCATTTCAATAAAACTTAAAAGTCTAGAAAATTACACTGTATGGTCTAATGCTATGATACTTGCTTTACAAGTCAAAAGTAAATGGTTTTATTGATAAAACATGTAAGAAATCGGAAGAGAAATGATGTTCTTGCTGGACAATGGGATAGGTGTAACTTAGTGGTTCTTACTTGGATCTTAAATTCCATTAGTGAAGAATGGTATATCAGTCAGGTGTTTTTTAAATTGGCTTGTGATGTATGGACTGAACTAGAAGAAACATATGATAAAGTTGATGGGTCTATTGTGTTTGACCTATATTATAAAAGTAATTTTTTTTATCAAAATGGTTCTTTTGTGTCTGAATATTATCATAAGTTGAAGGTTATATGGAAACAATTATATTAGATACTTCAATTGCTTTCTTGTAATTGTAATGCTACAAAAGATTTTAATCATACGATAAAGTTGATGCATTTTAATGGGGTTAGATATTGTTCATCAAAATGTGAGAATTACTTTGTTAATTAAGGAAGGTCATCCTTCTGTTAAAGAGGCATTTGCTAATGTTTCTAGAGAAGAATCTCATAGAACTTGTAAAGGTGTTATTCTTCAATATGTTTTTGTTCTTCTTGAATACAATGTGAATATTATGTTTGTTCATAAGTTAGCTAAAGAAAACAAGTTAAATGTTGTGCTTGATGAAAATAGGTGTTATATACAAGACTTATTCACAAAGAAAACCCTGGTCACTAGTAATCAAATAGAAGGATTATATGTGTATGGATCTTCAAGTGTGTCTAATCAGGTGTGTTACAATAGTACTAGTTTGTACAGTCTTTGGCATGATAGATTAGGACACCCAACTAATTGTAACATTTGTCAAAAACGGGTTTCCAAAACCCGCTCCGTTTTGTAATCGAATATCAAGTTATAAAAATCACGTTGAATATTTAAGATTATTTTGACTTAAAATGATACATAATTAATAGATAAACTAAACTATAAAAAGTATATTTGATAAAAGGTTAAAACAAAATAAATAAAAAAAATATGATGCTGCCGGGACTCGAACCCGGGTCAGCCAGAGTTGGATCCAACGACTTAACACACACTCACAAGACCACTCCGCCACTTTGTGTTTTCTGTTATCTCTAGGAAACAAATGAGATTTATACACAAACTCGGTTAAACCGGTTGCGCCAACTGAGAAACGGAAATCGGCAAATCAATCGTCAAATCGCTTATTTACTCGCTCATTCAGTTTATAACCGATGCACCGACGATTTTTAATCAAGTCGGAATTGATTGAGCATCAAGTCTCATCATTATCGGTTTTTATAACCGAAAAGTAATCAAGTCCAGATTACTTCAACTCAAGACCACTCTCGCGACTCAGAAATATCACTCCAGCATCCCATTTCACTTTCGTCACATTTTCAGACCATCAGAACGCTTAAATCTGCTCGCCGGAATTTTCTGCAAATATCGCCGGAAAACCGAGATTCAACTCAAACCGGTAAAATACCTCGACTTTACGGTTTCAATCAATTGTTAGAACCTTACTAACATTAACCCATCGCTCATAATCAACCACAGACGACATTGCTGGACTTTCTGTTTTCACCGGAAAACTCCTGGATTTGTCGGAAACTCGCTGATTACCGGTATGCTCATTCAAACATGCTGATAATCAATACTCATTTGTTCAATTTCACATCTAATCCCTTAAACCTGTTAATTGATTCTCACAGCCGAAGGTTCCAAAACAGAGCCGACGAGCTTCGCCGGATTCTCTGAAGAAGACGATCTGTTCGGTATTTTCTTTCCCCAAACTTTTCGGTTCAATGCTTTCAAATTGTTCATCTTGTTCATTAACTAAATTAATCACGTATCAGTTGCTTTGATTGATGTCTGTGTTTGAAATGAAGAAGACGAGTTCAGAGATGACATAAGATTAATTAAAATCGGAATTATAAACGGGTTAGACACACAGTCCAGCGGTGGACTGTGTGCAAACAAAAAACATACACGTCCCGAGTTCGATCCCTGCTACACGCACTCCTTATGTAATAAAATGCCTTTTTGTTTAAAAACTAAACCGGGTTAACTTAGTTAGTTGTTAAGTATAATAAAAACCGAGATAATAACCAGGTTAGACACACAGTCCAGCGGTGGACTGTGTGCAACGTTAAGTCACACGTCGCGCGTTCGAAACCCGTCACTGGCACCGGTTTGTTGAATTAAAATGTTTTTGCAATTAAAAGAATTTCGGTTAAACTGAATAAGTATATAAATATAATTAAAAACAAGATTATTTCGGGTTAGACACGTAGCTCAGTTGGTAGAGCTGCGTGCACGCGTACGGGAGGTCTCGGGTTCGAGCCTCACCCGGCGTAAACTAATTCGCTGACCGAACCGGTCCAAGTCAACAGGTCAACGGTCAACGGTCAACGCTAAATAAACAATTTTTTTTATATTTTATTTATTTAATTTAATTTAAAAATCAATTAAAAATACTTAAAAATAACATTTTTTAAAGATAGAAAATAGCCTTGAACTCACAAAAATATATCTAAAAATTTCATTAAAATCCTTAATAAAATCCACTCATTTAATATATTTTTCCGTTATTATTTAGGTTAGTATTTCTCGTTGTTCCGCTCATCTAATTCGTGCGCATCTCACCATCTCCAATCCAACGCACCCAATGTGAGTGAATCTTTACAAATTCCCGTTTTAATCACGTTTTGGGGTGTATCATGTGTCTTGTTATATATATATATATATTATAATTAAACCATTGTGCATACATCATATCATGAACATGTGTATTCAGTTTGTTTCAACTGTTGTGTAGTTATTGTTGGATGCAAATTTATTATTTTCAGTACATGCAATTTCATAGGCCGCCGCTCCCCATTACATTATGAGCGTTGAGCATGTTCCCCATTTCATTATGAGGTTGAACCTGGCGTGCCCACATACGATCGGCTCCGTTTGATTGAGCCTTGATCGCACAGACATTTTACATTTTCAGTACATGCAATACGATCGGCTCCGTTTGATTGAGCCTTGATCGCACAGACATTTTACATTTTCAGTACATGCAATACGATCGGCTCCGTTTGATTGAGCCTTGATCGCACAGTTTCAATTATGTTATTTATCGTATGATGTTGGTATGTTCATGTATGCTATCATGTGTTATTGTATGTTATAGTTGTGATTGCTATTTGTCACTGCTTGATTATTTACATTTGCTCATTTATGATTATGCACAACTTTTCATTTATAAACTAACAAGTAAATCATTAATAAATGTTTATCTAATAAGGTTCACTCGCCAACTTATGTTGACCCAAAAACCCCCATTTTTACACATGATACAGGTGAATCAGCAGCAGCTAGGAATACATAGGATTGGACTAGAAGAATAAAATGATTTAGAGTTGGGATTGTTATGATTGGTTTATTTTCTTTGTATTGTATGAACATGTTTGGATATTTGGAAATGTAACTTTTACTTTATTAAATATGAAACATATTAGTAAATGTCATGAGCTTTGGTGATAACCCAATTATGCCCCGACTCTTATTCCGCTGCGGGTCGGGGTGTGACAGATTGGTATCAGAGCCATGACTATAGGGATATAGGATAGGTTATTAGACCCTTAGAGCCTATACTATAGTTGATTAGAAACTTATAAGGATTTTTGTGTGTTACATGCCAAATTTCATGATGTTTATATGTTTTATGTTAAATGTTACATTCAATATTATGCAAGCATGTTCATAGGTATGTATTATCATATAATGCCTATCATGAATCATATACTCATAACATATCACATCCATGAAAGCACACACCACATCATGATTGCTTTTACAATTATTTTTTTGTGTTTTCAAATCTCATCAAAGTGAGTTCTCATGATGGCCATGTAGTAACTGGAAGGGTACCAGTACCGGTAGTCGGAACGTCCTGTCTAGGCTGGCATTCGTATAAATCCAAAATAAAGGACCAGTTTGCCTACCTGGGGACTAACGATGAGAGTACGAAGTACCTATTAGGCCAAAGCATGCTATACCCAAACGTCGTGTGAGCTAACCCCACTTTGAGTTGTCATTGTGTCTACACCTGGACACGTTCCGACCAAACATCTCATGAACATATTTTGTGGTTTGCATTCGGGTGATGCGAGTGTTAAATTGCCAATACTAATGTGAATCATACCAAGCCAATAGCCATGGGGGCCCACATGACTATATAGGTGAAGGTATGGGGGACATTTGAGGTCCAACATGAGCAAACCCAAGACATCCTATGGATGTAGTTGCATTATTGATATTTATGTTATTTTCATTTTCTTAAAGACACATGACACCTAAAAAGACTCCATAAACTCACAATCTTCTTATGTACGTTCCTGTAGATGTCGTCTAGACAACAACGAAGGGGTAAAAGATCAGGAAGGTCTCAGGAACGCTTGGCCACACAAATCGCGAAACAAATGGCCACGATACTGCCTGACATTGTGGTCCAAGTACAACAAGCCCTCGCTACAAATCCTACTAACCCTCCCTAACAACATGACCAGAACATCGACAACCCTCCTACCAGCAAGTGCTCATACAAACATTTCAAGTCTTGTGATCCTCCTAAATTCGAAGGGACCGAGGGTGTCACTGCTCTCCTACATTGGTTTGAGGAAATGGAGAACACCTTCCTCAACTGCGATTGTCCTGAGGATCGCAAGGTTCGATACGCCACCGGGAGACTATTTGGAGTAGCTCTTACTTGGTGGAATACTGAAAAAGGGAAGAGGGGAATTGACGATGCAATGGCCTTAACTTGGGAGGAGTTAAGGGAAATCATGACTAGGCGTTTCTGTCCTAGGAGTGAGATTAAAAAGTTGGAGGACGAATTTCATTCTTTGAAGCAGAAGGAGGGAGATCATACCTCCTACAACAAGAGGTTCTTAGAGTTGAACCAAATGGTCCCTAACTTGTTCACCCCAACTTATCGCTTGGTTGAGCATTATATTCAAGGTCTTCCCTCGAAAATTCAAGATTCAGTTCTCAGCACTTCACCAGCAACACTTGAAGCTGCTATGAAACTAGCCACTGAACTGACCGAAAATCGCATTCGAAACGGTAAATTCAAAGAGGAGAAGAAGAAAGCCCCCATTGAGGCTCAAACTTCAAACCATTCTGGTTCCTCCTCGAAGTTTACTGGTAAAAGGAATCGAAGCACAAGAAACTTCACCGTCACACAAACCAATTACCCTACTCCTGCTGCACCCATTACCCAAGTCGCTCCTTCACCTGCACCATACAAAAGACCATACTCTGGCCCATTACCAAAATGCAACCGTTGCCAATACCACCATTCTCCTGATCATCCTTGCCAATATTGCACCGGCTGTGGTCGCGCAGGTCATACTGTTCAAACCTGTCGCATACCTCAGCGAACGAACCGTCACCAGCCTTCAACCCAAACCCATCAACAAATAATGGGTCAAGCCCAACAACCCCTACTACTACCACCTACCCAACATTTAGCCCAAACATACTATCAACCCAACTATTCCATGGTATAACCTATGCGGGCTTGCTACAATTGTGGAGACCCAAGCCATTTTAGAAACACTTGTCCACGTTTGGCGAACATCATTCATGCCCAAGCTCAAGCAAATCCGGTGAATCAAGCTAACCAAGCTCCACCACCTGCAAGAGGAAGAGCTTATAACATCAACACGAATACTGTTGAAAATAATAACGGCCCAAACGAATCACCCAACTAATTTCTCCTCACCAAGAATCAAGACTCAACTCTAGTCGTCTAGTTTTAATGTTTTTCTTTATGTTATCTCCATCTTTCCGTATTCCAGTTGTAAAATTTGGAAATTATGTATCCAAGAATTTTAATGCGATTTGGTATTATAGTTTTGTTCTATACTCATTGATTTAACATTTATATCATCATACATCTCGACGTATCTCAATCTCATCATTTAAAGAAGTTGGGTTGTGTCACACTTTTACATAGACTGACCCCTTCATCAAAACCAACGAGAGAGGTACTGTCAACATTTAGTCATGTATCATTTCAGAATTGAGACTCAAGTTTTGTTTGTTGTGTTGTTTATGTTTTAGAGTCACATAGAACTGATCATGATTTACTGATAAAGCCAATGAAAATTTGACAAGGATATGGTGGATACGCCGCTGGTACTTCCTATATATAAGTATTCTTGGCAAAGAATCAAAAGCATTACCAGGAGGTTATGAAAAGTTCCGTGTAGGTTTAAATATTGTCATGGTTGAAGTTTTTGTTTATGATACATACCATATCATTACAAATGTATCAGTTCCCTCAAAACAATTATACATAAAATCGTAAGCGATCAAAGATCAAAATCCGAGAAGCTCAGCATGTTTCAGTAACAGAAAGGAGACGTACGTAAGGAGCTGTCTCGTAGAGCTGAACTCAAAATTGAAACTAAATCCGACGGTATTCTATACTGTCTAGATCGCATATGGATTCCTGACCACAATAACCTTCGTGATATTTTTTTCTTATGAATGAGGCGCACAAAACACGATATTCTATACACCCAGGAGCCGACAAGATGTATCAAGACCTTTGATACACCTACTGGTGGCCTGGAATGAAAAAGGATATTGTTGATTTTGTTTCCAAGTGCTTTTCATGTTCCAAAATAAAAGCTGAACATCAAAGACCCTCAGGACTTCTGATCCAACCGGAAATACCTATATGGAAGTGGGAAAAATATAACCATGGATTTCATTACCAGGTTACCTCGCACTTCTGGTGGGTATGACACTATATGGGTAATAATTGACCGACTTACAAAACCAGCTCACTTTATTCCTATTCGCGAAGATTTCAAGAAGCGAAAAGCTAGCTCGTATTTGTATCAGCAAAATCGTATGCCGATATGGTGTACCGTTAAGCTTTATTTCTGATCGTGGTGGTCGTTTCACTTCATGAACATGGCAAGCAGTACAAGCCGCCATGGGCACACGATTACATCTCAGTACCGCCTATCACCCTCAAACTGATGGTCAATCTGAACGCACCATACAAACTCTTGAAGATATGCTTCGAGCATGTGTCATAGATTTCAAGGGAAATTGGGACGCTCATCTCCCATTAGTTGAATTTTCGTGCAACAACAGCTATCATTCAAGCATCGGCATGGCACCTTTTTGAAGCCTTATATGGTCGTAAGTGCCGATCTCCTGTATGTAGGCACGAAATTGAGGAAGCTCAAATCACTGGTCCAGAATTGATCCAAGAAAACGCAGACAAGATCCATCAAATCCGAAACAATCTTTTAGCGACCCAAAGTTGTCAAAAGAGTTATGCAGACAAACGACGGAAGCCTTTAGAGTTTAACATTGGTGATCATGTACTTCTAAAAGTATCACCGTGGAAGGGAGTAGTTCATTTTGGTCAAAAAGGGCAAGCTAGCACCACGCTACGTAGGGCCTTTCAAGATACTCGAAAGAGTAGGACCTATAGCTTACAAGCTTGATCTACCAGAAGAACTCAACAGGATTCATCCCACATTCCACGTATCAAACTTGAAGAAGTGTCACGAAAACCTCCACATCCCTCTGGAAGATATTCAGATTGATGAATCTATGCATATTATTGAAAGACCTGTAGAGAATCATGTACTTCGGGGAAAAACGTCTGCGATAAAGTCGCATTCCAATTGTTAGGGTACACTGGGAGTCGAAACGGGGACCTGAGTTTACTTGGGGACGTGAAGACTCAATGCGCGAACAATACCCGCACCTTTTTCCTACTACTATTACTTAAATTTCGGGACGAAATTACTAAAAGTAGGGGATACTGTAACATTTGTCAAAAACGGGTTTCCAAAACCCGCTCCGTTTTGTAATCGAATATCAAGTTATAAAAATCACGATGAATATTTAAGATTATTTTGACTTAAAATGATACATAATTAATAGATAAACTAAACTATAAAAAGTATATTTGATAAAAGGTTAAAACAAAATAAATAAAAAAATTATGATGCTGCCGGGACTCGAACCCGGGTCAGCCAGAGCTGGATCCAACGACTTAACACACACTCACAACACCACTCCGCCACTTTGTGTTTTCTGTTATCTCTAGGAAACAAATGAGATCTATACACAAACTCGGTTAAACCGGTTGCGCCAACTGAGAAACGGAAATCGGCAAATCAATCGTCAAATCGCTTATTTACTTGCTCGTTCAGTTTATAACCGATGCACCGACGATTTTTAATCAAGTCGGAATTGATTGAGCATCAAGTCTCATCATTATCGGTTTTTATAACCGAAAAGTAATCAAGTCCAGATTACTTCAACTCAAGACCACTCTCGCGACTCAGAAATATCATACCAGCATCCCATTTCACTTTCGTACATTTTCAGACCATCAGAACGCTTAAATCTGCTCGCCGGAATTTTCTGCAAATATCGCCGGAAAACCGAGATTCAACTCAAACCGGTAAAATACCTCGACTTTATCGGTTTCAATCAATTGTTAGAACCTTACTAACATTAACCCATCGCTCATAATCAACCACAGACGACATTGCTGGACTTTCTGTTTTCACCGGAAAACTCCTGGATTTGTCGGAAACTCGCTGATTACCGGTATGCTCATTCAAACATGCTGATAATCAATACTCATTTGTTCAATTTCACATCTAATCCCTTAAACCTGTTAATTGATTCTCACAGCCGAAGGTTCCAAAACAGAGCCGACGAGCTTCGCCGGATTCTCTGAAGAAGACGATCTGTTCGGTATTTTCTTTCCCCAAACTTTTCGGTTCAATGCTTTCAAATTGTTCATCTTGTTCATTAACTAAATTAATCACGTATCAGTTGCTTTGATTGATGTCTGTGTTTGAAATGAAGAAGACGAGTTCAGAGATGACATAAGATTAATTAAAATCGGAATTATAAACGGGTTAGACACACAGTCCAGCGGTGGACTGTGCGCAAACAAAAAACATACACGTCCCGAGTTCGATCCCTGCTACACGCACTCCTTATGTAATAAAATGCCTTTTTGTTTAAAAACTAAACCGGGTTAACTTAGTTAGTTGTTAAGTATAATAAAAACCGAGATAATAACCAGGTTAGACACACAGTCCAGCGGTGGACTGTGTGCAACGTTAATTCACACGTCGCGCGTTCGAAACCCGTCACTGGCACCGGTTTGTTGAATTAAAATGTTTTTGCAATTAAAAGAATTTCGGTTAAACTGAATAAGTATATAAATATAATTAAAAACAAGATTATTTCGGGTTAGACACGTAGCTCAGTTGGTAGAGCTGCGTGCACGCGTACGGGAGGTCTCGGGTTCGAGCCTCACCCGGCGCAAACTAATTCGCTGACCGAACCGGTCCAAGTCAACAGATCAACGGTCAACGGTCAACGCTAAATAAACAATTTTTTTTTATATTTTTATTTATTTAATTTAATTTAAAAATCAATTAAAAATACTTAAAAATAACATTTTTTAAAGATAGAAAATAGCCTTGAACTCACAAAAATATATCTAAAAATTTCATTAAAATCCTTAATAAAATACACTCATTTAATGTTATTTTTCCGTTATTATTTAGGTTAGTATTTCTCGTTGTTCCGCTCATCTAATTCGTGCGCATCTCACCATCTCCAATCCAACGCACCCAATGTTAGTGAATCTTTACAAATTCCCCGTTTTAATCACGTTTTGGGGTGTATCATGTGTCTTGTTATATATATATTATAATTAAACCATTGTGTATACATCATATCATGAACATGTGTATTCAGTTTGTTTCAACTGTTGTGTAGTTATTGTTGGATGCAAATTTATTATTTTCAGTACATGCAATTTCATAGGCCGCCGCTCCCCATTACATTATGAGCGTTGAGCATGTTCCCCATTTCATTATGAGGTTGAACCTGGCGTGCCCACATACGATCGGCTCCGTTTGATTGAGCCTTGATCGCACAGACATTTTACATTTTCAGTACATGCAATACGATCGGCTCCGTTTGATTGAGCCTTGATCGCACAGTTTCAATTATGTTATTTATCGTATGATGTTGGTATGTTCATGTATGCTATCATGTGTTATTGTATGTTATAGTTGTGATTGCTATTTGTCACTGCTTGATTATTTACATTTGCTCATTTATGATTATGCACAACTTTTCATTTATAAACTAACAAGTAAATCATTAATAAATGTTTATCTAATAAGGTTCACTCGCCAACTTATGTTGACCCAAAAACCCCCATTTTTACACAGATACAGGTGAATCAGCAGCAGCTAGGAACACATAGGATTGGACTAGAAGAATAAAATGATTTAGAGTTGGGATTGTTATGATTGGTTTATTTTCTTTGTATTGTATGAACATGTTTGGATATTTGAAATGTAACTTTGACTTTATTAAATATGAAACATATTAGTAAATGTCATGAGCTTTGGTGATAACCCAATTATGCCCCGACTCTTATTCCGCTGCGGGTCGGGGTGTGACACTAATGAGGTTGTTGGTTTATTTAAAATTAAACTTAAAATTAATTTTGTTAATAATCATGGACCAAATGAAGTCTGTCGTAGATCTAAGCAACATAAAGAACCACTTCCTTTAAGTGAACACAAGTTTACTCATTTGGGAGAACTTGTTCATCTTGATGATGTTTGGAGTCCATATAGGGTCATTGGAAAGGAAGGTCATAGGTTCTTTCTTACCATTGTTGATGATTTCTCTAGTGCTGTTCGAGTGTGTTTAATGAAAAATAAAACTGAAGTTTTTGAAAATGTTAAGGATTTTGTTAATATAGTTAAAACTCAATTTGATAAAACTAGAAAATTTCTTAGAAGTGACAATGGTTTAGAATTTGTCAACACTCAAATGAATCGGTTTTGTAAACATAAAGGCATAATCCACCAAACCTCTTGTGTACACACTCCTCAACAAAATAGTATTGTTGAAACAAAGCATAGACATCTTTTGAATGTTGATAGGGCTTTGTTGTTTCAAAGTTGTTTACCTATTAGATTTTGGACTGAATGTATATTAACTGCTTCTTACATGATTATAGGACACCTTATTTTGTGCTAAATGGAAAAAACTTCCTATGAGTTAATATATGGTTTTGAACCCTTTTAACGTCATTTAAGAATTTTTTTGTCTGTGTTTTTGTATTGTTTTAAATGAGTCAAATAAATTAATAGTATTGCAGAAAAAATGTGTTTTTGGGATTTTCTAATGATAAAAAAAGATATTATAACATTTTTAGTTTTGATAGTAAAGCAATTTTGTTTTCAAGAGATGTAAAATTTTATAAATCCTTTTTCCTTTAAAAAAAACTGTGTTTGAAAAATATAATTCTAATTAGAATTCTTCTGTTAACAACATAACTTTTTATCTATATGATAACACAGATTCCAAACAATCTTTTGAAGTGAATGATCCCAATGATTAGGGTAATGGCTCAGGTGTGGAAGAAAAGTACAAAGCAAGGTTTGTAGCTAAAGGGTATAGTTCAAAAGAAGGGGAGGATTTTGATTAAACATTTGTCCTTTTGTCAAAATAATTATTGTTAGATGTGTATTAGCCTTAACTATTGAGAATAGTTGATCCTTGTGTCAATTAGATATTAATAATGTTTTTTTTTGTATGGTGATCTTCGAGAAGATGTTTATATGTCATTGTCTGAAGGGTATCATTTAGAAAATGAAACTAGAGTATGTAAACTTAAAAAATCTTTATAAAAGATTAAACATGACCCTAAATGTGGAATGAGAAGTTAGTAAAAGTTTACTTGATTTTGGTTTTACACAAAATATATGTGATTATTCTCTATTCATTAAAAAGAATAAAGATGAGTTTGTGGTGCTATTAGTTTATGTATATGATATTGTAACGAAGTAGGATTGTCTTTAAGAAATTACCAATGTTATAGGGCTTTAAAAATTAAAATTTCTTATAAAAGATTGGGGTGAACTAATATATTTGTTAGGTATAGAACTTATACATTGTGATAAAGGTTTATGTCTCTCACAAAGGAAGTATTGCATGGAATTGTTATGTGAGTTTGGGTGAGTTAAGTGTGGAGGTATAGTTAACTGTAAAATTGTTTTGTGACGGTAACGCTGCATTATCAATAGCAGCAAATCCCACGTTCCATAATAAAAACAAAACAGTTTTGAGTTGGACTTATTTTTCTGGAGGGAAAGAATAACTAAAAGTGTGATTCAAACTATTGGGACAAGTTCAATGGATCAGCTTGCATATTTTTTTCACTAAAGGGTTGTTTGTTAATTGGCATGATTCACTTAGGAGCAAACTTTATCTTTTAGATTTGTTTAGTCGTTGATTGGTGTCGGGGGTGTTAAAAATGTAGTTATTAATCAAATCAATGATGGACAAACTTTACTATGTTACTAAGTTTTGTAAAAACTTTGAGTTGTATAAAAGTTTTATTATTTTGTTGTTAATGTTTTTGTTTTAAGTGTGACATGTAATGCTGAGAATTAGAGAATGGGCCTTCGCATATATGGTCTTGTAGTTGTATTGTTGTTGTGTGGCTGGATGTGGGTTAATAGCTAGATGGTCTACAATCTACATTGCTGCTCATGGGCTAATTAAAGAAGAATGGGCATGGCCTCTAGCTGCCGTATAAAAGGGTTGTCTCAAGTTCCAAATCATTCTATTCACTCATTTATTATCAGTTTTCTCATGTTTCTCTCTCTAGGTGAATAGGGTTTTGATGATCTTTGATTCATCTTGAATCCAAGATATGTGTGTAACACTTGTTGTTGTCTTCTAAGATTATCACGTTGATAACCATTGTGTGAGAGTTGAGATTAGTGTTCTCTTATTTTTATTGTTGTAATCACGGTCGATTTGGGTATTCCGGTTGATCTGTTGAGTGTTTGATATCATGATTTTAAACAACGTTCATATAAATTGATAAGTGTGTAAATTATATTTTACTCGGCAATTTTAGTCCAAGCTTGATTGACGTGAGTGAGGGTGTGTATAATTTTTAGATATATTTTAGGTAGTTTTCACTCGTTTATTCAAGCTTTAAATTTATAAAAACACGATATGCAACTATCACTCTCTACAACACGATAGGGCAAGTGCATCCATCGTTGGTGTAGTATAGTGATGGTAAGATACCGACATCGTCCAATGACACAAGATCTTTTAATACCGGAATATAGTCGACGTCTAATCTAACCAAATTTTTAGGAAAAGTTTTTAATAAGTAAAAATAAAGAAATGACTAAAGTAATAAAAGAAATAAATAGAAAAGATAGAATCACTTGGTTTCGACGTATTATTTACGTATCCTTTGATGATTTTCCACGCTTTGTGTTTTTTAAGAGATTATCTTAGTTAAAGTGGCATGTCCCCCTTTTGGAGGCAACTACCCTCAGCCATATTTATCTGAGTCAGCAGGGATACAGTCCCGCAAGACCGGAATATTGAAAGATAATTAAATAAGTTATTAATGCAAAATGTGGCATGTCCCTCTTTTGGAGGCAACACTACCCTCGGCCATATTGGTCTAAGTCAGCAGGGATACAGTCCCACAAGGTTGGGTTAAAGTTTTAATAGTAGTTTATATATAAGGGTTCAAGCCATTCTTACTTCCCCCGATTTGATGCTATCTACCTCAAGGGAAGTCCTAATAATCTTGAACCAAGTCCTCGCAGGATCTATATACTGAACGAGGCAAGAACTTTACCCATACCACCCTTGTAACCCCCTTTCAGGCAGTTAACGCGCTTTATATAGAACATAAAGACATGATTGAGTGAATCAACAAAACATGAAGAGATTATAGAATAAAGTTCATTTTCAATATAAAAAACTAGTTATTAAAGTCATTAATACATACCTAATTAAAAGTTAACCAAAGCTAGGAAATCAAAAATAATACATAAATAACTTGTCTTCACCAAGTGATGTAAGAGATTAGCCAAGCATGGCCTTTGTTAGACAAAAACTCTTACGATCATACCCAATTAAAAAAACTAGTTAAAAAACTAGTTATTAAAGTCATTAATACATACCCAATTAAAAAGTTAACCAAAGCTAGGAAATCAAAAGTAATACATAAATAACTTGTCTTCACCACGTGATGTAAGAGATTAGCCAAGCATGGCCTTTGTATGAAAAAAAAACTCTTACGATCAATCTTGAATCCCGAGACTAATATACACACTCTATGATGGATGATGGATGAATGTGGTGGATGGTGGTGGTGGAGTGGTGGCAGTGTAAGAGAAGTGGTTTGCCAAGGGATGAGTTGAAATGAAACCAAGCACTATAGTTAGGAACAGACTCTTCACATGGCCCCGTGTCTTATTTCTTCTCTGTCTTCATTTAATTCGTATGTCAGATTAGTCTCTTACACAACCTCATGTGTCAATGGTACCGCCCCGTGTCCATTGTACTTGTTGTATTATCCCAGATATGCAAATCTGGAAGTTGACCACGACCCGCACCTAAGGGGACACGGCCCTGTGTCTCTTGTTTGCTCTGTTTGTCTTCTTTTGGTCTGAAATCTTGAAAGGGCATGACCCATGCCGATTAGGCACTGCCCCGTGCCAGACTTCTGATTTGTTGTTTTTTAGTCTTGAGGTGAAGCTCGGAGGGCTGGTATAATGTGTTGTCTTCCCGTCTTCTATACTTATGCTGGATTTCGTCGTTAATTTGTTATGTTTGTACATTTAAGCTGTTTTAATCCTGAAAATCAAAAGTATACAAAGAAACACACTTTTTCCAACATTAATATTATACCGTATTTATACAATTTATATGTTGTATTTGACGCAAATCATTGATACACAAGAAAGTTACGCAAGTGATAAATTCTTAGATGTTAAAGCAAATTTATCATTTATTTTTATGTATCTAGATTCTTTTGCACCAAGGATATGACCACAACTTGCACTAAGGTTTTGAAAGTGTTCTATACGGTTCTATAACGAAACACATGTTTTGTTAAAGGGTGTACATATTCACACACCTATCAGACGGGGTGTCTAGCCCTAGACGGACCCAGAAGACGACTTGCCCAAGACGGGTCGTCTAGGCCTAGACGACCCGTCGTAGGTTGATTTTGACTTCGATGGTCTGCACGCATGTGAGTAAAACAGTAAAGTGATACGTCTCGTCTAGGCCTAGACGAGGGCATATATTTCTTTGTTAAATAGAGCCATGCAGAGCATTTGATATCACAGACAATTTGCACTTCGTCGGAATTCTCTGCGTCTTCTTCTATATTACTTCATCTGATATCATTCAAAGGTGGTGAAACGTCTATGGTGAATTACCATTTTACCCCTGAATGACCACCCGTCTAGGCCTAATTCAGGGGTAAAATGGTAATTAACCACCTGAGTCCTTTACAGCTCAGAGTGGTTAGTTGCCATTTTACCCATGAATTAGACCTAGACGAGTGGCAATTCATGGGCAAAATGGTCTTTCACGATTCATACTAGACGTGTCATCTAGTCCTAGACGACCCATCTATGCATCGTATATAACTAGCCAGGCTAAACGCCCAGCCATATACGACCAGAAAACAAAACACACATAGATACGTATTTCCCCCAATTCAGCGCCGGCGGATCCGCTACACGGCCACCCCAATCTTGAGTTCCTACACGACACTAAGGCCGCCCGTTTTTGCGGGAAGCTACGCCGGATGCACGTCGGATCGCACGCGGCGGTCGACTGGGATGCGATTGAACGATTGGTGAGACGTCGAGACTGTGATTTTTCGTTCCCGTTGATTCCCCGTGGCATCGTCTGTTTGACTTGCCTAGCACGCCGAGTTATAGGGAGCTGCTCATCGAGTTCCTGTCGACATTCACGTTTCACCCTCCACGGGTCGACCAGCGCCTCCCCATCCACAGGGTCCTCCCTCTCCGCCTGAGGTTTCATTTAGGCTTGCCGGTTTGTGGTGTTCGATGACGCTTGCTGAGTTTTCCGTGCATAGCGGTATATACCTGCAGGAGGAGATTGCTACAGATGTTTACGGAGTGGCTAGTGGTGGTGGATAGGCCCACTCTTTTAGGATTTTGGGAGGTGGTCGCAGGGCATGACACTTGGGAGCATGTCAGGGCGAAGGGGAGGATTTCACACGTTGCCGACCCGTTGTACAGTTACGTACGATTATTACGGTAATTATTTGATTATTATTGCTATGAATTAATTCTCGTATTTCGCTAATATTATGTGCAGGTATCTACATCGGATGCTCGCTACGTCTATTACCGCTCGCGGACACAGCCGTGAGTGGTGTACGAGCACCGATTTATTTTTCTACTATTGACTACTGTACAGGAGGTCGTGCGCACTTGCGCACGGTCTCGCCCAGTACTTCACCTCCGCCCATCACCGGCAAGAGCCCGACTTTTGTACACCGGGGCGTACGTCACAGTGATTGCTCGGTCGTTGGGTCATCTGCCGCGGACAGACCCACACTTGCAGCCGCCCATACCGTCAACGTGGATGGGTTTTCAGACCTTGCGGGGATGAAGCTGGTGAAAAGGTTTTCAGACCTTGCGTGGTAGGCGAGCGGTTTAAAACCCGCGCAGGTGAGCCATGGATTCCAGAGCCGCTGCCAGATCAGTTCGATCCAGTCTATTCGCCGGCAGATGAGGCAGCGGTCGTCCAGGAGCCTCCGGTGGATTTAGATGGACCGGCACCGCCATTGCCACCACCACCTCACGGGGCGCCACAGTTTCCGCAACACGTTATTCAAGGTCATGCCCCGGGAGATGCAGTATTCACGCGCTTACGAGCCGACATCGACAGGCTTATGGATCTCATGGACTGGGTGGTTCGGGAGTTATAGGATAGACGCGAGAGAGACGTGTTACCTCCCATACCGCTCCCACCACCTCGAGCACCACATCATCAGCAGCAGCCGCAACAGCCAGCCGAGATCCCGACTCCGACTCGTATGCATTGACGTTTTGTATTTAGTATTCAGCTGTACATATACATATCATAATGGATGTAAAAAAGTTATGTTATATATGTTATATCTGTTATATTTAACTTTGTTTTCAGTAGTTATTCGATTACTTAATGATTGTTTGCGTTAAATCGACATTGAAATGTAATACAGAAACAACATATAGTACTTGCATTCTTCTTAAAATGTTGAAAACAGTATTAAATTTAAATATTATATTTTTTAAAAAACAAAATGTAAAAACAATTAAATATTTAAACGATCGAAAACGCTAACTTATTTTTATACAATAAACAAAACTTTTTAAAAACTTTTTAATTACTTTTTAAAAATCTCAAATTACACCACAAAAAAAAATCAACCTCCAACAACCAATTTACCTCACTAAAACACCCATTTTCCAACTAAAAAACCATGGTTCTAGACGGGTCGTCTAGGTCTAGACGGCCCGTCTACACACATAAATTCTACGCCCTGTCATGCACCTGCTGACCCTAAAAATCAGTGTCTAGACGGGTCGTCTAGGACCCAAGGGTGTCCAAATAGGCAGCAGGGAGCATTTTTAAATACTTTGGTAAATTATTATTTTGACAATTTAACACCATATTTTATTAAAATTTTAAAAAGTATTCCAGTACATAATTATAGTGATAATTTAGGTACACATTTTATTAAAATTACGGTAGCGTGATGCTACAAAGTCTTTTATAAAGCACAAAACGTGCCCCTCTTGTACTTCTAAAAATACCAGAACATTCCTTTTTCAAGAGAGATATAGTGGAGAGAAAATTGTGAAAACCTTTGTAATATCTTTTTACGGTTATAGAGGTTTATTCATATTTTTTAGAGTAAATTGCAGAAAACATCCTTTATATTTTCTTAAACTTGTAGGTTCCAGCCTTAATATTTAAAAGTTGCTAAAAACAGCCTTTAAGTTTATTTTTGTTGCGGGTTCAATCCTTTACAGCTAACCACGTTATTTTCTTCAGTTAAGTTCCTCACATGCATAACATGTGAGGGTATATTCGTCATTTTGGTTGATCTTCCACCCATGTCAATTATAAGAAAAAAGAATATTTAAGGTTTAACCTATTTTAAAAAAATTCTAACCGCAGGGACTAATGTGCAATAAAACCAAACTTTTAAAAACCAAACACCCTCTTTTCCGGTCTTCTTCTCCGGCGACTTCGCTGGATTCCGGCGAACCCGGAATTAAGATAGGAATCTTGTTAAGCTAGCCCACTAAGCTGTAAATATTAACACAGATTTTGATCATGCCAATCAAACTCTTCAGGATTATCATCAGTTGGAAGAATCGGCGCCTTATTCGCATCAGACGAAAACGACAAACGACTCTTCAACCCTATACCTCTCACGGAACTCCGATGCCGTCAAAAGAGAACTTCGTAACACCGTGTTCAGTAGTCGGATCCAGCAACTGGTGACGCTTAGGACACCGCAAGTTAGACTTAAACACTATCAAACGGTAATCGTGCTCCTCTGTAGTCGCGTACGTTTTATCAAACTTTGTTTAAATTAGGTTAAAACTTAAATATTCTTTTTTTATAATTGAAGTGGGTGGAAGATCAACCAAAATGACGAATATACCCTCACATGTTATGCATGTGAGGGAACTTAACTGAAGAAAATAACGTGGTTAGCTGTAAAGGATTGAACCCGCAACAAAAATAAACTTAAAGGCTGTTTTTAGCAACTTTTAAACATTAAGGCTGTAACCTGTAAGTTTGAGGAAACATAAAGGTTGTTTTGTGCAATTTACTCTATTTTTTATAGTTGTACACCAATGATACATTTTTAGAACTGTCTTTTTTTTAATTTCATATTTAACATAAATGACATTGTGCGTCGTGGATCATAGGATCCGATCCACCGGATTCCCTTTGTAACAAAAGCAACACTTTATTGATTTTTTTTGGATGCAGAGGATAAAATAGCATCTCTTTTCCCTTTTTAAATTAAGTTAATTTAAAAAATAACTTTAAGTCCAAAAGGTTAACAAGTTATTAGGTAATTACTACTTTATTAAATCCCTAAATTGTTTCGATCTTGAACTCAATTAATGCTCTATTAGTCTAAAAGTATGGAGCACTTGAATTGATCATGGTTTGTTATTGATTATTTTGAGTTACTCAAGCCTTTGAGTCGATGTGCGAAGCTCGGGCTTGCATTATGAAAGCTCATCTAGCTAGCAATTTGAGTTTAAGGGTGAGATGATGTCTAGAGCTGCATATTTAGGGGCGTTTAATATTCGGCTCCAAACGAATTAAACTGAAAATTTAGTCGAATCGAGATCGTTTAAAACCAAAGTGAATTACATATTCAGTTTTTGGTTCAGTTTAAAAGGAAACTGAACTAGGTTTTCGGTTCAAAATATCCGAGTTCGATACATACCGGTTAACAAATAATTGTTATTTTCGGTACATACCGGTTAACAAATAATTGTTAACAAATAATTGTTATTTTCGGTACATACCGGATAACAAACAATGGGTCTTAGTTTTGTCGTTTAGCACAATCAAATTGCAATTATTGCCCAATCTTATTTAGACCAAGCTAATCAAATAACAAATAATTGTCATTTGGTTAAAACCCATAACCCGAACAGATTTGAATTTGGTTATAGTTCGGTTTTGAACCACTTGAATCTAATTCGGTTTCGGTTTGGTTTTCAAAACCGTTTTTAATTAGAAACATTGTGTTTATCATTTTATTCATATGTCAAATGTTTTAATGTTGAAACAAAAGTTCTTTTGTTTTGATTATGAGCTAAAATCATTATTATCTTTTTTTTACTTTCAGTTTATGTTTTTCGCTCATGTTATTGGACTTAAAAGATACTTTGAATATTTATACAATGATGTAGAACGAAAAGGGGTTTATATTCGTAGGGAAGTATTAAACGAATTTGGATTTAACTTATTATAGCGGCATTCCATAGGAAATTTAGATTAGACACTTATGTGAACATCTAATTGTTTTTCTTTCTTACCATATCAGGGCATACGTGCATATATTATTAGGTTTTTACAGTTTTGTAATTTTATTATCGACAAATTGAATTAACGACGGACCACTGAAGTATCATCATACCAGCCGATCATACTTGCACTAGTCAATAATGTCTATACACCAATTCAGCAGAAAACTCAATAAATCTGAGAAACTTGATCTTTAAAACTTATCTCATCCTCAAGATGTCACTAGACTATAATGTCATGGTCTACATTTTTGTATTTAAAACTTTAATTAATCGAACTAAAATTATTTTGAATGATCTAAGATATAGGCACGCAAATTGTGAAAGGACTAAAATTGTGGAATAGTGTTTGATGTGCCCAACGGAAATGCACATTAGTAACGGTAATAAGTTCCACCAAAAAATTAAAACGGTACCAAATTATATGATGATACAACGGCCTTTCATTTTGTAGTCAATCATGATTTCCAATATTTGAGGTCAAATATTATTATTACATGACAATCTTTATTAATGAAAAGTGTATTCTACAATATATAAAGAAAACTTAATTTTCAAATGAATTTTTGCTGTGCAACAATTTGGTGTTTATTTTACCGGTTAATTTAAATACATCCTTCTTCTTTCTGATTACACATTCCTTGTGAGAGAAAAAAGTATCAATCCTACACGGGTCTCGCCCGTAAATATGTGAGAGGAGGAAATGTATTACAACGACTCCAAATTTCTTTTATACTAACAAACTTTTTTTTTCCTACTAGCCGTATTATATATGGCCCATGAATATTTTCTTTTTTGTACTTTACTGGTTCTTTTTGTTTGATATATACATTTACAAATACAAATTGAATCAATAAAGTTGAATGTTACGGTGGTTAAAGTTGTTGTCTATCATACAATAGACTCGAATTCAATACTTGAACCCTCCTCTTTTGAATTCTTATTTTTTTATATATTTTATTTTTTTATTTTAAAAATTCCTTTTAATTTTTTAAACTATGTTTCCTTTATCATTTAAGTTAATATTTATAATAATTTATGTTTATTTATATTTTTCTAAAACCTTAAGTACGTGATTGTATTCAACTTTTTTTCTTCATATTTGTATAAATTTTTAACAACGAAGTGTATTCAAAATAAAGTTTTTATTTGGTATCGTAAAATAGTATAATGATAAACTGAACGAACCGATTCTGACACTTTGGTTTTCTAAACAACACATTTCATTTTCAAATAACGTTTATTTTACATTATCATTTACTTTGTTTCGCTGCAACACACGACATCAAGAAATCTAGTATTATATTAATTTAAATTAGTATTATTTAAATATTTATCATATTCCAATCCTTGAACATTTATTCCAGTAATGTATTACCTTCAAGATTAATTTAACATGTTGTGTAGAATGTTAAATTCTATAAGAATGCCATATTGCCGCATATATATTTTTTTCTATACGGATTACTTTCAAGATTCATTTACGTCTTACTGTTGTCACATTAATTATTTAGTGTAAATAATAGGAAAGTTTTTAGATTTGTTAGTATTTAAACGGTAGACTTGTACCGTTTCTTTAACACCATTTTTTACATATGAATACCATTTAAATTTGTATTTATGGCATCTGAGACCTGTACATAATTCATCTAGGTCTAAGTTTTTCTATTTTTTTTTGTTGGAAATACTATATACCATTAGGTGGATGTAAGGTTGATTATGTATTATATTTGCTAGACATAATAAGATATGACAAATAAATTGACGGTCAATAAATAATCACAATTCCGTTATCAGACTAGATGCAATAAGATCCTCAACAATCACATTTATGAGTCGTAATGCCCAAATTTTGTGTGATAAACATGAAAATGTCTTTTTTCACAAACTAGTTGGGTTCAGGGAGGATCGTCTCCAAAAATGCTGAAATTCTTTTTGGCCCTATGCGATATAAAAAGAAGCGGGCCCTATCTGCCAATTATCATATAATATAAACTTATTACTTATTTAATTACATATATAAAATTGAAAAACCCATAATAAAATGATATTTAAAAAAACAACATTCAAATTTTCAATTATAAAATAATCAATATGATGCAAGTTTCATCTTGTGGGTTCCTTTTTAAACAACCAAGGCGGACTAAACATAAGAACAATTGTTAACTTCCTTTTAGTATTGTTTAATTAATTCATATTTACATAATTTGATAAGAAGTATTATAACTTTTTTAACATTATTTCATTTGTATTTGTATTATTTGATAAAAGTATTATAACTTCTTTTTAGAAGACCATAAGTCTATGTAAAAAATATGTTATTTTTAGAACACGATAAGTCTATGTTAAAAATATGTCAACAAAAATGTTATTAATAAAATAAACTTTTTCTTGAACCATTTAGGATGCTGTTGAGCCACTTTCTTTCATCCGTCAGTTTCATAAACCTCATCATCTTCTAAATCTCATTTAATAAACTTGAGAGCCATCTCAATTCTGTCTACCTCTTCTTCTTCATTATCTCCATCGATGTTCACACCAACCGCTGATTCGAATCGTTTCTTCTTCTTTTCAGCTATCGCGGATTTACGTTTTTCTTCATTTTCTCTGAATTTGTCAAAATTAAAAATGTCTTCACCAAAGTATATTGGTTGTCGGTTGACTGTGGTGTTAAAATCTTATTAAGAAAAACCAAAAGACGAAGATGAAGATTATTGTATGGATCAAACAACAAGTGTTGTTTATGTAATCCCAAATGATATACACACTAAGAGCACCTGGATATTTAGATTTAGCACAAGAACAGAATCACAACACAAGAGAAATCATCAAAAAAAAACTTATCCAAGAACCTTGGGCAAGGGTTTCAATTAAGTACACACTGACTGTCTGGCGTATTTAATAAATACGCCAGAAACTTAATTGCGCCATGTCTGGCTATTACATTAGTTTCACTTTTGACCCCTAAACTTTCTAGAACATTATAAACTATAGCAAAACAATCCAAAACCCAACAAAACCAAGTACCAACTATCTCAAAAGCTCTAACAGATTCACCCTTCTTTTCTTATCTTAGATACACTCTTCTCTTCTCATCTTAGATTCACTCCACCTCTGTTAATATATATAATATATGAATTTTTTAAAGAAAAATGCGGGTCTCCGAAGATTTTTTGTCCTGAGCGATCGCTCATCCAACACTTGCTCAGAGCCGGCCCTGGGTTTAGTTTATCTTTTAAAAGGAAAAAGATATAAGATAGTTAATTGCAACACCTGTAAGTTTTTCATTTTCTTTGAACGATATTGGTATTACTAATAAGTTAATTTAGAATTGTTATTTTTACTACAAGATGGTGGTTTGTAAAAATAATCATTTACTTATAATTAGATGCAACTTCATTAGATCTTAGAAATCTATCTTGGCATAGTAAGATAACAGAAAAGTATGACTTTTTAAAAATAAATAAAATTAGTATGGTTCCTCAAACTCGTGTGATAAGTGTTTGAGTTCATATCAAATTGCTTTCCGTCTTCATACACTTGATTCACCTTGTCGGTGGTTTGAGCCATGTTCAGTTAACAATTCTCGGCCCGGTGACTGAGGTCACCACAATCTTCACAAATAACGAATTTCACCGCCCCCACTTCTTTCTTCTTCATTCGTGCCAACTCTCGTTCTAATGTTTTAATACGATCCTTGGAACTAGCATCGCGGTCGGGCTAAGACCTTGACATCGGATACTTTTTGGCTCGGTCCGCCATAGCAACTGTAACATTTGTGTAAATCGGGTTTCGAAAACCCGCCCTAATTTATCAATCGAAGTATATTTTATATTACGTCGTGTTATTATTTTGTTTGTTTACAATAATACATATATAATAATAATAATAATAATCAATGTTTAAAATAAGATAATATAATTAAATAATAAATATTCATAATTAGTAAATAATTAAAGAAGGTTTAATAAAAAAATAATTAAAAGAGATAGGTAGAACCGGGAATCGAACCCGGGTTCCCCGGGTAAACACACACCACCTACACCACTACGCTGCACACATTAATGGTGCTATGTTTAGAATCTTTTTCCTTATATATCCACGCTAAGAGGAACCTGCAACACCTGCGGATTCCCCCTCGCCGGAAATCTCGGAAATCTACGTGGTCACAGCTGTCCGAGCCTTTATTTTGGTAAATTCCTTTGATTGATCGCTTGCAATCAACTCAAGATCATGGTAACCGAGCCTCAAAACATCCCTATAAATACTAGTCGATTCCCTCAGCCAAAACTCGCTCGTTTCTTCTGTTTCCTCTCTAAAATCCCAGTTGTCGGAAAGTTTTGTTCAATCGGAGAACCGCCAAGCCGTCGGGACCCCCCCCCCCCCCCCCGTTCACCAGCAGTCGCAGTCCGTCACCGGATTCGACTCGCCGGAAGATCCCTGCTAACCGGTAACGGTTTCCTGCACTTTATTCTTCTTTTATATACATATGCTAATCACTTCAGTATAATAACCGAATTCAAATTGAAATTTAAAATTAAGATCGTATTCTGGTTCGTTCAAGAGAAGAAGATGAAGTACAATATGTGTTTTTATGTAATACAATTTGTTATATTTCCGGATTAGACACCCAGCCCAGTTGGATGGGCTGGGTGCAAATCATAACAGAGGTCGCAGGTTCGAGACTGGTTGTATGCGTCCGGTTCAAACCAGTATAAACCTTTTTAAATTTAATTAAATTTGATGGAACCTAAAATGTGTATAAGTATAATTAAAATCCAGATTCTTTTAGGTTAGACACGTAGCTCAGTTGGAAGAGCTGCGTGCACACAACCAAGAGGTCACGAGTTCGAGCCTCACCACACGCATACTTAAAATCGAATAATCCGGTTGACTGACAAGCCTGTCAGTCTGACAGATTCTTTTTATATATTATTTTCTTTTATTTTATTTTATTCTTATTCTGCTTTAATGTTTACTTTATTTTGGCCTATTAATTTAAATCAATTAAAAATATATATTTTTCCAAGGGTTAATATATCATTAAAACTCACAAAAAATAAACCTAAACAAAAGATTATAACCTAAATAAAAGTTTATTTACCGAGTTATCACGTTATTATTATAGGTTAGTACGTCTTTGTCGGTTAAATCCGTAACTCGTGCGCTCTCATTACCACTCAAGAATACGCACCCAATGTGAGTGAATCTCTACAAAATCCCCGTTTTAATCACGTTTTGGGGTGTATCATGTGTCGTATCATTTCTTTATTTTATTTAACACTTGTGCTAATATCATTTCGTGATCAAATGTGTATTGTTTGTAGTGTGGTTTATATGTGGATACATTTTATCATTTCAGTGCACTCATTTCATTAGGCCCATCAGTTCCTCGTGGGATACGGGTTGAGCATCAGGTGCCTCATTAGATCGGCTCCGTTCGATTGAGCCTTGATCTCAGATACATCATCATTCATGTCATATATTCATTCAATGTGATTTGTGATTTGTTACATTATACATTTGTTCACATGTGATTATGCACAATCTTATTTAAACAACGATAAAATTGATTTACTTAAATGTTTTATCAAGGTTCACTCGCCAACTTTTGTTGACCCAAAAATTTCCTCTGTTTTACGCATGATACAGGTGATCAAGTTGAGGAAAGAAACACCTAGGATGGCCTAGAAGAATAATCAAGTTATTTCGTTGGAACAAGCATTTAGATTATTATTTGTGTTTGTATGAAATTTTGTTGGATATTTGAATTTTAATTTGAATTTAATAAATATGAAACTTGTTTGTAAATATCATGAGCTTTGGTGATAACCCAATCATGCCCCGAATTTTATTCCGCTGTGGGTCGGGGTGTGATAGATTGGTATCAGAGCTTGTGACTATAGGGATATAGGATAGGTTATTAGACCTTTAGAGCCTATACTATAGTTGACTAGATTTAAATTGTTTACGTGATACATGCAAAAATTCATGATGTTTATATGTTTCATGTTTATATTCACACACAACATTATGCAAACATTCTCACAAGTACATGTTAATATGCAATGCTCATCATAAATCATACCCTCATATCATATCATATCTATGAAAGCACACACCTCACAATTTCACAATTTTCGTTATTTCTTTTCAAAGATTTTTGCAATGTTTTTCAAATCACATCAAAGTGAGTTTTCACGACGGTCATGTAGTAACCGGAAGGGTACGAGTACCGGTAGTCGGAACGTCCTGTCTAGGCTTGGCATTCGTATAAATCCAAAATAAAGGACCAGTTTGCCTACCTAGGGACTAACGATGAGAGTACGAAGGACCTATTAGGCCAAAGCATGCTATGCCAAACGTCGTGTGAACTAACCCCACTTTGAGTTGTCATTGTGTCCACACCTGGACACCCTCCGACCATACATCTCGCAATCATGTTTTACGATTTTCATTCGGGTGGTGCGAGTGTTAACCCGCCGACACCAATGTGAATCCTACCAAGCCCAATAGTCATGGGGGCCCACATGACTACACAGGCAATGGTATGGGGGACATTTGGAGGCCCAAACATGAGCAAGCCCAAGACATCCTATGGATGTAGTTAAATTATTTTCAATTATGTTGTTTTCATTCTTTTTACGACACATGACACCTAGGAAATTCTTGAACTCATAATCTCCATACGTATATTCCTGTAGATGTCTGCTAGGCAATTACGTGGAGGTAGAAGGTCAGGAAAGTCAAACGAACGCTTGGCCACGCAAATTGCTAAACAAATGGCCGCAGTGCTTCCTAACATCGTGCTACAAGTTCAGCAAGCCCTCACCGCTAATCCCATTAACCCTCCCAACCAAGAAGACCAAAGCGTCGCCAACCCTCCTCCCAAAACCCCTAAATGCACCTACAAACACTTCAAGTCTTGTGATCCTCCAAAATATGAAGGGACTGAAGGTGTCACCGCTCTCCTCCACTAGTTTGAGGAGATGGAAAACACCTTTCTCAATTGCGACTGTCCTGAGGACCGTAAGGTACGTTACGCGACTGGAAGATTGTTTGGGGTAGCCCTTACCTGGTGGAACACGCAAAAAGGAAAGCGAGGTGTAGACGATGCCATGGCCTTATCATGGGAAGAATTAAGAGAGGTCATGAAAGACGTTTTTGCCCTAGAAGCGAGATCAAGAAGCTTGAAGATGAATTCTATGCTCTAAAGCAAAAAGAAGGGGATCACACCTCCTACAACAAGAGGTTTATTGAGTTGAACCAAATGGTTCCCAATCTGTTCACCCCATTATACCGCTTAATTGAACACTACATTCGAGGCCTCCCCTCGAAAATCCAAGATTCGGTTTTAAGCACTTCGCCTGCAACACTCGAAGCAGCAATGGAGTTAGCTACGGAACTCACTGAAAATCGCATTCGAAATGGCAATTTTAAAGATGAGAAGAAGAAAACACCCATTGAGACCCCAATTCCAAACCATTAAGGTTCATCCTCGAAGTTTGCTGGTAAGAAGAAGCGAAATGGCGAAAACTTCGCTGTCACCCAAACCAACCCTCCCATCACTACTGCTCCAATCACGCAAGTCGCCCCTCCAGCCGTACCATTCAAAAGGCCATACACTGGCCCACACCCAAAGTGTAACCGTTGCCAATACCATCACCCTCCTGAAAACCCTTACCAACATTGCACAAGTTATAGCCGTGCGGGTCACACTATCCAAACCTGTCGTACCCTTCAGCGATCGAACCGCAGTCAACCTCCAACCCAAACCCAAAATCAAATGGTGGGCCAAGCCCAACAACCCTTACTTCTACCACCTGCACAACTCGCAGCCCAACCTTACTACCAACCCAACTACCCCATGATGCAATCCATGCGAGCCTGTTTCAATTGTGGGGACCCAAACCACTTCAGGAATACTTGCCCACACCTGGTGAACATCATCCATGCCCAAGCTCAAGCAAACCCGGTAAACCAAGCTAACCGAACTCCTCCACCTGCTAGAGGAAGAGCTTTCAATATCAACGCTAACCAAGCCAGGACTGGTAACAATGTGGTCAACGGTACGTTTCTCGTAAATGGTAGTTATGCATCCATATTATTCGATACTGGTGCGGATAAGAGCTTTGTTTCTTTAGAATTCGAATCTATTCTCGACCAACCTCGTGATAATCTCGTTGAATCTCTGACGGTGGAAGTTTCTGACGGAAAACCCACTTCATTAAATTCCATTATACGCGATTGTACTCTCACCCTAAATGATCACAACTTTTCAATTGATCTCATTCCTATGAAATTGGGAAGTTTCGATGTTACATCGGCATGGACTGGCTCAGCCAGCATCACGCTAAGTGGTGTGCCATGAAAAGTTCATTCGTATTCCTCTCGCCGACGGTCAGACACTACGCATCTTTGGAGAAACTCCTTCGAAAGGGCTCAATGTCCTGCCTTCAAGCCCAAAGTTATCTTCGCAAAAATTACTTCGCATTTCTAGCTCACGTCGTCAAGAAGGAAGGAAAGGAAAGGAAGCTCGAAGATATTCTAATTGTGAAAGAATTCCCGCAAGTTTTTCCCGACGACGTTTCAGGACTTCCTCCTGTGCGAGAAGTCGAATTTCGAATAGATCTTGTGCCTGGTGCTACACCGGTCTCAAAATCTCCCTATAGGTTAGCCCCATCCGAGATGCAAGAGTTGCTAGTCAACTGCAAGAGCTGACTGACAAAGGATTCATACGTCCTAGCTCATCGCCTTGGGGTGCGCCTGTTCTTTTTGTGAGGAAGAAAGATGGAACGTTTCGCATGTGCATTCATTATAGAGAACTCAACAAGTTGACGGTTAAGAATCGCTATCCACAGCCTCGTATTGATGACCTTCTAGACCAACTTCAAGGCGCCACCTGTTTTTCCAAAAATCGACCTTCGTTCTGGTTATCATCAGCTTAGAGTGCGCGAAGAAGATATTCAAAAACTGCCTTTCGAACTCGTTATGGTCATTACGAGTTCATGGTTATGCCCTTCGGTTTAACCAACGCCCCCGCTGTCTTCATGGATTTGATGAATAAGGTATGCAAACCCTATCTCGACCGCTTCGTCATAGTCTTCATCGACGACATTCTTATCTACTCCAAGTCAAAATCCGATCATGAGCGACACCTTCGACTCATTCTTACACTCTTAAGGACCGAAAAGCTTTACGCTAAGTTCTCAAAATGCGAATTCTGGTTAAAAGAAGTACAATTCCTTGGTCATGTCGTCAATGACAAAGGGATTCATGTCGATCCTTCGAAAATCAAAGCAGTACAAGAATGGCATAGTCTTCATCGACGACATTCTTATCTACTCCAAGTCAAAATCCGATCATGAGCGACACCTTCGACTCATTCTTACACTCTTAAGGACCGAAAAGCTTTACGCTAAGTTCTCAAAATGCGAATTCTGGTTAAAAGAAGTACAATTCCTTGGTCATGTCGTCAATGACAAAGGGATTCATGTCGATCCTTCGAAAATCAAGGCATACAAGAATGGCAAGCGCCACGCACCCCTACCGAAGTTAGGTCATTTCTTTGCTTGGCTGGTTATTACCGATGCTTCATTGCCAATTTTTCCGTATCGCCGTTCCGCTCACGGCCTTGACTCACAAGAGAAAACCCTTCATTTGGGGACCTAAGCAAGAGGAGCCTTCCAAACTTAAAGCAATGACTTTGTGACGCACCTATCCTTACACTCCCTGAGGGTTGCGATGACTTTGTGGTTTATTGCGACGCATCAGGGCAAGGTCTAGGCTGTGTATTGATGCAAAGAGGAAAGGTGATATCCTATGCCTCTAGGAAACTCAAAGTTCTTGAGAAAAATTACACCACCCACGACCTGGAACTTGGAGCCGTTGTGTTCGCTCTCAAGATATGGAGACATTATCCTTACGGCACCAAGTGTGAAATATACATTGACCACAAGAGTCTCCAGCATATCTTCAATCAAAAAGAGTTGAATATGAGGCAACGAAGATGGGTCGAACTACTCAACGATTACGACTGCGAGATTCGGTATCATCCTGGCAAGGCAAACGTGGTGCCTGATGTGCTCAGTCGAAAGGGATATGCGAACTCTATTCGTCTTCTATTTCGCAAATCATAACCGACATCAAAGATCAAATATGGGCAGCTCAACATATCTCTGTAACGGAAAATGACGTACGCGATGAGCTGTCATGTGGAGCTGAACTCAAAATTGAAACCAAATCCGACTGTATTCTATACTATTTAAACTGCATATGGATTCCCGATCGCGACAACCTTCTTGATTTCCTCCTGAATGAGGCACACAAAACACGATACTCTGTACACCCAGGAGCGATAAGATGTATCAAGACCTACAATACACCTACTGGTGGCCTGGCATGAAAAAGGATATCGCCGTTTTTGTTTCCAAGTGCCTTACATGTTCCAAAGTGAAAGCTGAACATCAAAGACCTTCAGGACTTCTAGTCCAACCCGAAATACCTGTATGTAAGTGGGAAAACATAACCATGGACATCATTACCGGGTTACCTCGCACCTCCAGTGGGTATGACACCATATGGGTAATCATTGATCGTCTCACGAAATCAGCTCATTTCATTCCGTTCGTGAGGACTTCAAGAACGAGAAGTTAGCTCGTATCTACATCAGCGAGATCGTAAGCCGTCATGGTGTACCATTAAGCATCGTTTCAGACCGTGATGGTCGTTTCACTTGGCGAGCCGTACAAACTGCTTTGGGTACACGCTTAGACCTCAGTACCGCCTTTCACCCTCAGACTGATGGTCAATCCGAGCGCGTCATCCAAACCCTTTAAGACATGCTTCGAGCATGTGTCATAGACTTCAAAGGGAACTGGGACGCTCATCCACCGTTAGTCGAGTTTTGTACAACAATAGCTATCATTCAAGTATCGGTATGGTTCCTTTCGAAGCTTTATATGGTCGTAAATGCCGATCTCCAGTATGTTGGCACGAAATTGGTGAAGCGCAAATCACCGGACCTGAATTGATTCAAGAAACAACCAACAAAATCCTTCAAATTCGAAACAATCTTCTAGGGCTCAAATTCGTCAAAAGAGTTATGCTGACAAACAACGAAAGCCCTTGGAGTTTTGTGTTGGTGATCAAGTACTTTTGAAAGTATCACCGTGGAAGGGAGTGGTTCGTTTTGGCCAAAAGGGCAAGCTAGCACCACACTACGTAGGACCTTTCAAGATACTCGAAAGAGTAGGACCTGTAGCCTACAAGCTTGACCTACCAGAAGAACTCAACAGAATACATCCCACGTTCCACGTATTAAACTTGAAAAAGTGACTCGCCGACGAAAACCTACATATCCCTCTAGAAGACATCCAAGTCGACGAATCAATGCACTTCGTTGAAAGACCAGTGGAAATCATGGATTTCGGTGAGAAGCATTTAAGGCAAAGTCGTATTCCAATCGTCAGGGTGCGTTGGGAGTCAAAACGAGGACCCGAGTTTACTTGGGAACGTGAAGACTCAACGCGCGAAAATACCCGCATCTCTTTCCGGTTACCACTACTACTTAAATTTCGGGAAGAAATAAGGGGATACTGTAACATTTGTGTAAATCGGGTTTCGAAAACCTGCCCCAATTTATCAATCGAAGTATATTTTATATTACGTCGTGTTATTATTTTGTTTGTTTACAATAATACATATATAATAAATAATAATCAATGTTTAAAATAAGATAATATAATTAAATAATAAATATTCATAAAAAATATAAAGAAGGTTTAATAAAAAAAATAATTAAAAGAGATAGGTGGAACCGGGAATCGAACCCGGGTTCCCCGGGTAAAACACACACCACCTACACCACTACGCTGCACACACTAATGGTGCCATGTTTAGAATCTTTTTCCTTATATATCCACGCTAAGAGGAACCTGCAACACCTGCGGATTCCCCCTCGCCGGAAATCTACGCGGTCACAGCTGTCCGAGCCTTTATTTTGGTAAATTCCTTTGATTGATCGCTGGCAATCAACTCAAGATCCTGGTAACCGAGCCTCAAAACATCCCTATAAATACTAGTCGATTCCCTCAGCCAAAACTCGCTCATTTCTTCTGTTTCCTCTCTAAAATCCCAGTTGTCGGAAAGTTTTGTTCAACCAGAGAACCACCAAGCCGTCGGAACCCCCCCCCCCCCCCCCGATCACCAGCAGTCGCAGTCCGTCACCGGATTCGACTCGCCGAAAGATCCCTGCTAACCGGTAACGGTTTCCTGCACTTTATTCTTCTTTTATATACATATGCTAATCACTTCAGTATAATAACCGAATTTAAATTGAAATTTAAAATTGAGATCGTATTCTGGTTCGTTCAAGGGAAGAAGATGAAGTCCAGTATGTGTTTTTATGTAATACAATTTGTTATATTTCCGGGTTAGACACTCAGCCCAGTTGGATGGGCTGGGTGCAAATCATAACAGAGGTCGCAGGTTCGAGACTAGTTGTATGCGTCCGGTTCAAACCAGTATAAACCTTTTTAAATTTAATTAAATTTGATGGAACCTAAAATGTGTATAAGTATAATTAAAATCCAGATTCTTTCAGGTTAGACACGTAGCTCAGTTGGAAGAGTTGCGTGCACGCAACCAAGAGGTCACGAGTTCGAGCCTCACCACACGCATACTTAAAATCGAATAATCCGGTTGACTGACAAGCCTGTCAGTCTGACAGATTCTTTTTATATATTATTTTCTTTTATTTTATTTTATTCTTATTTTGCTTTAATGTTTACTTTATTTTGGCCTATTAATTTAAATCAATTAAAAATATATATTTTTCCAAAGGTTAATATATCATTAAAACTCACAAAAAATACACCTAAACAAAAGATTATAACATAACTAAAAGTTATTTACCGAGTTTTCACGTTATTATTATAGGTTAGTACGTCTTTGTCGGTTAAATCCGCAACTCATGCGCTCTCATTACCACTCAAGAATACGCACCAATGTGAGTGAATCTCTACAAATTCCCCATTTAATCACATGTGTCGTATCATTTCTTTATTTTATTTAACACTTGTGCTAATATCATTTCGTGATCAAATGTGTATTGTTTTTAGTGTTGTTTATATGTGGATACATTTTATCATTTCAGTGCACTCATTTCATTAGGCCCATCAATTCTCGTGGGATACGGGTTGAGCATCAGGTGCCTCATTAGATCGGCTCCGTTCGATTGAGCCTTGATCTCAGATACATCATCATTCATGTCATATATTCATTCAATGTGGTTTGTAAATTTGTTACATTATACATTTGTTCACATGTGATTATGCACAATCTTATTTAACCAACGATAAAATTGATTTACTTAAATGTTTTATCAAGGTTCACTCGTCAACTTTTGTTGACCAAAAAATTTCCTCTGTTTTACGCATGATACAGGTGATCAAGTTGAGGAAAGAAACACCTAGGATGGCCTAGAAGAATAATCAAGTTATTTCGTTGGAACAAGCATTTAGATTATTATTTGTGTTGTATGAAATTTTGTTGGATATTTGAATTTTAATTTGAATTTAATAAATATGAAACTTGTTAGTAAATATCATGAGCTTTGGTGATAACCCAATCATGCCCCGGCTTTTATTCCGCTGCGGGTCGGGGTGTGACAGCAACGGCCTTGGAGTTCTTACTCATCCTCTCTAAGAATTCCCAATCATCTTCCTCGTGGTTGTTCAACAACATACCGTTACTTGCCGATTGCAAGTACTTATGATCTTCCGCTTCTAATCCCCGCACGAAATACTTTAACAATTACCATCTAGGATTTTGATGGTGAGGGCATTTTCGAACCAGCTCATTGAAACGAGTGAGGGCCTCATGTAACAACTCACCCGGTAACTGACGAAACAACCGAATCTCATCCCGTGCATCATCCGTCTTTGTTATCGAATAGTATTCTTCAATAAATACTTGTTGCATTTATGCCCAAGTACGAATGCTATTTGCCTGAAGAGTGAGGAACCACTGCTTAGCCTTGTCCTTTAACAAGAATTGAAATAGCCTTAGCTTCACTTCCTCTATCTCGAAATTGTGACTCCTATCGTGCCACATATAGCGGAGAATTCCGCCAAGTGAGTGTATGGTTCGTCATTCGTCCTACCATTGAAGTACGGTAGGATGTTAATGTAATTGGGCTTGCACTCGTATGATCGCCTCCCTCGAGGTGTAGGCACAATAGGTGAGTCATTTTCGGTGACCACCGGTCTAAAGCGCCCATTAACACCTCTTGGGGCTTGTTGATTTGGTTGACGTCATGAACCGTTAACCTTTTGATTCACCAGCCGATTATTGCCCCTTCGATTACCACCTTGGTTACCGCCTCCAAAGAATTGCGGAATCCGGTTACGGTTGACATTATGATTATTGTTATAATTACCGTCATCCCGGTTCCGTTGATTGTGGTTTCGTGGTTGACAGTTGTTTCCGTAGCCATCACCTCGACCATAATCATACCCGTATCCATCGTCATTCCTCACAAAGTTGGCATTTTGATAGCCACCCTCTTCATACTCAAAACCCCAAGCATGATAAAAATTGCATTCATTCTCATTCCCCCAAGCGTCATCTTCAACCCGATCATTATAGTTCCCTCCATCGTCCGAGTATTCCGAGTGAATACTCACATGTTCTGGTAATTGGTAACCGGATACGCTATACGGTGCATCATTGGGAATATTGTTCCTCAAATCATCAAGATTGAGGAATCGGTCTTCATTCGCAGGATTGTCTGATTCGGGTTAACTCCACGGTTGGCGTTAACATTTCGGTTCTTGTGGTTGGGTGGTAATGGGTTTTGTCGGTTTTGGTTTTGAGAAGGAGGTGTGGGTGTACGTTGGCTATTAGTTTAGTTTCGGCCACGATTTGGAATGGTGGTGTTGGTGGTCTCGAATTATTACCACCCCCCGATTGGTTGTTTTGGACATTTTGGTTTTGGGGTTGGTAATCATGGTATTGGTGTTGGTTGTTGGGTTGGTTGGATTTTGATGATTTATTGAAATGGGTCCAAAGGATGGTGTAGGTGGTGAATTGGTATTGGGTGGATTAGAGACAAGAGTTGCCTCTAATCGGTTGGCTAGGTTCCTTCTAACAACCCGCTCGATCTCCGGCTTGAACACTAACGGTGAAGTCCACTCGGAGTTCCGTGTATCGATGCACTACCTGTAACCTGCACAAGTAACACACTCGCATAACATAAAAGCGGAAACAATAAAAATAACACAAGCAATTAAACAGTTAATCACTAAATCAAACAAATCCATGGATACAAAGCGCACGAACTCCTCGGCAACGGCGCCAAAAATTTGATCAGAGTGTCGCACCTTGGTCAAAGATAATATTTATAGTCCCAAATTACCCTTAACAATGTGTTAGTGGTAGTAAGGGTCGAACCACAAAGAGTTTGTGGTTTGTGATAGATGCGATTAATTTTAAAGGTTGTCATAATTTATGAAGCTTGCTATGTTGTTTAAGTGGAATGATTATTTGATTGAAAGAGATATCGGATTTAACTGACAATGTTTGTTTGCAATTATTAGACTACGAAAGCTTAAACAATTGAAATTTTCACGAAAACTTGATTGAATGGTTGTAAGCAATAACTTGGAACAGGGTTCACACCCCATTCAACAATTGTCGGACCTAGGGTTATTACACGTTTTAACTTAGTTTAATCGAATTAGTTCATCAACAGTTTAGAATCACAAGGCTTAGGTGCGAATTGCTATCGACGTTATAGACAACGGACCGCAATGTACTTCGTTACCTTGGACAAACAAACCCTATCAAAAGACAAGGCATAAATACACATATTCATTTCACGAAGTCAAATTTCATAACTCACTTAACAATTCGTAAATTCAATACAAACGTAAGACAATTATCCAATGATTCAATGCAATTCAATTAGTCACAAACCAAATACTAAATAAGTAGCAAACCCTAGAATTCCTTACAAAAGTTTACACCAGGTGAAACCCGAAGAGATTAGCCGCTCATGGTGAACGAAACACGATCACCAGATGATTTTAGCTTGATCACAAACATCTTGAAGCCTTGATGATGGTAGTGATAAGGATTAGGGTTTGTAGTAGATGATGAGGAACAATGGATTGGTGGAATGATGGAGAAGATGATGATTAGGGTTAAGGAAGTGAGGATGGATGATGAATTCGGATGATGATGATGAATTGGATGGATTGGAATTGATGTTGGATGTGTTCTTGGCTCCAAGAAGGGTTTCAAAACTCAGAAATCCCGTAACTCCTTGGAAAATGGTCAACCCACATGATATAACCCGTCCCCAAACAAGTTTCAGCGTTAGACATATGGGAGGGGCGTCGCCGATGGCCAAGGAGGGCGTCGCCAACGGCCCCTAGTTTTTCTGATTTTCTCCGACGCTCTAATCCACTGCCTACGAACAATTTTTGCCGATGAACACATCTGGAGGGCGTCGCTGATGGCCAAGGGGGCGGTCGCCGACGGCCCCTCCAATCCTTGTTTTCCTGTTTTCCATTTCGCAATCCCGGTTAACCCGTTTTCCGCCCCGATGCTCTGGAAAGCTCCCGAATAGCTCCTAAACTCCGTAAACCTGTAAAACACAAATACAATCAAAAGTAGGCTATTTGAAACTAAAAGTTATGTAAAACATAAGCTTAAGCACAATAAGAACACCGGTTTTCGACCACGCATCAATCACCCCATCATGTTTGAATTTACATAACTAACTTTTTGCCTCATCATTGGATTTAACCTAGTAGAATCACCTTATAATTCAGTAGAATTACCTCTTACGTTCTTGAACAAATATTTATAGAATTTGTTAGTGCAAGAACATCGCCTAATGTCAAATGTTGACAACTCCACCCCAATATGGTTATAACCTTCAAGTGCATATACATACACAAACTTCAAGATCTTCGAAGATTTTGAACAAGAGTTGATCTCCCATGAGTTTCATTGCATAACTTCACATTCCCAATGATAATAACTTATCTCAAGTTTTAAACTCATGCTTAAAGTCTTTTTTAACACGTTGATAAAACTTTTTAAAACTGTCCATCACACAACATACGCTTCCATCTAAATCAACTATCAACTGTTAGTGTGAATCTTCGACTTGTGTCATTAGCTATGTTATAAATGAACCCACATCAAGAACCCTGTTATCCTAGCTAATCACCATGTTTTTTACTATAGCTTTCACCACTTGTTACAACCTAATCCTCAGAACTCATCCTAAAAGATTAATTTAGTGGGTAAGAGAGTCTATTTGGTCTATAAACCACACAATTGTTGCTCATGCAAGCAATGTGAGACAAGTTTCATACCTTGCAATGGTTTCAGTTCATAATATTCGACCATCCTTAAGGGCCAACTTCCTCGTTGGTCACGAGAACATTGGTCCCAGCTGGTTCTCTCCATGCCACCACTTTGAGTTTAGCTTATAATGTCACTGTTACAACCCAAACATGAGAACTCATTCAAAAAGACTAGTCTGGTGGGTGAGGAAGCCTATTTAGTCTACAAACCCTACATTTGTTGCACATACAATTGATGTGGGACACATTTAATACCTTGTAATGGTTTCAATCCGTAAGACCACCACCCAGAATACATGTTAGCATGAAATTGCCACACTTGCCTTTCTTTGAATCCGCGTGCTTTAATACCACTTGTCGTGAACTTGTCTTCCCAAAATTTTGTGTGCCAAATAGTTTATATCAAGTTTAGCCTTCATCCTAATACTCCGGCAATTTCGAGGACGTATAAAGGAAAGCAAGATTATGTAGGTATAGAAAACTTTATATTACCTTTAAGTTGCTTTAGGGGTATCTTGTGCAAGGGGTCCCCATATTTATAATTGCGATCCTATCATAGCCAACTAAATGCTCCATACAATATAAGAATTCTGTCTATAATTATAAAGATAGGTCGGCCCAGCCAGGCCCAGAGGATAGTGGGGTGGGCAATCGCCTAGAGCTTGCTCTCTCTGAGCCAATTATATATATATATATATATATATATATATATATATATATTATATATATATATATATATTAATTGTGTATATTTTAGTGGCTTTTTTCATTTATTTTATGTTTTATAGTATATAAATATGTATTAATTCAAATATATTTATTTTTCTTTTCAACATTGAGTTATTGAATTCATATGGTCGTTTTTTTATCACCCTGCTCCAAATTTTTTTAAGGATTATTGGGAATGGTTGTGATGAGAGGCGTAGAGTGCTTCATAATCCTTTTATGGTCTCCAACGTCCCAAAATCCAAGTATAACTATTAAAATTTTAATGTGTCATGACACTACATTTTACTTATATTTTCTATCTAATATAATATTTTTCTACTAAATATAATCAGGTAATTTATATTAATCTTTTCTTGATGAATTGAATGTATAGATTCATTTTCAAAATTTATTTTTCAGATGAGAAAAATGTCTAGATGGTCTATGTGGTTTCGTGAAATATCATCTATAGTCCTCATCTTTCTTGAATTAAATTCTTGATTTCCAACATTTGTACACTCGTTTCTTGGATAGCCTCCAATGTGAATGAGAGTTACTTTTTAGTATTAAGTGCATATGAATTGACTAAAATGTTCTTATTATAAAAAAACTAAATTAAAACACTAAAAGATAAACTCAAATTACATCAAATTTATATTATTATATTTAAATATAATTTCACTTAATTCTAATATAATTAGTTAATAGTAAAGAGAAGCGGAAAAACTATTAATTAAGAGGAGAGAGACTGGGAAAATAAGATTGAGGAGACACCATGGAGTGACCCTGTCTTCAAACATTTTTATTAATTATATAGTATAGATATCGATATAGATTATAAAAAAACGGTTATTATTTTCAGATATTTAAAAGTGCAGTTGGATATATATGGTATATTTGGCACTTGATTAGGATGTCAATGAATTGATATTTTATTTTGTTAAAATTTGAAAGTTATTTTGCATTTGGTTGAACTTGATTTTGGTTTGTAATGTATTAGGTTAAACTTTTTTTATATGTTCTTTTAATGATATTTTCGACTATTGAATTTTGAAAGTTATGTATTAAATTTTGTATTTAAATTTTAGCCTAACCAAGCTAGCCGAACTAGCCCAGTTAAAAAGCAAGTTGAGCTCGATCATAGATCTTCAGCTTGGTTTATATCGAGTCGAGCCCTAGCGTGCATTGACTCGACTTAACTCGTGAACAACCCTAGCTCGCATCAACTTCAAGGCCTTCCAAGCTTTTAAGACGAGATAAACTCATGCATTTCATTCCATAACTTCATATTCCTACTAATAGCAATTTGTCTGAAGTGATATAGTTCATGTGTGAAGTCTTTGCACATTCACACTCATAAAGTTGTCCTTTAGATTCACAACATACAATCCTAACGAATCATTGGTGTGAATCTTAGATTTCCCTTTAATATATGTGTGTTCGGTATTAATTTAAATAAAAAAAAATAATTCAACTCAATTCAAATTTATTATCAATCTTTGAATTCAGTTTTCAAATATTTGAGTTCGATTCGATTTGAATTCAAGTAAAGCAACCAAATACGGATTTATAATTCTCAATTTGAAGTCAAATCGTACACATATATTTTTTCATATCTATATATACATGAATATATGGTGAGGTTATGCTACAAAGTGTGTGTTTTTCTAAAAAATGTGTAAGAGGTGATCATAACCATCAGATTAGGGTAATTGATGGATGATATTAAAAAGTGCTAAAATGAAAATACATGTTTTAATTAAATTGATTTATTTATATCTTGGATTAAGGGTATAAATTCAGCATGACTTAAATTTAGGAAGCCACATGCAAGTCCCCCCCCCCCCCCCCCCCTTTTAACATCAATAACTTTTTATAAGTATTTTTTTAAATTACAGCATAATAATAAACGTTTTTTTTAATTTTCAGATATGACTACCATATTGCTATGTATATACTTTACATTTCAAGTAGGTCTTTTTAATCCATTGTGTTTTTGGTTATGTTTATACAATGGTATTTTATTTGCAAGTAACAAAAAGTTCATTGTATGGTGTTTTATTTATAACTAGTACATCTTATTTTATTTTGTGACTAACAAAGGGTGCATGGTGTTTTATATTACAGATACATGAATTGTCTAAAAACTCTTATGTCCTTTACCCTAGTAATTAAGAATTGCTATATGTTACTCTTATGACTTCTTACATTTTTTTAAAAAAAAAATAGGCTTTTAACCCAACTCCTACCATATATATACATAAAAAAATCTTCAAAGTTTAAACCAAACTATAAAAGCCTTATAAACACTTTATATTAGTTTTAAGGTGGTTGCAAGGTGTCTTGAGCAAGGTGGCCACCCATATTTATAACGCGATCCTACCATGGAATATCAATCAAGAATGTTCATATTCCATACTATATCTTCAAAGTAGTCTTTGTCCCATGTTGTTCTTAAGATCATATCAATAATATTCCATGCCATCTTTAATCACCATAATTAAAAAGTGTCCTAGACTTTTCATGAGGTAGGGCGAGGCACCTATGCGGGTACGTTGTTAGGGTTTGAACCCGCGCTACAACACCATCGCCACCCTCACGGGTAGGAGGGTTGTTTATGGGGTACATCTGTGACAAATGGCAAATAACCGGTAATTCCGTACAATTTAATCACTAATTTTGCTTTATAATCTCATGCATATTATCGTAATTTAATTGCACAACTGAGTCGTACGTCATTAGGGCAAGTAAATCTGGTCATAACATGAACTGGTTTCCGTTACGACGTGAAACAAACCAAAACAATATCCTAAAAGTGTTGGTAGAAAGTGTTGGGCGCACTAATTGAAGTGACACTAACTGTGTCGGTAAATCCGCTAAAAGAATCAGAACAAGAAATAACGGCATGTTAATGCCATAACTGAGTCCATATATAAATGAAAACACTTATTTGAGAACAACTATTACAAGAATACATAACTTTCCGGTACAACGCCTAAATTGGAAAATTTTCTGTTTCGACCAAAAAGACGACAAATGTCGGTTTGTCCGCAAGACTAATTCGGAGGATTCAGGATGTAAGAATAAGAATAAAAAAATGTTAATCATCCTAAAACAATGTGGGAATAGCAAGAATGCACAAAAGACATCGTTTCTGGTCATTCGACAAACATTGCACAATTCGACCAGAAGGCGACCGATTGGCGAAACGACGAATAATTTAGTGGCCGATAGCCTCAACCGGGCATCTAGCGAACTAGTTAAGCCTCATTTAGAACTCTGAATCCATTCAACTAACATGAGGTCACGGAAACACAACTTTCGGAAAAGTTCGACGGCGGAACATAAAAGTGCCGATATCGATGAACGATCGAATGAAAGACATTTCGGCCATCCTAGCTCATCGTACATTCGTCTAGCGAACTAGTTATACATATTTTTAGGTCAGAATTGCACTAAGTAGACACCATAACAATTGTGGTGATCGAAAACAAAAGCTTCCGACACTAAATAAATAAGTTCGTTTATTAGCGATTATTGCGACGATGAGCGATCCAACGATATTTCCGTCATCCGAAACTTATATTGGAGGACTAAGTGGATAAATTAGCATGTAATAACACACAAAACCCTAATCTTATGCTAAGGATGCTAGATCATAACCCCTAATCACCGTAATTAATCAAATGACTAAAATATCTACATTTTAACATGTGTTAAAAAATAAGTTACAATTTACCCCCCCCCCCACCGCATATTGACGGTTCAAGTAGGCTCCATGCCCACTTGATTTTGTTGAAAAATGAGAGATTAGGAAGTATGGTCTTGATGGGTGATGATCTTGAATGAAAGACATGATATATACCATCATTCACAACAAATATCCATCATTTTCCTTCACAAATTTGCAACCATCTTCCCCTTGTTCTCTCTCTTGTTCACGGCCACCACCACCACATTTGCACCACCACTTGCCACCGTAAAACACCACATTTCATCCACTTTAAAGCCTAATCAAGATCACTAAAGAAGCTAGCAAGGATGAAGGATCATTAGGGCTTCTTAAGAGCTTCATATTTCTTCAAAAATCTTCAAGAACTTGTGCACCCTTTGTAAGCCAAAATCATCCATAATCTAGCTTATTTTTATGCTTAGATTATTAATGTACAAGTTGATCATCTTGAAAACGAAGAAAAGATAAACCAAAAACCCTAACTCACACCATAATAATAACACTAAATCTTGTTTATTTTGTGTTGATTATAGGTTTATATGGTAGTTAGTTGGCATGTTGAAGTTATTTATGTTAAAGTATGATATAAAAGTTGGATGATCTTGTATGGTTAAGTATAAAAATGAAGATTTAAACATGATAAGGTTTAAATCTAAACAAGAGCCTCAACTACATCATCCATGAAAAATACTACAACTTAAAGATAAATTTTATACATATGAATAATTTTTATAAGAAGTAAACATTTGTATTTAAGTTGTAACCATCTTAAAAATGTGTAGTAGTCAAAGGGTTAAATGTATGAACTTGATTAAATGACATGATAAAAATAGTGATTTGAAAGTGTTAATAAAGATTGAAAACCCTCTTGATTTAATAAAATATTTGACAATAAAAAGTCATGGATGATGATATTTTGATAATGTAGAATAAATATTAGATGGATTGTTGATGTTGATTATGAGCATAAACATGTTTTAAATTTGTTTTTGAAACGTGGAAAACGCCATAGTTTAGGGGAAACTATGGCGAAATTTTCCAAAAATCTAATCGCGATTAAGACATGATTAGTGGGGTGATTAGTGGGACAAAATGCGATTAGTAACTTAAATCGTCATTAAGTAGGCTCTAATGACAAGGGTTAAACCCTAAATGCCCAAGTGTTTAACAAAGCTATATATTATATATATATATATATATATATATAAATATAATATATATTATACACAAATATATATATTTTTACTTGGAAAATAATACAAGTATATACATTTGTTACCAATGAACTTGTATGAATACATATGTGTATTGTATGTGTATGTATTAGAAATTTAGGGTATTCACAACAAAATACCCAATCATATACAAAATACAAACACTTGAAATAATACAAAGTGTTGGTGGCTTAGCCAATATATTCTTGAAATGCATTGAAACAATAATCGGACAAACGAAACAATGCGAATGATAGACGAACATTCAAGATTACACCGTCGCGTCGACGACCAACAGGTGAATCGCCGGCACGAAAGGTCATGACGACAACGGGCGATTCTCGACGAAAACAAACACGCAATAAATGACGCCGACGACGAGTCTAAATATATTTAGACGTCTAACATATATATATATATATTAAATATATATATATATATCGAACAATCGGAAACTAAAAATATAAAAATGTTATAAGCATAAGACTTATAAAAATGGGCTTTGGTAAAATAAATGTGGGCTAAATTATAAAGATGTTAGGCAAGGCCCAATTCCATAATATTTATGGACAAGGCCCACAACAAATAAAACCCCAAAAGCATATAGAGCCATGATATAAATTACATGGGCTAGGCCCAAAGATATAAATTACATGGGCTAGGCCCAAGAATATAAATTACATGGGCTAGGCCGAAAAACACTTAAAACATGGGCTAGACCCAAAGACATAAATTACATGGGCTAGGCCAAAGACATAAATTACATGGGCTAGTCCTAATGACATAAAAACATGGGCTAGGCCCAAAGATATAAATTACATGGGCTAGGCCCAATGAAAGAAAACATGGGCAAGGCCCAATGGCACGCGTGCAAGGCACGAGGACATGTGAAGGGTAAGGCCAAGTTCACACACGATCTGAAGACAATAATATATATATATATATATATATATTAATATATAGAAATATATAAAAATACTAATCGAACAAACAAACTACCAACACTATGATAACATTTAAAAGTTATTCTGTCATAACAAAGAAATACATAACAAGAATTCAAGATGAACAACGAGTACAAGGACCATTGAGGCCTAGGTGTCTAATGAACTTAATACACATGTAGGTTACATACGTGTGCGGATACCGAACGATAAGAGTACGACTTGACGGAACGCAAAAACTATGAGTTCACGTCCCTCCTTTTTAATTATTTCAAAGTTTTTGTTTTAAATTATCGAGGGGAAATACATGTCATATAAAAAACAGTATGTTAGCTATGGGTTAGTTGATAACACGATCAAATGTACGTAAGTAGGATGATGACAATAGTAGCCATTAATCACTTAGTGATCAAGGTGCAAAAGAAGTAGATCTATTGAGTTTGAGACCCGCTCCACTCCTGGTTGGTATACCCTTCGGAGTGCTTTTGTGATCCCAATGATGTCAAAGTTTTCTCGGTTTGGTTACTTACTTATGACACATATATGTCAGGGTGCTCGCGACACACTGATAGATCCTTAGTAACTCATTGATGCTAATAACATACTCGGATTTCAATACAGGACTTCAAGGATGACATTTTGATACGAAAACATTTAACTACATGAACTCGCCAACTTTATGTTGACTTTTTAAAATTACATGTATTTCAGGACGCAAGGCATGAGCTGGTGATATGATTCGGGTATGGGAATTTTCCAAGACAACGATGTACCACCTTTTGGAGGGTTTGACTTTTATATCCCAACTTCGTATGGGTATATAGGGGTCAAAGACTCAATATATCCCAACGATGTACCATGTACCACTCACGCCGCTGCCAGAGCCACACCCCCACCACCATCATCACCACTACCACCCCCACCATCATACACACCACCATCACCACCACCACTACCCCTATTACCATCACCGACCCCACCTTTTTACTGCCCATTTCACCACTCGTCATGCCCATCTGAGGCACGAGTGCAGGAGTTAGAGCAATTTCAGACAGACGCTACTAAGCGCATTTCTAGCCTCGAGGAGGAGATGGCTTACCATCGTAGTTTGTTTCCCTGATCACCATTTCCACCACCCCCTCCACCCCAGTAGCATGTTTGTGAATATCTTTTGGGGATCAGATGTACTTTTGATGATTTGGCTCATGAAGACATAGCCTTGAAGATCCCATCTTTTGGAAGACAACTTGATGATGTGAAGAAGCAATGTAGAAGAAAATTGTACTTTTGTAATGTAAAAACTTGTATTGACTAGGGTTGTGTACCCTAAGTCCTTTTTGGCTCTTCACGAACAAATTGTAACAAGTTGTCATTGTATAAAAGTGTATTTTCTTTATTTTACATTGTATTCTTTTATGTTATGGTTGATTATGTCATGATGTGGTGATATTGTGGTTGATGCATTGTGTCTGGTGATATTATGATTTATATCTTATGATGTGGCGACTACGTATGTGATGAGCTATGTGTATGATAACAATGGGTGTGCGTATAGCGTATACATATATTCATTTATTTATTTATTATGTACCGATGTGCTATTACATATATTTTCGGAAAAAAATATAAAAATAAATAAATAGTAATAATAACATGAAATTATTATTCGGCTAATTGTGAGCGACATGTTGTATTAGAAGACGATGCCGCCCCGCAGAAGAAGTTCAAACAATAACACCCTACAAACAACACAAGAGGAGCTGAATGAACGCATATCCAAGCCATTGCGCAGTACGAGGCTAATCGCTCGGAGCATAGCGGTGGTACCGGAGGTTCAACAGGAGTAAATCCTCCAACTGGTAATACACGGTTACTCATAAAACCGCAATGCACTCTCATCCATCTTATTCGTGCTATTTGGTTACTCATGCTTAAATGGTGTATCCTATGATTTCAGGTTGCACGTATAAGCGGTTTCTCGACTACAAACCTCTGAACTTCAATGGTACCGGAGGTGCTATAGCCTTCGTGCGTTGGACTGAGAAGACAGATTCAGTCACCCGAATGAGTAAGTGCCCGACTGGACTAAGAGTCACCTATGTTACTGACTCTTTGTGGATGGAGCTCTATCTTGGTGGAACCTTCAGGTCCAAACCAAGGGCGAGAGGAACTTAAAGAGATGATGAGAAAGAAGCATTGTTGAAGATCAGAAATTCAAAAGTTGGAGACAGAATTCTGGAATCTAAAAATGATTGGTTCAGACATTCTGGGTACATGCAGCGATTCCATGACTTATCCCGAGTGGTACCGTACTTAGTGGAGCCTGAATTTAAGCGAATTGAGAGGTACATTTGGGGACTTGCCCCCGAGATTCTGAGCCTGGTTACCTCTTCAAAACCCACTGAGATTGGTGAAGCGATTGATCTAGTTGTCAGCCTGACTGAGGAGGCTGTACGTCAGGGGAGGTTGCCTAAGTGTAGTGGGAACAAGAAAGAATCTATTGAGGAGACTACTGATTCCAACAAACGAAAATTTTCTCATTTCAATAAAGGCTCTCGAGGTAACAATAACAGTAACAAGAAACAAGCCGCGAGAGAGGTCATAGAAACTAAGGCATATGTTACCACTACCACAAACACTGCTGTTAAGAAATCCTATACTAGGGACGTATCGAAATGCCCCAAATGTCCTTTCCACCACTATGGGAGTGTCGAGGCCCTAAGTGTGGAAAATGTGGTAAATTTGGACATCGCACCGATGTGTGCCTGGGGACCAATATTAGAGAACAAGGTTGTTTTTGATGCGGAGACAAAGGGCATTTCAAGAAAGATTGCCCTAAAGCGAACCAAGAAAGAGGAAGAGTGTTTGTAACTGGAGCTAATGATGCTCGCCAGGATCCAAACATGGAAACCGGTACGTTCCCTATCAATGATCACTTTGCATCTACTCTTTTTGATACCGGGCAGATTTCAATTTTATTTCTAAAGATTTTAGAGATATACTTGGGGTAGCGTCGAGTAAATTAGAGATTCCATACTCGATTGAGCTAGCTAACGGGATATCAGTAGAATCGAAAGAAATAATAAAGAAATGTACGTTAGAATTAGGTGAACAAAAGTTTGATATAGATCTATTACCAGTTCAACTGGGTAGTTTTGATGTCGTTATTTGGATGGACTGGCTATCTAATAATCGAGCCGAAGGTATATGTCATGTGAAAATCATTCGCATCCCCTTATCTGACGGAGAACACTTGATAATTCACGGTGAGAAGCATGACACACCTCTACGAATCATAAACTGCATGAAGGCTCAGAAATGTTTGAAGAAGGGATGCATCGCTTTTCTTACCCATGTGGTGGATTAGAAGGCCGAGGAGCGCACGATTGAAGACATACCAGTAGTGAGGGAATATCCTAGGTCTTTCCAGAAGACTAGCCAGGCTACCTCCACAGCGAAAAGTCGAATTCGGTATTGATTTAGTGCCAGGAGCTGCACCTGTGGCAAAAGCTCCATATCGACTAGCGCCCTTGGAGATGCAGGAATTATCTACGCAGTTGCAAGAGTTTCTCGACAAAGGTTTCATAAGACCGAGTTTCTTGCCTTGGGGAGCTCCAGTGTTGTTCGTGAAAAAGAATGACGGAACCTTTCACTGTGCATCGACTACCGGGAACTAAACAAGTTAACTTACAAGAACCAGTACCCATTACCAAGAATCGATGATCTATTCGATCAGTTTCAAGGGTCGAGTTTTTACTCGAAAATTTATTTAAGATCTGGGTGTCATCAGTTGAGAATCCAAGTGGAAAGTATTCCTAAGACAGCATTTCGGACTCGCTACGGTCATTACGAGTTCCTTATTATGCCCTTTGGCCTAATGAACGCCCCTGCAGTATTCATGGATTTGATGAATCGGGTATGTAAGCCATACCTTGACAAGTTCGTGATCGTTTTTATAGATGACATACTGATATACTCACGAACCGAGAAAGAACACAGACAACACCTGAGAACTATTTTGGAGTTGCTAAAGAAGGAGCAATTATATGCCAAGTTCTTTCGCGAGGTACAATTTCTCGGCCATGTGGTGAACGAGAATGAAATACATGTTGACCCTTCAAAGATCGAGGCTATAAAGAACTGGACCACGGCAAGAACCCCCACGGAAATACGACAATTCCTAGGATTAGCGGGATATTACAGGATATTTATTGAGAACTTCTCCAAGGTTGCTCAGCCGCTAACCTCGCTTACCCATAAGGATAGAAAGTTCGATTGGGGAGAAAAGCAGGAATCAACGTTCCATGTAATAAAAGAGAAACTATGTAAAGCACCGGTACTATCACTCCCGGACGGCACCGAGACTTCGTGGTGTACTGTGATGCATCGCATCAAGGCTTGGGTTGCGTGTTAATGCAACTGTGAAAAAGTCATCGCGTACGCGTCACGCCAGTTGAAAGTTCATGAAAGGAATTATACCACACATGAACTAGAATTAGGCGTAGTGGAATTTGCCTTAAAGATATGGCGTCATTATTTATTTGGCACTAAGTGTACCATATTCATGGATCATAAAAGTCTTCAACACATATTCAACCAAAAAGAACTAAATATGCGCCAGCGACGTTGGATGGAACTGTTGAATGATTATGACTGTGAGATCAAGTACCACCCGGGCAAAGAAAATGTCGTAGCAGATGCTTTGAGCAGAAAAGAACGAGTCAAAACATTATGGGTGCGAGCTTTAGAAATGAGGATCCAGACGAACTTCACAACTCGAGTGCGCGAAGCACAACAAGATGCATTGAAACTAGAAAACTTTCCCAGCGGAATCCCTACAGGGAATGGAAAAACAATTGGAACCCAACAAGGATGGAACTTTATATTTCATGGGAAGGATCTGGATTCCCTATTATGGTGAGTTGCGAGACTTGGTGCTGGATGAAGCACAGAAGTCCAAGTACTCGATACACCCAGGATCGGATAAAATGTACCAGGATCTGAAGGAATATTATTGGTGGCCCAATCTCAAGGGAGATATTGAGACCTATGTTAGGAAATGCCTAACTTGTGCAAAGGTCAAGGCCGAATACCAAAAACCATCTGGGTTATTACAACAACCTGAGATCCCGGTTTGGAAGTGGGAACAAATATTAATGGATTTCATTACAAAATTACCACGGACCTCTCGAGGTCATGACATATTTGGGTTATCATTGATCGGCTAACGAAATCAGCTCACTTCTTACCCATTCGCGAGAAATACAGTACGGAGAAACTAGCTGAACTGTACCTGAAGGAAATTGTGGCACGGCCTGGTGTGCCAATCTCGATAATCTCTGATAGAGGTGGTCGCTTTGTGTCACGGATCTGACAATCATTTCAAAATTCGTTTGGAAAGGCGTAGCAAGATTCGGGAAGCGCGGAAAGCTCAACCCGAGATATATTGGACCTTTCGATATTCTGGCAAAGATTGTGTCACACCCCGACCCGCAGCGGAATAAGAGTCGGGGCATAATTGGGTTATCACTAAAGCTCATGATATTTACTAATATGTTTCATATTTATTAAAGTCAAAATTACATTCCCAAATATCCAAACATGTCCATACAATACAAAGAAAATAAACCAAACAAAACAATCCCAAACTCTAAATCATTTTATTCTTCTAGTCCAATCCTAAGTGTTTCTGGCTGCAGCTGGTTCACCTGTATCATGTGTAAAAATGGGGGTTTTTGGGTCAACATAAGTTGGCGAGTGAACCTTGTTAGATAGACATTTGTTATTGATTTTCTTGTTAGCTTATCAATGAAAAATTGTGCATAATCATAAATGAGCAAATGTAAATAATCAGGCAGTAGCAATTTGCAATCACAACTATAACATACATTAACATGTGATAGCATATATTAACATACCAACATCATACAATAAATAACATGAATGTAACTGTGCGATCAAGGCTCAATCAAACGGAGCCGATCTATTGCATGTACGGAAAATGAAAAATGTCTGTGCGATCAAGGCTCAATCAAACGGAGCCGATCGTATGTGGGCACGCCAGGTTCAGCTCATAATGTAATGGGGAACATGCTCAACGCTCATAATGTAATGGGGAGCGGTGGCCTATGAAATTGCATGTACTGAAATAATAAATTGCATCTAATAATAACCACACAAACAGTTGAAACAAGCTGAATACACAAGTTCATGATATGATGTATGCACAATGGTTTAAATATAGTATATAATACAAGACACATGATACACCCCAAAACGTGATTAAAACGGGGAATTTGTAAGATTCACTCACATTGGGTGCGTTTGAATGGAGATGATGAGATGCGCACGAGTCGGGAGAGTTGAACAACTAGAATTACTAACCTAAATAATGACGGAAAAATATAGTAAATGAGTGGATTTTATTAAGGATTTTTAATGGAATTTTTAGATATATTTTTGTGAGTTTAAGGCTATTTTCTATCTTTAAAAATATTATTTTTAAGTATTTTTAATTGATTTTTAAATTAAATTATATAAATAAAAATATTAAAAAAATTGTTTATTTTTGCGTTGACCGTTGACTTGTTGACCTGTTGACCGGTTCGGTCAGTGTGCAAGTATGCGCTGGGTGAGACTCGAACCCGAGACCTCCCGTACGCGTGCACGCAGCTCTACCAACTGAGCTACGTGTCTAACCCGAAATAATCTTATTTTTAATTATATTTATATACTAATTCGATTTATTCAAAATTCATTTGTTTTTAGAAAAAGATTTTAAATCATCGAACCGGTGCCGTTAACCAGACTGAACGCCTGACGTGCGACTTAGTGTTGCACACAGTCCACCGCTGGACTGTGTGTCTAACCTGGTTAATATCTCGGTTTTTATTATACTTAACAACTAACGGGATTAACCCGGTTCAGCTTTAATCAAAAAGGCATTTTATTACTTAGAGGGTGCGTGTATCAGGGATCGAACTGGTGACGTGTGGTATTATTTGCACACAGTCCACCGCTGGACTGTGTGTCTAACCTGTTCATTATATCGATTTTTATTAGTCTTATGTTATACTGCGTCTTCGTCTTCTTCGTTAATTTTACCCAGAAAAACCAAGTCCAACTGTTTTTTGACTGATTCATGTCATATTCGATTTTCAAACATTATAAGTAATTTAAAGGTAAAGAATGGAGAGAGTTTGGGGAAAAAGACGTACCAATCAGTGTTGTTCACAAATTCCGGCAGAGGTTCGTCGGTTCTGGAAGTGAACTCTGGCTGTTAAAATCAATTAACAGTTTTGTTCGATTATTTGTGAAGTTGAGGCACTTAATCAAAGTTTGACAGAAGTTTGAAAGATCATACCAGTTCTCGGTGTGTTTCCGGAAGTTTCAGAAGTTTTCCGGCGAAGGTAGGATTTTCGACAAACGTTGACTAGGATTGATTCTGATGATGGAGTTGTGTTAGTGACCGATTAATCACATGATTGAAACAGAAAGAGTCGAAGGAATTACCGTGTGGATGTGAGTCCCGGTTTTCCGGCGACTTGCAGAATTTTTCCGGCGAGTTGATTTAAGCTTCTCCGGTGGACTGTAAAGTTGCGGAAATGCAATTGAAGGTCTTGCAGAGTATTTTGAGTCGCAGGAGAGGTCTAAGATTGAAGTAATTCAGATTGTTGGATGGTTTCGGTTATAAAACCCATCATCATCCGAATTCAAGTCAATTCAAGTCTGAATTGATTAGAATTTGTCGGTTCATCGGTTATAAACCTGAATGTGCGATTAATCAAACGATTAGACGATTGAATTGCCGATTTCAGTTTCCAGTTGGCGCAACCGGTTTAACTGGGTTTGTGTATAAGAGTTATTTGTTTCCTAGAGATGACAGAAAACAACAAGTGGCGGAGTGGTGTGTTAAGTCTTTGGATTTAGGTTCCGGCTGACCCGGGTTCGAGTCCCGGCAGCAACATGTTATTTTATTTTGTTTTCACTTTTTAGCAAAAATATTTTTTATAGTTTAGTTTGTTTATTAATTATGTATCATTAAAAATCAAAATAACCATAAATACACAACCTGACATTTATAACTTGATATTCGATTACAAAACGGAGCGGGTTTTGGAAACCCGTTTTTGACAAATGTTACAGATTGGTACAGTGGCTTACAAGTTAAAACTGCCAAAGGAGCTCAATAATGTACACAACACAATTCTTGTGTCTAATCTGAAGAAAAGTCCAACTAATGACACAGTTATCATTTCAGCAGATGAGATTCATGTTGATGACAAATTACAACTCACCGAAGAACCAGTTGAAGTCATGGAATGGAAGGTCCAAAAGACAAGAAGAAGCCAAATCAAACTGGTGAAGGTTCGCTGAAATTCGCGTCACGTCCCGAGTATATGTGGGAGCGTTGAAGATCAAATCCAGTCAAAATACCCCCACCTGTTCGAGAAGACTCCTTGAGTGGATGCCTCAAGCTGAATTTCAGGACGAAATTCTTTTTAACAGGGGAGTATGTGACAAATGGCAAATAACCGGTAATTCCGTACAATTTAATCACTAATTTCGCTTTATAATCTCATGCATATTATCGTAATTTAATTGCACAATTGATTCGTACGTCATTAGGGCAAGTAAATTTGATCATAACATGTACTGGTTTCCGTTACGACGTAAAAAACAAACCAAAACAATGCCCTAAAAGTGTTGGTAGAAAGTATTAGGCGCACTAATTGCGGTGACACTAACTGTGTCGGTAAATCCGCTAAAATGAATCAGAACAATGAATAATGGCATGTTAATGCCATAACTGAGTCCACATATAAATGAAAACACTTATTTGAGAACAACTATTACAAGAATACATAACTTTCCGGTACAACGCCTAAATTGCAAAAAAATTGTCCGTTTCGACCAAAAAGGCGACAAATGTCAGTTTGTCCGCAAGACTAATTCCGAGGATTTCGGATGTAAGAATAAGAATAAAACAATGTTAATCATCCTAAAACAATGTGGGAATAGCAAGAATGCACAAAAGGCATCGTTTCCGGTCATTCGACAAACAGTGCACAATTCGACCAGAAGGCGATCGATTGGCGAAACGACGAATAAATTAATGGCCGATAACCTCATCCGAGCATCTAGCGAACTAGTTAACCCTCATTTGGAACTCAGAATCCATTCAACTAACATTAGGTCACGGAAACACAACTTTCGGAAAAGTTCGACGGCGGAACATAAAAGTGCCGATATCGATTGAATGATCGAACGAAAGACACTTTCGGCCATCCTAGCTCATCGTATATTCGTCTAGCAAACTAGTTATACATATTTTTAGGTCGGAATTGCACTAAGTAGACACCATAACAATTGTGGTGATCGAAAACAAAAGCTTCCGACACTAAATAAATAAGTTCGTTTATTAGCGATTATTGCGACGATGAGCGATCCAACGACATTTCTGTCATCCGAAACTTATATTGGAGGACTAAGTGGATAAATTAGCATGTAATAACACACTAAACCCTAAACTTATGCTAAGGATGCTACATCATAACCCCTAATCACCATACTTAATCAAATGACTAAAATATCTACATTTTAACATGTGTTAAAAATAAGTTACAATTTACCCCCCCCACCCCATATTGACGAGTTCAAGTAGGCCCCATGCCCACTTGATTTTGTTGAAAAATGAGAGATAAGGAAGTATGTTCTTGATGGGTGATGATCTTGAATGAAAGACATGATATATACCATCATTCACAACAAATATCCATCATTTTCCTTCACAAAATTTGCAACCATCTTCCCCTTGTTCTCTCTCTTGTTCACGGCCACCACCACCACATTTGCACCACTTGCCACCATAAAAACCACATTTCATCCACTTTAAAGCCTAATCAAGATCACTAAAGAAGCTAGCAAGGATGAAGGATCATTAGGGCTTCTTAAGCGCTTCATATTTCTTCAAAAATCATCAAGAACTTGTGCACCCTTTGTAAGCCAAAATCATCCATAATCTAGCTTATTTTTATGCTTAGATTATTAATGTACAAGTTGATCATCTTGAAAATGAAGAAAATATAAACCAAAAACCCTAACTCACACCATAATAATAACACTAAATCTTGTTTATTTTGTGTTGATTATAGGTTTATGGTAGTTAGTTGGCATGTTGAAGTTATTTATGTTAAAGTATGATATAAAAGTTGGATGATCTTGTATGGTTAAGTATAAAAATGAAGATTTAAACATGATAAGGTTTAAATCTAAACAAGAGCCTCAACTACATCATCCATGAAAAATACTACAACTTAAAGATAAATTTTATACATATGAATAATTTTTATAAGAAGTAAACATTTGTATTTAAGTTGTAACCATCTTAAAAATGTGTAGTAGTCAAAGGGTTAAATGTATGAACTTGATTAAATGACATGATAAAAATAGTGATTTGAAAGTGTTAATAAAGATTGAAAACCCTCTTGATTTAATAAAATATTTGACAATAAAAAGTCATGGATGATGATATTTAGATAATGTAGAATAAATATTAGATGGATTGTTGATGTTGATTATGAGCTTAAACATGTTTTAAATTTATTTTTGAAACGTGGAAAACGCCATAGTTTAGGGGAAACTATGGCGAAATTTTCTAAAAATCTAATCGCGATTAAGACATGATTAGTGGGGTGATTAGTGGGACTAAACGCGATTAGTAACTTAAATCGTCATTAAGTAGGCTCTAATGACAAGGGTTAAACCCTAAATACCGAAGTTTTTAACAAAATTATATATATATATATATATATATATAAGTAAAAATAAATACTTTTTACAAATATATATATTTTCACTTGGGAAATAATACAAGTATATACATTTGTTACCAATGAACTTGTATGAATACATATGTGTATTGTATGTTAGTATAGAAATTTAGGGTATTCACAACAGAATACCCAATCATATACAAAATACAAACACTTGAAATAATACAAACTGTTGGTGGCTTAGCCAATATATTCTTGAAATGTATCCAAACAATAATCGGACAAACGAAACAATGCGAATGATAGACAACATTCAAGATTACACCGTCGCGTCGACGACCAACAGGTGAATCGCCGGCACGAAAGGTCATGACGACAACGGGCGATTCTCGACGAAAACAAACACGCAATAAATGACGCCGACGACGAGTCTAAATATATTTAGACGTCTAACATATATATATATATATATATATAGTTATCGAAATCAAAATTCGGAAACTAAAAATATAAAAATGTTATAAGCATAAGACTTATAAAAATGGGCTTTGGTAAAATAAATGTGGGCTAAATTATAAAGACATGGGGAAGGCCCAATTCCATAATATTTATGGACAAGGCCCACAACAAATAAAAGCCCAAAAGCATATAGAGCCATGATATAAATTACATGGGCTAGGCCCAAAGATATAAATTACATGGGCTAGGCCCAAAATATAAATTACATGGGCTAGGCCCAAAAATATAAATTACATGGGCTAGGCCCAAAAACACAAAAACATGGGCTAGGCCCAAAGACATAAATTACATGGGCTAGGCCCAATGGCATAAAAACATGGGCTAGGCCCAAAGACATAAATTACATGGGCTATGCCTAATGACAAGAAAACATGGGCTAGGCCCAAAGAGATAGATAACATTGGCTAGGACAAATGACAAGAAAACATGGGCTAGGCCCAATGACATGGATAACATGGGCAAGGCCCAATGGCACACATGCAAGGCACGAGGACATGTGAAGGGCAAGGCCCAGTTCACACACGATCTGAAGACAATAATATATATATATATATATAAGAATACTAATCGAATAAACAAACTACCAACACTATGATAACATTTAAAAGTTGTTCTATCATAATAAAGAAATACATAACAAGAATTCAAGATGAACAACGAGTACAAGGTCCATTGAGGCCTAGGTGTCTAATGAACTCAATACACATGTAGGTTACATACGTGTGCGGATACCGATCGATAATAGTACGACTTAACGGAACGCAAAAACTGTGAGTTCATGTCCCTCCTTTAGTTATTTCAAAGTTTTTGTTTTAAACTATCGAGGGGAAATACATGTCATATCAAAAACAGTATGTTAGCTATGGGTTAGTTGATAACACGATCAATTGTACGTAAGTAGGATGATGACAATAGTAACCATTAATCACTTAGTGATCAAGGTGCAAAAGAAGTAGATTTATTGAGTTTGAGACCCGCTCCACTCCTGGTTGGTATAACCTTCGGATTGCTTTTGTGATCCCAATGATGTCAAAGTTGTCTCCGTTTGGTTACTTACTTATGACACATATATGTCAGGGTGCTCGCGACACACTGACTTAGTAACTCATTGATGCTAATAACATACTCGGATTTCAATACAGGACTTCAAGGATGACATTATGATACGAAAACATTTAACGACATGAACTCTCCAACTTTATGTTGACCTTTTAAAATTACATGTATTTCAGGACGCAAGGCATGAGCTGGTGATAGGATTCGGGTATGGGAATTTGCCAAGACAACGACGTACCACCTTTTGGAGGGTTTTCCTTTTATATCCCAACTTCGTATGGGTATATAGGGGACAAAGACTCAATATGAATTTGTAAAGAAAACAATGTCTTATTTTGGAACAATGTGTTTTAGACTATGTTTGTAATGGTAATCTGAAACAGAGTAACAATGTGATTTTACTTGGATGCAATGATTACCTAATAGTGACACACTTGCGCTTCCGCTACGACCGGGGTGTGACAGGTTGGTATCAGAGTTCTGATTGTAGTGAACCGGGGAAATCTTTTTTATTAAAAGTTTGGTCTACAATCACCAGGGGCTCACACATGAAAACAAAGTTTAAAACATGATAGAAATGTTTTGGAATTATTACAAGATAACAAAAAGGTTTTCATTGTGTCACGATAACAAGGATCTATCACACGAGCTCAACTATAAGTAATGAGCAGAGTCAATACATGATTAGTCAATAATGGATAGACATAAAACAGTAAGATTACATGGAAAACAGAAGAGAACAAGTCATGCATGAGAATTGGTGATTAATATAAAATATATCATAAATTACTAACATGTATGTATATGCATTGTACGGATTATTTGCCAGGATTATGTCTTCCTCATCGAGTTACGAAGAGGACCCCGAGGAGTATGTATCTGATGATGGATACGACCCTGATTCTGAGGCTCTACCCCTTGGGGATGGAGCCAACCATGGAGGCTTTGATGACCTTTAGCCGCTTGTCCTGATTGATCCTATGGAGGAGGATGCACCACCGGCAGACGACGTGCTAGCCATTCCGCAGCCCCCGCATGATGTTATCGTTTATAGCCAACCAGTGGGCAAGCATGCAATTGTACATTTGGCTGTGCCTCTTGCTATAGTTCCTCCAGTTATTGATCTGGACGATGATGATGATGACATACCAGTGTTCCATGTTGAGCATATGAAGGATGACCTTGGTGACGGCGAGGTCTTTGATGATATAGCTATACTCGAGATCCCACCCCCTGATATACCAGTTGTTGACATCTCGTCATCCACAGATGCTGCTCAAATGAGCATATTTCAGACGATGCCTCATCTGCCGCCCCCGATACACCTGTATCTATGTATTCACGCCCTGCAGCCTCACTGGCTCGCGTTAGCTCATTTCCAGTCAGTACCCCGACCCATGGACCCGCTCACTACTCTGGACCCGCCCGATACTATTCACTGAGTGGTACTCCACGTGCCCCCGAGCAGCCACCACCAATTATATCTGGGAGGTCCACTTACCACCCTGTCTTTAACCCATCTACAGCTGGTGTCACACCTTGACCCGCAGCGGAAATGGTAGTCGGGGCATGATTGGGTTTTCATCAAAGCTCATGACATTTATTATAAAGTTTCATATTTATTATTTCTTTTTAAAGGAGAATCATTACAATCAATCTTACTAGTACAACATGTTCTATACATTTTTCAAGACTTCATTATTTTTCTTCTAAGAAAATTTCCTATGTGATCCTTGCTTCAACCTGTCCACCTGTATCATGTGTAAAAATAGGGTTTTTGGGTCAACAAAAATTTGGCGAGTGAATCCTATGAAAAACCTTTAAACGTGTTTATTGTATCGATTTTAAAATAAAGTGCATAACCACATATGAGTAAATGTAGATGTAAATTTAATCACAAAACACATAATATTAATTATTGCACACACATACACCAAATGATTGATTTTGAGGCACGCGATGTTCAACTTGTCTCCCACGAGGAATTGATGGGCCTAATGAATGATTTTGAGGCACGCGTTGTTCAACTCGTCTCCCACGAGGAACTGATGGGCCTAATGAATGATTTTGAGGCACGCGATGTTCAACCCGTCTCCAACGAGGAACTGATGGGCCTAACGAATTGATTTGCACGCAACTTGACTAAATGTAAACACACATTACAACAAACAATATTTACATTATAAGTTTAGATCATATAATGGTAATAGCACGAGTTTGAATAAGCGAATTAATTTAAGCGACACATGATACACCCCAAAACATGAATAAAAAAGGGAATTTGTAAGAATTCACTCACAGTGGGTACGTTTCTTGGATTGATGATGAATGCGCACGAATTTGGATTTAACCACGATAGAAACTAACCTAAATAATAACATAATAATTCGATAAATAAATAAACTTTTATTTGGGATTAATATTTTTAATTAGTGTTCTTAATGGGATTGTTAGATTTATTTTTGTGAGTTTAAGGAAATTTTCTAACTTCAAAAATATTATTTTTAAGTGTTTTTAATTGATTTTTAAATTAAATAAATAAATAAAAAGAAAATAAAAATTTTGACTTTTTGACCGGCCGTTGACCGTTGACCGGTCGGACTGTGGAAATGTTGTGCGCTGAGTGAGGTTCGAACTCGTGACCTCCCGTATACGTGCACGCAGCTCTACCAACTGAGCTACGTGTCTAACTCGAAATATTTCTGATTTTAATTATACTTATATACTTAATGGTTTAAATCTGGAATTTATTTAATTAAAAAGGTTTATACCGGCTTGAACCGGATGCTCAGAACACGTTTCGAACCCGTGACCATCGACTTAACTTGCACCCAGCCCGACCAACTGGGCTGGGTGTCTAACCCATAATAAACTGAATTTATTTTATATTTATACACATACTGAAGCGAATCTGATTAAGCTTATTTAAAAAGGAACATTTTATTTCAGAAGTTGAAGCAAGTGTGGCTCGAACCCGGGATGTGCGCGTTGAAATTGCACACAGTCCACCGCTGGACTGTGTGTCTAACCCAGTTAAAATACTGATTTTAATTATATTCATAAACAACTCGATAGTCGTCTTCTTCATTAATGTCAGATCGAACACAGATTTGTTAAACATTTGGTTTCACTGCTCTGTTGTTTTAGAGTTTGAACAAATAAATCGAATAGTACTGATAGAAAGATTAAGAATGCATACCGAACACAGGGGCCCGGTTTTCCGGTGACTAACTCCGGCGGGTTCAGCAATTTCCGGCGATGTATAACTTGCGACAGAGGCTCTACAGGGAGTTTGAGGTGAGTGTGGGTGATTTCTGTCTGAGCTCTAGAAGTCTTATTTTAGAGTAAAGCAGAAGAAATGAAATGGGTTCGGTTTTCCGGCGACAAAATGTTTTCCGGTGAGGATTCAGAAACAACAAAATTTGTACAGAGGGTAACGATTGAGAGTTTGAGCGAGTGAAAGTGAGGTGGGGCATCGATATTTATAGGGCAAATCACCGATTTCGGTTATGGTTAAATCATTCTTCGGTTTTTTTGTAAATCATTGAATTTGGTCAGTTTTTGAATGCAATTAAGGTTAGATTTCGGTTATAACTAACGTTAATCGTCAATTACACTCGCTTGATTCCGGAGTCAAAGGAAACGGTCGCAAATCCGCGTATTTTCCGGCGATTGCGGATTTGGGGCGCTGGTTAGCGATTTTGAGTTTCGAGTTTTATGTTAAGTATTATTTATTTCAGTATTATTCCAAACTTAAGTGTGTGGCGGAGTGGTGTGTTGGTTGTTTGTTGAAACGGCTGACCCGGGTTCGAAACCCGGCAGCCTCATCTATTTTTTTATTCTCTTATTTTTATTATTTATTTTATGGTTTTTAAATTCTAAAATGTTTATAATTATGTATCATTTAAAATTAATTTGAGCATTAAATACGCAACGAAAATTTATAACTGGATATTTGATTAATAAACGAAGCGGGTTTGAAAACCCGTTTTTCGACGGATGTTACAGCTGGACCTTCCCATATGGCAGGACCTTCTTTCTCTGGTGGATCACCCCCCATGTATGCCCCACGTCCCTTACCACCTCCAGAAAGTATGTTTACCCCGACACCCCCACCGGGCATGAGCCCTTCTGACCCTTATCATCCCTCACACTTCCCTCCGATTCCTGTGGAGGAGAGACTGACTTCGCATGACCTACAACTCTCTTTAATCTTCCGAAGGATCTAGGAGTTAGAGACTCAGCGTACCGCTCATGCCGCTGCCAGAACCACACCCCCACCACCGTCATCACCACTACCACCCCCACCATGATACCCACCACCACCACCACCACCACTACCCCTATCACCACCACCGACCCCACCTTTTTACTGCCCATTTCACCACTCGTCATGCCCATCTGAGGCACGACTGCAGGAGTTAGAGCAGTTTCAGACAGATGCTACTAAGCGCATTTCTAGCCTCGAGGAGGAGATGGCCTACCATCATAGTTTGTTTCCCTGATCACCATTTCCACCACCCCCTCCACCCTAGTAGCATGTTTTTGAATATCTTTTGGGGATCAGATGTACTTTTGATGATTTGGCTCATGAAGACATAGCCTTGAAGATCCCAGCTTTTGGAACACAACTTGATGACGTGAAGAAGCAATGTAGAAGAAAATTGTACTTTTGTAATGTCAAAACTTGTATTGACTAGGGTTGTGTATCCCTAAGTCCTTTTTGGCTCTTCACGAACAAATTGTAACAAGTTGTCATTGTATAAAAGTGTATTTTCTTTATTGTATTTCTTTTATGTTATGGTTGATTATGTCATGATGTGGTGATATTGTGGTTGATGCATTGTGTCGTGGTGATATTATGATTTATATCATATGATGTGGCGACTATGTATGTGATGGGCTATGTGTATGATAACGATGGGCGTGCGTATGGCGTATACATATATTCATTTATTTATTTATTATGTATCGATGTGCTATTACATATATTTTCGGAAAAAAATATAAAAATAAATAAATAGTAATAATAACATGAAATTATTATTCGGCTAATTGTGAGCGACATGTTGTATTAGAAGACGATGCCGCCCCGCAGAAGAAGTTCAAACAATAACACCCTACCAACAACACAAGAGGAGCTGAATGAACGCATATCCCAAGCCATTGCGCAGTGTGAGGCTAATCGCTCGGAGCATAGCAGTTGTACCGGAGGTTCAACAAGAGTAAATCCTCCAACTGGTAATACACGGTTACTCATAAAACCGCAATGCACTCTCATCCATCTTATTCGTGCTATTTGGTTACTCATGCTTAAATGGTGTATCCAATGATTTCAGGTTGCATGTATAAGCGGTTTCTCGACTACAAACCTTTGAACTTCGATGGTACCGGAGGTGCTATAGCCTTCGTGCGTTGGACTGAGAAGACAGATTCAGTCATCCGAATGAGTAAGTGCTGACTGGACTAAGAGTCACCTATGTTACTGGACTCTTTGTGGATGGAGCTCTATCTTGGTGGAACCTTCATGTCCAAACTAAGGGCGATGATGCTGCATACGCCCTGACCTGGGAGGAACTTAAAGAGATTATGAGAAAGAAGTATTGTTGAAGATCGGAAATTCAAAATGGAGACAGAATTCTGGAATCTAAAAATGATTGGTTCAGACATTGCTGGGTACACGCAGCGATTCCATGACTTATCCCGAGTGGTACCATACTTAGTGGAGCCTGAATTTAAGCGAATTGAGAGGTACATTTGGGGACTTGCCCCCGAGATTCTGAGCCTGGTTACCTCTTCAAAACCCACTGAGATTGGTGAAGCGATTGATCTAGCTGTCAGCCTGACTAAGGAGGTTGCCTAAGTGTAGTGGGAACAAGAAAGAATCTATTGAGGAGACTACTGATTCCAACAAACGAAAATTTTCTCATTTCAAGAAAGGCTCTCGAGGTAACAATAACAGTAACAAGAAACAAGCCACGAGAGAGGTCATAGAAACTAAGGCATATGTTACCACTACCACAAACACTGCTGTTAAGAAATCCTATACTAGGGATGCATCGAAATGCCCCAAATGTCCTTCCACCACTATGGGAATGTCGAGGCCCTAAGTGTGGAAAATGTGGTAAATTTGGACATCGCACCGATGTGTGCCGAGGGACCAATATTAGAGAACAAGGTTGTTTTGGATGCGGAGACAAAGGGCATTTCAAGAAAGATTGCCCTAAAGCGAACCAAGCAAGAGGAAGAGCATTTGTAACTGGAGCTAAGGATGCTCGCCAGGATCCAAACATGGAAACCGGTACGTCCCTATCAATGATCACTTTGCATCTACTCTTTTTGATACCGGGGCAGATTTCAATTTTATTTCTAAAGATTTTAGAGATATACTTGGGGTAGCGTCGAGTAAATTAGAGGTTCCACACTCGATTAAGCTAGCTGACGGGATATTAGTAGAATCAAAAGAAATTATAAAGAAATGTATGTTAGAATTGGGTGCACAAAAGTTTGATATAGATCTATTACCAGTTCAACTGGGTAGTTTTGATGTCATTATTGGGATGGATTGGCTATCTAATAATCGAGCCGAAGTTATATGTCATGAGAAAATCATTCGCATCCCCTTATCTGACGGAGAACACTTGATAATTCACGGTGAGAAGCATGACACACCTCTACGAATCATAAACTGCATGAAGGCTCAGAAATGTTTGAAGAAGGGATGCATCGCTTTTCTTACCCATGTGGTGGATAAGAAGGCCGAGGAGCTCACGATTGAAGACATACCAGTAGTGAGGGAATATCCTTAGGTCTTTCCAGAAGACTAGCAGGGCTACCTCCACAGCGACAAGTCGAATTCAGTATTGATTTAGTGCCAGGAGCTGCACCTGTGGCAAAAGCTCCATATCGTCTAGCGCCCTCGGAGATGCAGGAATTATCTACGCAGTTGCAAGAGTTTCTCGACAAAGGTTTCATAAGACCGAGTTTCTTGCCTTGGGGAGCTCCGGTGTTGTTCGTGAAAAAGAAGGACAGAACCTTTCGCTGTGCATCGACTACCGGGAACTAAACAAGTTAACTATCAAGAACCGGTACCCATTACCAAGAATCGATGATCTATTCGATCAGTTTCAAGGGTCGAGTTTTTACTCGAAAATTTATTTCAGATCCGGGTGTCATCAGTTGAGAATCCAAGAGGAAAGTATTCCTAAGACAGCATTTCGGACTCGCTACGGTCATTACGAGTTCCTTGTTATGCCCTTTGGCCTAACGAACGCCCCTGCAGTATTCATGGATTTGATGAACCGGGTATGTAAGCAATACCTTGACAAGTTCGTGATCGTTTTTATAGATGACATACTGATATACTCACGAACCGAGAAAGAACACAAACAACACCGGAGAACTATTTTGGAGTTGCTAAAGAAGGAGCAATTATATGCTAAGTTCTCGAAGTGTGAAGTTTGGATTCGCGAGGTACAATTTCTCGGCCATGTGGTGAACGAGAATGGAATACACGTTGACCCTTCAAAGATCGAGGCTATAAAGAACTGGACCACACCAAGAACCCCCACAGAAATACGACAATTCCTAGGATTAGCGGGATATTACAGGAGATTTATTTAGAACTTCTCCAAGGTTGCTCAGCCGCTAACCTCGCTTACCCAGAAGGATAGAAAGTTCGATTGGGGAGAAAAGCAGGAATCAGCGTTCCATGTATTGAAAGAGAAAAATGAGCACCGATACTATCACTCTCGGACGGCACCGGGACTTTGTGGTGTACTGTGATGCATCGCATCAAGGCTTGGGTTGCGTGTTAATGCAACGTGAAAAAGTCATCGCGTACGCGTCACGCCAGTTGAAAGTTCATGAAAGGAATTATACCACACATGAACTAGAATTAGGCGTAGTGGTATTTGCCTTAAACTTCTGGCGTCATTATTTATTTGGCACTAAGTGTACCATATTCATGGATCATAAAAGTCTTCAACACATATTCAACCAAAAAGAACAAAATATGCGCCAGCGATGTTGGGTGGAACTGTTGAATGATTATGGCTGTGAGATCAAGTACCACCCGGGCAAAGCAAATATCGTAGTAGATGCTTTGAGCAGAAAAGAATGAGTCAAAACATTACGAGTGCGAGCTTTAGAAATGACGATCCAGACGAACTTCACAACTCGAGTGCGCGAAGCACAACAAGATGCATTGAAACCAGAAAACATTCCAGCGGAATCCCTATGGGGAATGGAAAAACAATTGGAACCCAACAAGGATGGAACTTTATATTTCATGGGAAGGATCTGGATTCCCTATTATGGTGAGTTGCGAGACTTGGTGCTGGATGAAGCACACAAGTCCAAGTACTCGATACACCCAGGATCGGATAAAATGTACCAGGATCTGAAGGAATATTATTGGTGGCCCAATCTCAAGGGAGATATTGCGACCTATGTTAGGAAATGCCTAACTTGTGCAAAGGTCAAGGCCGAATACCAAAAACCATCTGGGTTATTACAACAACCTGAGATCCCGGTTTGGAAGTGGGAACAGATATTAATGGATTTCATTACAGAATTACCACGCACCTCTCGAGGTCATGACATGATCTGGGTTATCATTGATCGGCTAACCAAATCAGCTCACTTCCTACCCATTCGCGAGAAAGACAGTACGGAGAAACTAGCTGAACTGTACCTGAAGGAAATTGTGGCACGGCATGGTGTGCCAATCTCGATAATCTCTGATAGAGGTAGTCGCTTTGTGTCACAGATCTGGCAATCATTTCAAAATTCGTTTGGTTTTCGCTTGGATTTAAGCATAGCCTTTCACCCGCAGACCAATGGTCAAAGCGAGCGAACCATCCAAACAGTAGAAGACATGCTTCGGGCCTGTGTGATGGATTTAGGTGGAAACTGGGATACTCTTTTACCGTTCGTAGAGTTTTCCTACAATAACAGTTCTCACACCAGTATCAACGCCGCGCCATTCAAAGCATTATATGGACGAAAGTGCCGATCGCCATTATGTTGGGCAGAGGTCGGTGACAGACAACTCATTGGCCCCGAACTAGTACAAGAGACCACAGACTAGATATTTAGGATACGTGAGCGTATCAAAGCGGCCCGAGATAGACAAAAGAGCTACACGGATCAGAGACGCAAACCATTATCTTTCGACGTCGGAGACAAAGTATTGTTAAAGGTCTCACCTTGGAAAGGCGTAGCTAGATTTGGGAAGCGCGGAAAGCTCAACCCGAGATATATTGGACCTTTCGATATTCTGGCAAAGATTGGTACAGTGGCTTACAAGTTAAAACTGCCAGAGGAGCTCAATAATGTACACGACACAATTCATGTGTCTAATCTGAAGAAAAGTCCAACTAATGACACCGTTATCATTCCAGCAGATGAGATTCATGTTGATGACAAATTACAACTCACCGAAGAACCAGTTGATGTAACATTTATGTAAAACGGGTTCAAAACCCGCTTCGTTTATCAATCAAATATTCAGTTTAAGTTCGTTGCGTATCCTATTAGTGCCGGTTATATTTTTATGTTTCATAATTAATAAATATTGTAGAATTTAAAAACTATAATAATAATAATAATAATAATAATAATAATAAATAAGTAAATGAAAATAAAAATAAACTCTAAAAAGAAAACAAACATTTGCAAGGAGTAGCCGGGTTTCGAACCCGGGTCTCCCGCTTGCACACACACACGAAACACCACTACTCTGCACACACTTTAGTGACTTGATTTGTAAATAAATAAGTTTTATAGTAGATTTAAGAGCGAAAACCTGCAAGTTCATCAATCAAATCTGTAACCGCTATTCCAATCATCATACCGCGCAATCGAATCCAAATCGCAAGTTACGCGCGGAACCCGAATTTTATGAGGGTAACTGACTGGAATCAATGATTTCAATAATCATGGATTAAAAGAAAAAACCGAAACATTCAATCTATAAATACTAGCCTTGCCATCACAATTGAACTCGCTCACTACCTTCGAGTTGCTGCTCCTATTCTCTCTGATCAAACGTTCTGCTTCATCGGAAAGTTGTTCTGTTTTTGGCCGGAATTAATCACCGGGAATATCCGATCAACACCGAGGTTAACCGGAGGAGTGTAACACTCTTTCAATTCGGTACGCTCATCTAACCCTTACTCTGTGTAATGTCTATTATGTTCAATCTAAACAATTCAGTTCAAGGGAAATCGTCAGTTGTTCAAATGTCTGGGTAAAATGAAGAAGATGAAGTTATGAAGGATATATGTATAATTAAACTTGGTCTTTTAAACGGGTTAGACACACAGTCCAGTGGTGGACTGAGTGCATTTCATACTATCGATACCGGGTTCGAATCACACACGTTACCGACTTTCTGAAATAAAACCCAAACTTTTTATACCTAATCAGATCACCTATCTGTAAGTTTATATAACTAATGTAACTCTGGGATACTACGGGTTAGACACACAGCCCAACTGGTTGGGCTGTGTGCACACGAAACCTCAGGTACCGAGTTCGATTCGGGTTATTGAAACCAGTTTGACCATTATAAAACTTTTTTTAAATAAAAACAAAATATAATTAAACCTAGTTGTATATATAAGTAATAAAAATGGAGTTTATTTCGGGTTAGACACGTAGCTCAGTTGGAAGAGCTGCGTGCCCACGAACAAGAGGTCTCAAGTTCGAATCCCGCACACGACGCTTAATAAATCATGCGACCGGTCAGACGTCAGATCTGACAATTATTTTTTTTTATTTTATTTATCTTATCTTATTTATTGTGTATATATTAATACTTTGGTTAAAAATCTAATTAAAAATACATAAAATGTATAATTTTAAAGGGTATATAACCTCAACAAAATACCATCAAAAAATAACCTAAAAACCTAACAAAAAGTATTAAATCAAAATATTAAATCGTTTATATTTATCGATTTATCGCATTATTATTTTAGGTTAGTATTCGTTCGCCGATCAAATCCTCAATTCGTGCGCACTCTTCATCAATCTAGAAAAACGCACCCACGGTGAGTGAATCTCTACAAATTCCCCGTTTTAATCACGTTTTGGGGTGTATCATGTGTCGTACAATTCCATTATTTTATTTAAACACTTATGCCTATATCATCTTGTGATCAAATATGAAATGGTTGCTGTGTGATTATTATTATGTGGATTAAATTTATCATTTCAGTGCACTCATTTCATTAGGACCATCAGTTCCTCGTGGGATACGGGTTGAGCATCAGGTGCCTCATTAGATCGGCTCCGTTTGATTGAGCCTTGATCTCAAATACGTCATCATTCATGTCATATATTCATTCAATGTGGTTTGTAATTGTTTACATTTATATATTTGCTCACATATGATTTATGCACGAATTTTCTTTAATAAATAAAACATGCAATTATTTAAAATGTTTTAACAAGGTTCACTCGCCAACTTTTGTTGACCCAAAATCTCCCCTGTTTTACACATGATACAGGTGATCCAGTTGAGGAAAGAAACACTTAGGATGGCCTAGAAGAATAAACAAGCTATTGCGTTGGAATAAACATTTAGAGTCTTTTTTTTGGTATTTGTATGAACTTTGTTTATTTGATATTTGAATTTGAAATTTGAATTTAATAAATATGAAACTTTTTAGTAAATATCATAAGCTTTGGTGATAACCCAATCATGCCCCGACTTTTATTCCGCTGCGGGTTGGGGTGTGACAGTTGAAGTCATGGACTGGAAAGTCCAAAAGACAAGAAGAAGCCAAATCAAACTAGTGAAGGTTCGCTGGAATTCGCGTCACAGTCCCGAGTATATGTGGGGGCGTGAAGATCAAATCACGTCAAAATATCCCCCACCTGTTCGAGAAGACTCCTTGAGTGGATGCCTCAAGCTGAATTTCAGGACAAAATTCTTTTTAACAGGGGGAGTATGTGACAAATGGCAAATAACCGGTAATTCTGTACAATTTAATCACGAATTTCGCTTTATAATCTCATGCATATTATCGTAATTTAATTGCACAACTGAGTCGTACGTCATTAGGGCAAGTAAATCTGATCATAACATGTACTGGTTTCCGTTACGACGTGAAACAAACCAAAACAATGCCTTAAAAGTGTTGGTAGAAAGTATTGGGCGCACTAATTGCGGTGACACAAACTGTGTCGGTAAATCCGCTAAAACGAATCAGAACAAGGAATAGCGGCATGTTAATGCCATAACTGAGTCCATATATAAATGAAAAACACTTATTTGAGAACAACTATTACAAGAATACATAACTTTCCGGTACAACGCCTAAATTGCAAAATTGTTCGTTTCGACCAAAAAGGCGACAAATGTCGGTTTGTCCGCAAGACTAATTCGGATGATTCCGGATGTAAGAATAAGAATAAAACAATGTTAATCATCCTAAAACATTGTGGGAATAGCAAGAATGCACAAAAGACGTCGTTTCTAGTCATTCGACAAACAGTGCACAATTCGACAAGAAGGCGATCGATTGGCGAAACGACGAATAATTTAGTGGCCGATAGCCTCATCTGGGCATCTAGCGAACTAGTTAAGCCTCATTTGGAACTAGAATCCATTCAACTAACATGAGGTCACGGAAACACAACTTTCGGAAAAGTTCGACGGCGGAACATAAAAGTGCCGATATCGTTTGAACGATCGAACGAAAGACATTTCGGCCATCCTAGCTCATCGTATATTCATCTAGCAAACTAGTTATACATATTTTTAGGTCGGAATTGCACTAAGTAGACACCATAACAATTGTAGTGATCGAAAACAAAAGCTTCCGACACTAAATAAATAAGTTCGTTTATTAGCGATTATTGCGACGATGAGCGATCCAACGACATTTCTGTCATCCGAAACTTATATTGGAGGACTAAGTGGATAAATTAGCATGTAATAACACACTAAACCCTAAACTTATGCTAAGGATGCTACATCATAACCCCTAATCACCATACTTAATCAAATGACTAAAATATCTACATTTTAACATGTGTTAAAAAATAAGTTACAATTTACCCCCCCACCCCATATTGACGGTTCAAGTAGGCCCCATGCCCACTTGATTTTGTTGAAAAATGAGAGATTAGGAAGTATGGTCTTGATGGGTGATGATCTTGAATGAAAGACATGATATATACCATCATTCACAACAAATATCCATCATTTTCCTTCACAAAATTTGCAACCATCTTCCCCTTGTTCTCTCTCTTGTTCATGGCCACCACCACCACATTTGCACCACCACTTTTCCACCTTAAAACACCACATTTCATCCACTTTAAAGCCTAATCAAGATCACTAAAGAAGCTAGCAAGGATGAAGGATCATTAGGGCTTCTTAAGAGCTTCATATTTCTTCAAAAATCATCAAGAACTTGTGCACCCTTTGTAAGCCAAACTCATCCATAATCTAGCTTAGTTTTATTCTTAGATTATTAATGTACAAGTTGATCATCTTGAAAATGAAGAAAAGATAAACCAAAAACCCTAACTAACACCATAATAATAAAACTAAATCTTGTTTATTTTGTGTTGATTATATGTTTATATGGTAGTTAGTTAGCATGTTGAAGTTATTTATGTTAAAGTATGATATAAAGGTTGGATGATCTTGTATGGTTAAGTATAAAAATGAAGATTTAAACATGATAAGGTTTAAATCTAAACAAGATCCTCAACAACATCATCCATAAAAATACTACAACTTAAAGATAAATTTTATACATATGAATGATTTTTATAAGAAGTAAACATTTGTATTTAAGTTGTAACCATCTTAAAAATGTGTAGTAGTCAAAGGGTTAAATGCATGAACTTGTAAATGACATGATAAAAGTAGTGATTTGAAAGTGTTAATAAAGATTGAAAACCCTCTTGATTTAATAAAATATTTGACAATAAAAAGTCATGGATGATGATATTTTGATAATGTAGAATAAATATTAGATGGATTGTTGATGTTGATTATGGGCTTAAACAGGTTTTAAATATGTTTTTGAAACGTGGAAAACGCCATAGTTTAGGGGAAACTATGGCGAAATTTTCTAAAAATCTAATCGCGATTAAGACATGATTAGTGGGGTAATTAGTGAGACTAAACGCGATTAGTAACTTAAATCGTCATTAAGTAGGCTCTAATGACAAGGGTTAAACCCTAAATGCCCATGTGTTTAACAGAGATATATATATATATATATATATATATATATATATATATACTTAAGAAATATTACAAGTATATACATTTGTTACTAATGAACTTGTATGAATACATATGTGTATTGTATGTGTATGTATTAGAAACTTAGGGTATTCACAACAAAATACCTAATCATATACAAAATACAAACACTTGAATATAATACAAAGTGTTGGTGGCTTAGCCAATATATTCTTGAGATGCGTCGAAACAATAATCGGACAAACGAAATAATGTAAATGATAGGCGAACATTCAAGATTACACCGTCGCGTCGACGACCAACGGGTGAATCGTCGGCACGAAAGGTCAAGGCGACAACGGGCGATTCTCGACGAAAACAAACACGCAATAAACGACGCCGACGACGAGTCTAAATATATTTAGACGTTTAACATATATATCTATATATATATATGTTATCGAAATCAAAATCCGTAAAGTTAAAAATATAAAAATGTTATAAGCATAAGACTTATATAAATGGGCTTTGGTAAAATAAATGTGGGCTAAATTATAAAGATCATGGGTAAGGCCCAATTCCATAATATTTATGGACAAGGCCCACAACGACTAAAAGCCCAAAAGCATATAGAGCCATGGGCTAAGCCCAAAGATATAAACTACATGGGCTAGGCCCAAAAATATAAATTACATGGGCTAGGCCCAAAAACATAAAAACATGGGCTAGGCCCAAAGACATAAATTACATGGGCTAGGCCCAATGACATAAAAACATGGGCTAGGCCCAATGACATAAATTACATGTGCTAGGCCCAACGACATAAAAACATGGGCTAGGCCCAAAGACATAAATTACATGGGCTAGGCCCAATGACAAGAAAACATGGGCTAGGTCCAAAGACAGAGATAACATGGGCTAGGCCAAATGACAAGAAAACTTGGGCTAGGCCCAATGACATGGATAACATGGGCAAGGCCCAATGGCACGCGTGCAAGGCACGAGGACATGTGAAGGGCAAGGCCCAGTTCACACACGATCTGAAGACAATAATATATATAAGAATATTAATCGAACAAACAAACTACCAACACTATGATAACATTTAAAAGTTGTTCTATCATAACAAAGAAATACATAACAAGAATTCAAGATGAATAATGAGTACAAGGTCCATTGAGGCCTAGGTGTCTAATGAACTCAATACACATGTAGGTTACATACGTGTGCGGATACCGATCGATAATAGTACGACTTAACGGAACGCAAAAACTGTGAGTTCATGTCACTCCTTTCAGTTATTTCAAAGCTTTTGTTTTCAACTAGCGAGGGGAAATACATGTCATATCAAAATAGTATGTTAGCTATGGGTTAGTTGATAACACGATCAATTGTGCGTAAATAGGATGATAACAATGATAACCACTAATCACTTAGTGACCAAGGTGCAAAAGAAGTAGATCTATTGAGTTTGAGACCCGCTCCACTCCTGGTTGGTATACCCTTCGGAGTGCTTTTGTGATCCCAATGATGTTAAATTTGTTTCGGTTTGGTTACTTACTTATGACACATATATGTCAGGGTGCTCGCGACACACTGATAGATCCTTGGTAACTCAATGATGCTAATAACATACTCGGATTTCAATACAGGACTTCAAGGATGACATTTTGATACGAAAACATTTAACTACATGACCTCGCCAACTTTATGTTGACTTTTTAAAATTACATGTATTTCAGGACGCAAGGCATGAGCTGGTGATAGGATTCGTGTATGGGAATTTGCCAAGACAACGATGTACCACCTTTTGGAGGGTTTGCCTTTTATATCCCAACTTCGTATGGGTATATAGGGGTCAAAGCCTCAATAAGAATTTGTAAAGAAAACAATGTCTTATTTTGGAACAATGTGTTTTAGACTATGTTTGTAATGGTAATCTGAAACAGATAACAATGTGATTTCACTTTTAATTAGTGTAAATGTGAAACGAAACTTATTAATGGCATGACATAGTTGTTACTTAATATTGTTTACTAAATTGGATGCAATGATTACCTAATAGTCACACATTTGCGCTTGCGCTACGACCGAGGTGTGACAACATCAAGCCGTGCGAGGATGTTGAGCTTGTTCGACATAATTATGACCGTTATTTGCTTTTTAAATAATCAAATTTTAAACCATTATATATATATATATATATATATATGATGCGAGAACCGCCCTTATTACGAGAACCAATGTGAACACAACAAAATAAACCCACCCCACCATCACCCAAAAACCTAAACACCCACCCCCATCCCACCACAACCCAAATTGGGTTTTATCTTTGACCCAAATTCTTATATGTTATGAATTACATATTCATTCCCGGTTTATGTTCGTATTTTCCAGTTTTACCCTTTTACCGCATTTAAACCAAACTAAAAATTTACGCATCCATTTTGGTAAGCATTAAAACTCCATTTTAACCTGTATGGTTTCCTTAGCGAAATACATCGCTTTATTCAACTAAACCTTTATTTATTTTATCATTTTGACCCGTTTGGTTGTTTTAGCGGAATCTAACGCTTATTTCAACCAAACCTTATCTATCTTATCATTTCCACACAAAGATATTCATCTACATTCCACCACAACTATATTTGTGGTAGATTTGTTATCGTAAATTCATATAGTCTAATTTCTATCCTCAGTTCGACAATTTACGGAAAGACCCGCTAAAAGGCATTAAACCAAAAAGGCTTATGCTTTACGCTTTTACTCTACCGAAAGGGTCTACTAAATTATAAAACTCATTTTTAAACTACACTTAGGGTCGTTTACTCATTTTTACCACGTGAGGGTATTTTGGTCAACTTAGGCCCCTCTTTTAAGACGATGGACTTTCAATATCATGTTTTGACCCAATGAGCACATTTAACCATAATCTTATTTGAATCATTAGTTCCTATGAACCTAATATCTGCAAATTTAGATTATGGGAGTTACCTTGCCTTAGGTAATTCGATGTTCATTCATGACTCGTTTAGCTCTCATCGGACCTTAAGTCCTTAATGAGAATTTGACTCATTACACATGCCTGGTTCGAGTCATGGCATGGACCCATTTAAATACCCTGCACTATTAATTACCAATTAATAACAACACGAGCCAAACTCTATTTCCCTATGAGCACAAAACTTGACAAGCAATCATTAGATATTATTGTCAAATGGTGATAATAACACCATTTGACCCACTTGACTTACATGACCAATTTATCATTATATGATGGTATTTATTTACCATCTCACCATTTAATCTATTTCGGTTTATGCTTTATGCTCATATTTCTTAAGGTCGTTTTTAATTCGTTCGGTCCATTACCGTTTACGCCATAAAGTGCCCTTATTTTAAAGTTTAGTATTTATTTGTCAACTCGTGACTGAATTACCATCTTTACCCCTTTTTATTCCTTATGGTTTACACCATAAGGAAACTTTTCAGAATTCTTTGTTTATTTGTCATTACATGACTATATTACTATTTTACCCCTTTTAACCATCAATTATGGTTTAATACCATATTCACTTGTTCCGGCCCGTATCGATTCGCGTCGGAACCTTGTATTTCGAAATCTCGTTCCAAATACTAATTCGCTTATTACTATTTTAAGGATGTAAGCATTACTTACCTTGAATTCCAATTATGCCTTTTTCCGCGTACTTGTTCCGTTTGACCCGCTTCTTCCCAAGCCTCCACCTAGCTTGTCAAGCGTCAAACTATCATTTATCATTCGCAAGATGGTTAGGTTAGTCATCATTTAACACAACTATTCCACCTTACGGATTTTATATCAAATTTATCGTTCGATCTTATTATAGGTCAGTTTGACTTTTAAAAGTCAACTGCCTATTTACTCATACAAACCACGAACAAGTTCAACAACTCATTTAGGCATTTCATTAATTACCCGGTAAGTGCTACTATGCCACCATTATAGCTACATTTCCTAAACTAAGTTCACGCAATTGCTACTATCAAATTAACATAGTTTCTACAATCATATGCTAATCTATCGATAATTACACAAGAACTTGGAATAGTTTCATTATCAAAAAACAACTCATCTCATCATATTACTAGTAGATAACATGATCTCAAACACCTATTAACATATTCATAGCATCATTTTCATTATATCATACAAAACCCATTTCAAGTCATGTACGATTACTTATTCGACTCTCTAATTTGTTCAAGTATCTTACACATACATACAAGTATGATGATCATAAACACTCCTACATTATCAATTTCATTATATAATCAAAAACCCACTTTATAATCTACTTGTTAATCACTAACAAGTAATCTTATGTCAAATAGTGCATAATTTCTTTAAGTCTAACGAAATCAAGCATACTCATACACTTAATTTCATCTTTGGATCATAATCCAACTATCTAATTGCAAGTATTCTACTTGTCTCAAGTTATGATTTTCACCAATCTAAGTTTTAAGACATACCTTATGATCCCCTAGATTAGGTGATCGTTTATATGCGTTCATGCATCAATTCCAAGTTCAATTCATCCTCCAATTTGATGATTAAGAAGAACAAGGGTTTACCCCCTTGTTTTGCTCCTTGTCGCTACACACACACACACCTTTTGTGTGTGTGGTGTTTTATTTTTATTTTATTTTTATATATTCAAGTTTCAACCTTTCCCCTTTTGGTCCCTTATGTTTGAGGTTTTATTTGTTAAGAGCCACAACTCATTGTTTTATTGTTACTTTCATGTCACTAACTAGGTAAATTTGTCCTAGTCATTTTGTTTACGGGTTCACTCTTACCACTAATGGTCTTTTACCCGTTCTTAATATTAACGTGGTTTAATTACCAAACTCGTTTTTGGGATGTTACATGACAAAGCCTAGAAAATCCCATCTTACATCATGACCGTTATAACCAACTCGTGCCAATTCCACGGACGTGATGACGAGGATGAGCCTGCCTACATAACCGCCTTACCTGCCTCTGTCACACCTTTAACATGGAAGGTGCAGGCAATGATGCCCGTTTCCTTCAAGTATTTCCTTTTTCTCTTGGAGGTCGAGCCGCAGTCTGGCTTAACTCTCAACCGCCTGGCACCTTTACTACTTGGGCCGCTCTACGAGATGCTTTCCTTAAGAAACATATTCCACCCGCAAAAGCATCTCGTCTTCATGATCAGATCCATTCGTTCCGGATGGAACCTGACGAGCCTTATCATTTAGGAAGGGAGCGTTTCCAAACCTTAGTGTCCTGTTGTTCTCAACACGGTCTGTCTGAGTGGGTACTTGTAGAGAAATTCTACAATGGTCTCACCCCTGAAACCCGAGCCAATTTGACACTTCTGCTGGCGGACACTTGATGGGAAAGAAGACGGTTGTTGAGTGTAACGACCTCTTCGAGAGCTTCGCGCATTTTGACATAGACTACAACACTACCGGCAGGAATTTAATCCCTTTTCTCGTACTACCCCGGTCAACCGGGGGTTACACCAAGTTAGCTTGAAACTACGGTAGCGACTGCATTAGATAGCTTTAAGCGTGAGGTCACTAAGGAGATTCAAGAGTTGAAAAAGAAGGTAGATAGATATGAGGTGTGTCGAGGGAGTCATGATACGATAGAGTGTCCTACGCTCACTGTCGAGCAAGTAGATTTCATTATGGATCAGAGTAGAAGCCAAACGAACCCCTATAATAATAATAATTTAATTATAGCCCTAATTGGCGTAGTAATAATATTAACTTCCGTTCTTTCGGTAACCCCCTGGTTTCTAATCAAGTCAATATCAAAAAAGGGGGCAGGGTCATTATTCTAGTGGAGGTTCAGGTCATCCAGGTCAGTTTAGTGGCGGGGGTTCAAACCAAGAGGGTCAAAATAGGAGTGGAGGTTCGGGAGGTAGTTTAGATAAGATTGAGGAAATCTTGTCTCAATTAGTGGTTAAGGATCAAGCTACCAAGAAAACTTAAGTGAAACATGATATTCTCTTGAAAAATCAGCGATCCGCACTCTTAGATCTTCAGAGGTCAGTAGGGAGTATCGCTAAGCAACTGCAAGAGCAGCCATACGGACAGTTCTCGGGTAACACTCAATCTAACCCGGCGAACCAACATGCAAAAGCGATAACCACACGTAGCGGTAAGAGTCTGAAAGAAGTGGTTAGAGAGGGAGTAGAATTAGAGGATTAGGATGAGGAGGTAGATGAGGAGATAGAGATGGAGGCTCCACCTAGGGAATTAGACTAGACCCAGCAAGTACGCACCAAACAGTGGACCTTCGGTCAAGAGTAGAAGAGAAAAGAAACAGGTAGAGGTTAGGCCATCACCATACGTAGATCCTTCACGCTTACCCTACCCGACCCGCCTTAAGCAGCAAAAATATGTTAAGGAATACAGGAATTTTCTCGACATGTTTACCCAGTTAAAAATCAATCTTTCATTGAGGCCCTCTAGCACATGCCAACATATGCTAAGTTTTTGAAAGACCTTCTTAAACGAAAAGATAGGCTGGGGGAGCTTACAAATGTTCCTTTGACTGGAGGATGTTCCGCCGTAGTTCTAAATAAGTTACCGGAAAACTTACTGATCCGAATATCTTTACTATTCCATGCCTATTCAGTGGTTCCATCGCTCCAGCTCATGCGTTAGCCGATCTAGGTGCTAGCATCAATCTAATGCCCATCTCGCTCTATGAGAAATTAGGTCTAGGGCATCTTACTCCTACTCGAATGTCTTTGTCTCTAGCTGATCAGTCAGTTAAGTATCCGCGGGGATCATAGAGAACTTGTTAGTTAAGGTTGATAAATTTGTTTTTCCCGTGGATTTCGTTATCTTAGATATGGAGGCCGATGAGAAATTTCCTATCATCTTAGGTCGCCCGTTCCTCCGTACCGCGAAAGCGATTATCGATGTTCATGATGGTAAAATCACACTTCACGTTGGGGACGAGAACGTCACTTTCGAAATCGCTAGGTCGATGCAACACCCTAGGGTGGAGATAGCGATAGTGGCCCATATCATTCCGTCTATTTTCTCACGTCATTCATGTCGTGCGTAGATCAGTGTATCAAATATATTAGTGGAGACGATTTAGTGAGTATCTGAGGAGAGCGAGGAAGAGGACATAGAGGATGACCCACTATGGGTCCCCGAGACATTAGACTTCTATGAGGTTAGTGCAGCGAGTGAGAGCACACCTATAGATACTCCGGCCCGTTAGAGCTTAAGGTCCTTCCCTCCCACCTAGAGTATGCCTTCCTAGGTGAAAATTCGAGCTTACCCGTCATAATTTCTTTGAAATTGTCGACGGAGGAGAAGGTGAAATTGATAGATGTTCTGTAAGAAAATAGGGAGGCCATCACGTGGAAATTGTCCGATATCAAGGGAATCAACCCAACTTCCTATACTCACCGAATCCTCATGAAGGATGTCTTTAAGCCAGTGGAACAACCTCAGCGACGCCTCAACCCAAATATGCAAGAAGTCATTAAGAAAGAGGTGCTCAAGTTGATGGAAGCCGGCCTCATCTACCCGATATCTGATCTGCTTGGGTGAGTCCAACTCAGGTTGTTCCCAAGAAGGGGGGTATGACAGTGGTTATGAATGAGAAAAAGGAACTCATCCTCTCGCGTAAGGTCACTGGTTGGTGGGCGTGTAACATTTGTGTAAAACGGGTTCAAAAACCCGCTCCATTTGAGAATCAAGTATTAATTTAAAAGTTCGTTGCGTATTTATTAGTGCTATTTAATTTATGTTATTATTCATAATTAATAAATATTACGTAATTAAAATAACAATCAATAAAAAGCACAAGTAAATTAATTAAAACCTTAAAATAATAAAATAAAAATTAAAGGGAGTAACCGAGAATCGAACACGGGTCCCCAAGAAGTTCACACACACAAAACACCACTGAGATACACACACCATGTGTTTTAAAACCCAAAACAAATAAACCTTATACTCAAACAAACTTAAAACCTACAAATTCAAACAATCACAATCTGTAACCACCAAAATTTAAATAATGTTGTAAATTACATTTTGATTTGAGGTTGATCGAAGTTAAATGTTGTTGAATACTCAAATTATAACCGAAATCAATTTCAATCATCTTGAAAATCGTCAGAAATCATTCGTAAATTAATAACCCATAATTTGGGTTTTGAAACCGAATTTATGTGTTGAATCATTCACACTATAAATATCGATATATCACACCTCAGTTGGACTCGGAATTCCTCCTATTCTCCTCTCAAATCCTCGGATAAACTTTGTTCAAACTGGTCGCCGGAAAATCCTCGAGTAGTCACCGATAGTGATCACCGGAAAACCAAAAGCATCTTTCATTTTGTCGGTAAAAACCTTTGCATCCTTTCTATCCATTATCTAGCATAATTATAATCTCAGTTGATTAACCAAAACTGATCAATTATGTCGCAATTGGAAATGATGTTTCTGGATTTAAGTTGTGAAGAAGATGAAGTTGAGTTAAGTGTTTTATATAATTAAAATTGTTTTTTTAAACGGGTTAAATATACAGTCCAGTGGTGGACTGTGTGCAATTACACCGCATAGATACCAAGTTCGAACCATGCATGACACGGTCTTCTGAGATAAAAATCCATTTTTTAAACCAAACTAAGTTACTTTCCAGTAAGATAATAAGTATGTTATAATTGCTAATTTAAATGGTTTAGACACCCAGCCCAGTTGGTTGGGCTAGGTGCAAAGCAAGAGGATGGTCGCGGGTTCGAGGCGGGTTATGTGCACCGGTTCAACAAATTTTAAAACCTTTTTAAAATAAATAATTTCTGAAATATTCTAGTATATAAGAATAATTAAAATTAGATATCTTCGGGTTAGACACGTAGCTCAGTTGGTAGAGCTACGTGCACGTATATGGGAGGTCACGAGTTCGATCCTCAAACGATGCCAATACTCACGCTAATCCGATCGGCCGTTGACCAGTCAACCCTAAAAAAGGGTAATTTTTTATACTTAAAATCCTTTTTATCTTCTCTAAAAATTAATTAAAAATACTTAAAATAAGGTTTTAAAACTTAAAAAAATTGTATTAATTACCACAAAAATAACCTAAAAATCAAATAAAAAGCATTAATTAAAAATATTAACTTTTATTTATTTATCGAATTATTGCGTTATTATTTAGGTTAGTTTTCTCTCGTGATTAAGTCCCAAACTCGTGCGCATTTGTCATCAATCAAGGAAAACGCACCCACTGCGAGTGAAATCTTACAACTCCCCTTTTATTCACATTTTTGGGGTGTATCATGTGTCGTTTACATATTTTATTTATTCAAAACACTTGTGCTAACACCATTATGTGATCTTGTGTATATTTTGTCGTCGTTGTTATATGTGGTTACATTATGTCATTTCAGTGCAAATCATTCATACAAAGCCCATCAGTTCCTCGTTGGATACGAGTTGGCATCGTGTGCCTCATAAGATCGGCTGCGTTTGATTGAGCCTTGATCTCACAGTTCATCATTTATCATGCAAGTGTTCATAGTTGATATTATGTGGTTTGTGGTTTGTTGATATATATACACATATGCTCATATATGTTTTTTTGCACAATCTTTTAAATTAATCAATATAATTGAATTGTTTAAATGCTTAATTTAGATTCACTCGCCAACTTTTGTTGACCCAAACCTTTCACATGATACAGGTGGACAGGCTGAGGAGAGGAACACTTACGATTGGCCTTAGAAGATTAATAAAATACTTCATGTTTAGAACAATATTTCTGATGTTTGAATGTTTTTTGTGTTTGGATATTTCTTTTAAGTTCCAAATAATAAATATGAAACTTTAACATAGTAAATGTCATGAGCTTTGATGATGACTCAATTATGCCCCGACTTCTATTTTCCGCTGCGGGTCAGGGTGTCACAGATTGGTATCAGAGCTCTGACTATAGGAATATTGGATAGGTTATTAGACCCTTAGAGCCTATACTATAGTTGTTTAGATTTTAAATGCTTATGTGTTACATGCAAACTCATGATGTTTATTTGTTTCATATTTGTTTCACACACAAATGCATGCAAGCACTATCACTACTACATGTTATTGTATGATATTTATTGCGGCTTATATATATTCTTAACATATCATGTTTATGCAAACACACACAACACAAATTCACAAATTTTCATGATTTCTTTCTCAATGATTTTGTAATATTTTCATGTTTTCAATCTCATCAAAGTGAGTTCTACGACGGGCATTAATAACTGGAAGGGTACGAGTACCGGTAGTCGGGACGTCCTGTCTAGGATTGGCATTCGTATAAATCCAGTATAATAGACCAGTTGCCTACCTGGGGACTAACGATGAGAGTACGAAGGACCTATTAGGCCAAAGCATGCCACACCAAACGTTGTGTGAACTAACCCCACTTTGAGTTATCATTGTGTCTACACTTGGACACTCTCCGACCTCATATCTCGCAATCATGTTTTACGGTTTTCATTCGGGTGATGCGAGTGTTAACAGACCAAAACCAATGTGAACCCTACAAAACCCATTAGTCATGGGGGCCCACATGACTACCTAGGCCGAAGTATGGGAGACATTTGGGGCCCAAACATGAGCAAAGCCCAAGACATCCTATGGATGTAGTGAATCTATTTTCTCAATTATTTTGTGAATGTTGTTTTCTCTTTTTACGACACATGACACCTAAAAACATTCAACTCATAATCTCGCTACGTATTTCCTGTAGATGTCTGCTAGACACTCTCGAGGTGGTAGAAGGTCAGGAAGATCTGGCGAGCGCATGGCCGCTCAAATAGCCCAACAGATGGCTGTCGTACTTCCCGACATCGTCGTACAAGTCCAACAAGCTCTTGCCGCCAATCCCATCAACCCCACCAATCAAGAAGGTCAAAATATCGGCAACCCTCTCCCTAACACCACCAAATGCACCTACAAGCATTTCAAATCCTGCGATCCTCCAAAATACGAGGGGACTGAAGGTGTCACCGCACTTCTCCAATGGTTTGAGGAGATGGAAAGCACTTTTCTCAAGTGCGATTGTCCCGATGATCGCAAGGTGCAATATGCTACTAGTCGTTTATATGGGGTAGCACTTACATGGTGGAACACAGAGAAGGGCAAGCGAGGTGCTGAAGCTGCTATGGCCTTAACTTGGGAAGAGTTGAGGGAGATCATGACAAGACGCTTCTGTCCAAGAAGCGAAATCAAGAATTGGAGGATGAGTTCTACTCTTTGAAACAAAAGGAGGGAGACCACACAACATACAATAAGAGATTCTCGAATTGAATCAGATGGTCCCCAACTTGTTCACTCCACTCTATCGTTTAATTGAGCATTACATTCGAGGTCTTCCCTCAAAATTTAAGATTCTGTGTTAAGTACTACTCTTGCAACCCTCGAAGCTGCAATGGAGCTAGCCACTGAGCTCACGGAAAATCGCATCTGAAATGGCAATTTTAAAGATGAGAAGAAGAAAGACAAGACACCTGCTGAAACCTCAACCCCGACTCAAACAGGTTCGTCTTCTAAGTTTGCTAGTAAAAGGAAACACAATGGAAAGAATTTCGCCGTTACCCAAGCCAATCCCCCTATCGCTGTTGCCCCAATCACATAAGTCACTCCTCCTGCCGCCCCATTCAAGAAACCCTACACAGGATCACACCCAAAATGCAACTGATGCCAATATCACCACCCTTCTGAGACCCCATGTCAATATTGCACAAGTTGTGGCTGTAACATCCGTTAAAAACCGGATTTACCAAACCCGCTCCGTTTATTAACCGAACAATCAGTTAAAAATTTCGTTGCGTATTTAATGCCCAAATTAATTTTAAACGATACATAATTAATAAGTATATTGGAATATATAATTTATATTTGAAAAAGTATTAAAAATAGTGGTTTAAAAAATAAAACAAGGCTGCCGGGTTTCGAACCCGGGTCAGCCGGGTAACCTGGTCAACAAACGATTTAACTCTCATCCATCAAACCACTCCGCCACTTGTGTTCTTTAGTAACATATCAAAACAATTAATTCTAATATCAAACTCGAATTTAAAACTGACGCGCCCAATCGCAGTCGTCGGAAATCCCGACGATTTCGCCGAGATTGGACGGTTTCTTCTGATTTAACCGAAGCCTTAACTATTACATCGGTTATAATCGACGTCTAAACCCGCGACACAAGTCATAACCGCCGGAAAATTATTGACCGACGAATCAAGATGGAAAACGAACCAAATTCGTCGATGTTCTGCCCTATAAATACACCCTCTAACTTCTGTTAGCCTTTTCGCTCACAATCACACCCTTTCCCGACGTAATTTCACTCGCCGGAAAACTTCTGCAACTCGCCGGAAAACCGAACCCTTTCACCTCTGTGCATCACTCTAAAAACAGAACACCTAGAGCTCATACCGAAGCCACCCACACTCACCTCAAGCTCCCTGAAGACCCTCTGCCGCAAGACACACGTCGCCGGAATAACTTGCTATCACCGGAATTTTGCCGGCGAAACAGAGGATCTCTGTTCGGTATATCTTGCACATAATCTCTCATTCTTTTTATTAATCTCACATGTAAGTAATCACAACACACTAAAGAACTTGATTAAATCGTCGAACCAGTCGGACATCGATTCTGGTTAGGTTTAACGAAGAAGATGAAGTTTTCAGTTGCATATATGTTTAATTTAAATCAAGATATATCTCGGGTTAGACACACAGTCCAGCGGTGGACTGTGTGCAAATAAACACGCATACGTCCCGAGTTCGATTCTTGTCCCACGCATACTCGCCTTAATAAAAATGTTCTTTTTTTAACTGAACCGGATTCACTGCAAATAGATGTTAAGTTTAATAAAAACCGGAATAATAACAAAGATAGACACACAGTCCAGTGGTGGACTGTGTGCGCGTTTAAAACATACGTCGCGAGTTCGAGTCCAGACTACCGCACCGGTTCTGGCAATTATCAAACTTTTTATATAAGGCAGAAATGAAATTATCTAGTTTGTATATAAGTATAATAAAAATCAGATTATTTACCAAGTTAGACACACAGTCCAGCGGTGGACTGTGTGTCAACCTAAGCCACAGGTCCCGGGTTCGAGACCTGTGGAGAGCACCGAGCGAGACACTAAAATCGTTTTTGAAATAAATGATTTTCGGATTAATTCAATTAGTATATAAATATAATTAAAAACATAAATATTTCAGGTTAGACACGTAGCTCAGTTGGTAGAGCTGCGTGCACGCGAACGGGAGGTCTCGGGTTCGAGCCTCACCCGGCGCACACAATTACATAATCAAACCGGTCAACAGGTCAACGGTTAACAAGTCAACGGTCAAAAAGTCAACATTTTTTTATTATTTTTATTAATTTATTTTATTTAAAAATCAATTAAAAATACTTAAAAATAACATTTTTAAAGTTAGAAAATAGCCTTAAACTCACAAAAATATATCCAATAATCCCACTAAAAATTGATCAATAAAATCCGCTTATTTACCAAACCATTATGTTTATCTAGGTTAGTTTCACTCGTGGTTAAATCCAACTTCGTGCGCATTCAACATCATCAACCGAACGCACCCACTGTGAGTGAATCTTACAAATCCCCTTTTTAATTACACGTTTTGGGGTGTGTCATGTGTCACTAAAATTAACTCGTTTATTTAAACTTGTGCCATACCATATTGTGATCTAAACTTAGAATGTATTTATTGTTTGTAGTCATGTATTTCATATTGTCAAGTTGTATGCAAATCATTCATTAGGCCCATCAGTTCCTCGTGAGAGACGGGTTGAGCAACGCGTGCCTCAAAACAATTTATTATTGTATGTGTGTGCATTATCTGATATTAAGTGTTTTATGAATATGTTTACATCTATATTTAATCATATGTGGTTGTGCACTTTATTTTATAATCAATTCAATAAACTTGTTCAAATGCTTTTCATAGGATTCACTCGCCAACTTTTTGTTGATCCAAAAACCATTTTTACACATGATACAGGTGAACAGGATGAAGCAAGGAAAAACATAGGAAATGCCTTAGAAGAAAACAATGAAGTCTAGAATGATGTTTAGGACATGATGTAATTATGATTGTATGTTTCCCTTGAAATTGTAATAATGAATATGAAACGTTATAATAAATGTCATGAGCTTTGTTGATAACCCAATCATGCCCCGATCACCTTTTCCGCTGCGGGTCGGGGTGTGACAGATTGGTATCAGAGCCATGACTATAGGGATATAGGATAGGTTATTAGACTCTTAGAGCCTATACTATAGTTGACTAGATTTTTAATAGTCTATGTGGTTACATGCAAACTTATGATATTTATTTGTTTCATATTTGTTTATACTTACAGTCAAACATACATACTTACATACACATTCATCATACATATTTCAATGTTCATATATTCAAATCATTTTCATACTTTCGTTATTCAAAGATTTTGTCGCAATTTTCAAATCCCATCAAAGTGAGTTCTGCGACGGACATGTAGTAACTGGAAGGGTACAAGTACCGGTAGTCGGAACGTCCTGTCTAGGTTGGCATTCGTATAAATCCAATATAACGGACCAGTTTGCCTACCTGGGGACTAACGATGAGAGTACGAAGGACCTATTAGGCCAAAGCATGCCACACCAAACGTCGTTCGAACTAACCCCACTTTGAGGTGTCACCGTGTCCACACCTGGATACATTCCGAATATCATACGTTACATACATATTTCTCGATTTTCTCCGGGTTTTAGTGTACGTAACCAGGCTAACACATACGAACCATATGAAAAAAACCAGTATTCATGGGGGCCCACATGATTACGAAGGTGAAGTATGGCGGCATGCAATGCCCAATTACGAGCAAAGCCCAAGACATCCTATGGATGCAGTAGATTTATTTTTCTATATTTATTTTATGAATGTCCATTCCTAAATACGACCCATGATCCCAAAAACATCCAACTCATACTCATGATATGTATTCCTTGTAGATGTCTTCTAGCCTCGCCCGTAGGAAGATGAGAGCAGGAAAAGCCCGCGAGCGCATGGCTGCCCTAATCGCTCAACAAATGGCTGCCGTAATACCCAACATTGTAATTCAAGTCCAACAAGCCCTTACCGCTAATCCTGTCAACCAAGAAGATCAAAATGTTATCAACGCTCCCCCAAACACCACTAAATGCACCTACAAACATTTCAAATCCTGCGACCCTCCAAAATACGAAGGGACTGAAGGTGTCACCGCTCTCCTCCATTGGTTTGAAGAAATGGAGAACACTTTTCTAAATTGCGATTGCCCTGATGATCGCAAGGTGCGATATGCTACTGGTCGTTTATTTGGAATAGCACTTACTTGGTGGAATACAGAGAAGGCCAAACGAGGTGTTGAAGATGCTATGACTTTGACTTGAGAAGAGTTGAAGGAAATCATGACAATACGGTTTTGCCCAAGGAGCGAAATCAAGAAATTAGAAGAAGAGTTTTATTCGTTGAAGCAAAAGGAAGGAGACCACACCACATACAACAAAAGATTCCTCGAGTTAAATCAAATGGTTCCCAACTTGTTCACTCCCCTCTACCGTTTGATCGAGCACTACATTCGAGGTCTTCCGTCAAAGATTCAGGACTCTGTAATAAGTACCACGCCTGCAACTTTGGAAGCAGCAATGGAGTTAGCTACAGAGCTCACCGAGAACCGCATCCGGAATAAAGACTTCAAGGAGGAGAAGAAGAAGGATAAAGCATCAACTGAAACTTCAAACTCCACCCAAACCGAATCCCCTTCTCAACCCATTTCTAAGAGAAAACGAGACGGGCAACTTTTCGCTACTACCCAACGTAATCAACCAATTTCACAAGCCATACCTATCCAAGCTATCCCAATCACTCAAGTAGCACCCAACTCAACTTACCCAAATAAGAAACCATACCTTGGACCTCACCCTCGATGTAACACCTGTTTTTATCACCATCCAACTACCTTACCTTGTCGACTATGTGCGAATTGTGGACGCTATGGTCATTTGAGCAAGGTTTGCCGCACCCCTCAAAACCAAACCACACCCCCTACTCAAAATATGATCCAAACATATCAAAAACCTCAATACCCCATGTTACTTTATGTTCGAGCTTGCTTTAATTGTGGCGACCCTACCCATTTTAGAAACACGTGCCCTCGATTGGTTAACATCATAAACGCCCAAGCTCAAGCAAACACAGTTAACCAAGCAAATCAAGAAAACCTAATCACTAGGCCACCAGCAAGAGGAAGAGTTTTCAACATCAACGCCAATCCTGTTGAAGACAATGACGGCCCAAACGAAACCACCCAACTAGTCCCCTTCACCGAAAATCAAGATTCAACTCCAACCGCTTAGTTTTATGTTTTTCTTTATGTTTTAAAGTCACGTAGAACCAATCATAACTTACGGATAAAGCCAATGAAAATTTGACAAGAATATGGTGGATACACCGCTGGTACTTCCTATATATAAGTATTCTTGTCAAAGGATCAGAGGCATTATCTGGCGGTTATGAGAAGTTTCATGTGGAAGTTAGTATTGTCTTGATTGAAGTTTGTTTTGTACTCACTGATTTAGCATTTATAGCATATCATCATCTAAAGAAATTGGATTGTGTTCCATTTCTACATAGACTAACCTCTCCATCATAACAAACGAGAGAGGTATTGTCATCATTCAAACATGTATGCTATCAGAATTAAGACTCAAGTTTTGGTTGTGGTGTTTGTTTTAGAGTCACATAGAACTAATCATAACTTGCGGATAAAGTCAATGAAAATTTGACAAGAATATGGTGGATACGCCGCTGGTACTTCCTATATATAAGTATTCTTTTCAAAGGATCAAAGGCATTATCAGGCGGTTATGAGAAGTTCCATGTAAGTTTTAGTAATGTCTTGGTCGTAGTTTGTTCATCATACATTTCAACGTATTTCAGTTTCATCATTTAAAGAAGTTAAGCTATATCTCACTTCCACAAGGACTAACCTCTCCATCATAACAAACGAGAGAGGTACTGTCATCATTCAAACATGTATGCTATCAGAATTGAGACTCAAGTTTTGGCTGATGTGTTTGTTTTAGAGTCACATAGAACTAATCATAACTTTGCGGATAAAATCAATGAAAATTTGACAAGAATATGGTGGATACGCCGCTGGTACTTCCTATATATAAGTATTTTTGTCAAAGGATCAGAGGAATTATCAGGCGGTTATGAGAAGTTCCATGTAGGATTTAGTAATGTCTTGGTCGAAATTTGTTCATCATACATTTCAACGTATTTCAATTTCATCATTTAAAGAAGTTGAGCTATGTCTCACTTCCACAAGGACGAACCTCTCCATCACAACAAACAAGAGAGGTATTGTCATCATTCAAACATGTATGCTATCAGAATTAAGACTCAAGTTTTGGTTGTGGTGTTTGTTTTAGAGTCACATAGAACTAATCATAACTTGCGGATAAAGTCAATGAAAATTTGACAAGAATATGGTGGATACGCTGCTGGTACTTCCTATATATAAGTATTCTTGTCAAAGGATCAAAGGCATTATCAGGCGGTTATGAGAAGTTCCATGTAAGTTTTAGTAATGTCTTGGTCGTAGTTTGTTCATCATACATTTCAACGTATTTCAGTTTCATCATTTAAAGAAGTTGAGCTATATCTCACTTCCACAAGGACTAACCTCTCCATCATAATAAACGAGAGAGGTACTGTCATCATTCAAACATGTATGCTATCAGAATTGAGACTCAAGTTTTGGCTGATGTGTTTGTTTTAGAGTCACATAGAACTAATCATAACTTGCGGATAAAATCAATGAAAATTTGACAAGAATATGGTGGATACGCCGTGGTACTTCCTATATATAAGTATTTTTGTCAAAGGATCAGAGGCATTATCAGGCGGTTATGAGAAGTTCCATGTAGGATTTAGTAATGTCTTGGTCGAAATTTGTTCATCATACATTTCAACGTATTTCAATTTCATCATTTAAAGAAGTTGAGCTATGTCTCACTTCCACAAGGACGAACCTCTCCATCACAACAAACAAGAGAGGTACTGTCACCATTCAAACATGTATGCTATCAGAATTAAGTTGATTGTGTTTATTTATGTATTAGAGTCACATAGAACTAATCATAACTTGCGGATAAAGCCAATGAAAATTTGACAAGAATATGGTGGATACGCCGCTGGTACTTCCTATATATAAGTATTCTTGCCAAAGGATCAGAGGCATTATCAGGCGGTTATGAGAAGTTCCATGTAGGATTTAGTATTGTCTTGGTTGAAATTTATGTTACATTCAATGATTTAACATTCATATCATATCATTCATCTAAAGAAATTGGATTGTGTTCCATTTCTACATAGACTAACCTCTCCATCACAACAAACGAGAGAGGAACTGTCACAAATCAAACATGTATGCTATCAGAATTGAGACTCAAGTATTGGTTGTTGTGTTTATTTATGTTCTGGAGTTACATCATAGGACCAATCATAACTTACTGATAAAACCAATGAAAATTTGACAAGAATATGGTGGATACGCCGCTGGTACTTCCTATATATAAGTATTCTTGCTAAAGGATCAGAGGCATTATCAGGCGGTTATGAGAAGTTCCATGTAGGATTTAGTAATTTCTTGGTACATTGGTTGTGGTGTTTTTTTATGTTCTAGAGTTACGTCATAGAACCAATCATAACTTACTGATAAAACCAATGAAAATTTGACAAGAATATGGTGGATACGCCGCTGGTACTTCCTATATATAAGTATTCTTGCCAAAGGATCCGAGGCATTGTCAGGCGGTTATGAGAAGTTCCATGTAGGTTGTAGTATTAGAAATTTTGTTTTAGGATATGACCTTATCTTTACAAACATATCAAAACTCTTAGGCATGAAATCATACTTAGTGAATCAACTCCGCTTATCATATTTTTACCATAGGCAACAAAAAGCGATTCCTGTAGCAGGGTACTTAACCCTTACAAGGAACGTTACCGCCTCAACCAAAATTTAAACTCTTACTCTTTTTCTAAGTATTTAGTGGTCAATTAAAACACCATCCTTTTGAGACAGATATGTCACTACTTAAATTTCGGGACGAAATTTCTAAAAAGTAGGGGATACTGTAACATCCGTTAAAACCCGGATTTACCAAACCCGCTCCATTTATTAACCGAACAATCAGTTAAAAATTTCGTTGCGTATTTAATGCCCAAATTAATTTTAAGCGATACATAATTAATAAGTATATTGGAATATATAATTTATATTTGAAAAAGTATTAAAAATAGTGGTTTAAAAAATAAAACAAGGCTGCCGGGTTTCGAACCCGGGTCAGCCGGGTCTACCTGGTCAACAAACGATTTAACTCTCATCCATCAAACCACTCCGCCACTTGTGTTCTTTAGTAACATATCAAAACAATTAATTCTAATATCAAACTCGAATTTAAAACTGACGCGCCCAATCGCAGTCGTCGGAAATCCCGACGATTTCGCCGAGATTGGACGGTTTCTTCTGATTTAACCGAAGCCTTAACTATTACATCGGTTATAACCGACGTCTGAACCCGCGACACAAGTCATAACCGCCGGAAAATTATTGACCGACGAATCAAGATGGAAAACGGACCAAATTCGTCGATGTTCTGCCCTATAAATACACCCTCTAACTTCTGTTAGCCTTTTCTCTCACAATCACACCCCCACTTTTCCCGACGTAATTTCAACTCGCCGGAAAACCGAACCCTTTCACCTCTGTGCATCACTCTAAAAACAGAACACCTAGAGCTCATACCGAAGCCACCCACACTCACCTCAAGCTCCCTGAAGACCCTCTGCCGCAAGACACACGTCGCCGGAATAACTTGCTATCACCGGAATTTTGCCGGCGAAACAGAGGATCTCTGTTCGGTATATCTTGCACATAATCTCTCATTCTTTTTATTAATCTCACATGTAATTAATCACAACACACTAAAGAACTTGATTAAATCGTCGAACCAGTCGGACATCGATTCTGGTTACATTTAACGGAGAAGATGAAGTTTTCAGTTGCATATATGTTTAATTTAAATCAAGATATATCTGGGTTAGACAACGGTCCAGCGGTGGACTGTGTGCAAATAAACACGCATACGTCCCGAGTTCGATTCTTGTCCCACGCATACTCGCCTTAATAAAAATGTTCTTTTTTTAACTGAACCGGATTCACTGCAAATAGATGTTAAGTTTAATAAAAACCGGAATAATAACAAAGATAGACACACAGTCCAGTGGTGGACTGTGTGCGCGTTTAAAACATAAGTCGCGAGTTCGAGTCCAGACTACCGACCGGTTCTGGCAATTATCAAACTTTTTATATAAGGCAGAAATGAAATTATCTAGTTTGTATATAAGTATAATAAAAATCAGATTATTTACCAAGTTAGACACACAGTCCAGCGATGGACGGTGTGTCAACCTAAGCCACAGGTCCCGGGTTCGAGACCTGTGGAGAGCACCGAGCGAGACATTAAAATCGTTTTTGAAATAAATGATTTTCGGATTAATTCAATTAGTATATAAATATAATTAAAAACAGAAATATTTCAGGTTAGACACGTAGCTCAGTTGGTCGAGTTACGTGCAGGCGAACGGAGGTCTCGGGTTCGAGCCTCACCCGGCGCACACAATTACACAATCAAACTGGTCAATAGGTCAACGGTCAACAAGTCAACGGTCAAAAAGTCAACATTTTTTTTACTATTTTTATTTATTTATTTTATTTAAAAATCACTTAAAAATACTTAAAAATAACATTTTTAAAGTTAGAAAATAGCCTTAAACTCACACAAATATATCCAATAATCCCACTAAAAATTGATCAATAAAACCCGCTTATTTACCAAACCATTATGTTTATCTAGGTTAGTTTCACTCGTGGTTAAATCCAACTTCGTGCGCATTCAACATCATCAACCGAACGCACCCACTGTGAGTGAATCTTACAACTCCCCTTTTTAATTACACGTTTTGGGGTGTGTCATGTGTCACTAAAATTAACTGTTTATTTAAACTTGTGCCATACCATATTGTGATCTAAACTTAGAATGTATTTATTGTTTGTAGTCATGTATTTCATATTGTCAAGTTGTATGCAAATCATTCATTAGGCCCATCAGTTCCTCGTGAGAGACGGGTTGAGCAACGCGTGCCTCAAAACAATTTATTATTGTATGTGTGTGCATTATCTAATATTAAGTGTTTTATGAATATGTTTACATCTATATTTAATCATATGTGGTTGTGCACTTTATTTTATAATCAATTCAATAAACTTGTTCAAATGCTTTTCATAGATTCACTCGCCAACTTTTTGTTGATCCAAAAACCATTTTTACACATGATACAGGTGAACAGTATGAAGCAAGGAAAAACATAGGAAATGCCTTAGAAGAAAACAATGAAGTCTAGAATGATGTTTAGAACATGATGTAATTATGATTGTATGTTTCCCTTGAAATTGTAATAATGAATATGAAACGTTATAATAAATGTCATGAGCTTTGATGATAACCCAATCATGCCCCGATCACCTTTTCCGCTGCGGGTCGGGGTGTGACAGTGGCCGTGCAGGTCACACAATTCAAACTTGTCGCATCCTCCATAAGTCAAACCGCAATCAACCTCAAGCCCAATCCAACAATCAAGTGGTAGGCCAAGCCCAACACCAACAAACCCTACTCTTACCACCTACTCAACCCTACTACAAACCCATTTACCCGATGATGCAACCAGTCAGAGCATGTTTCAATTGTTAGGTTTTGATTATTTTATTATGAAAGTTTGGATCTTTATTTGATTTATTAATGTTTTTATGGGATTTTTAATAAAGTAAAGAACTTTGATTACTTGATTTGGTGTATTTGCATGCTTTGAGTTCATTATTGATTAGTTGATTGTTTTACATAAATCTTCTTGGATGTCTTCCATAGAATAGGTTTGTGTTGATTGTCGGGTCTCAAAGGGTTCGGGTAATCGTTCGGTAAAATTGGTCAATAAGCTGGAAAAACAATTTAGTAAAATATATAATTAAATCTTAACATTATACTAAATTTAATTATTGAGAAATAATAATTTATTAACTGAATTAAATAGGTAAATTGCTAAAGTTTGGTTTTGAGAAAAACCCAGTTTTAGTTTACTTGCCATATTCGAGTCGGTTAAACCAAATCAAGAGTCATAGTTAGTCTAGGCTTCCTATTGAGAGATAGTTAGCTAATTTAGACAATTTATTAAAATATTAGATAACCGAAAGGAAGTCTCATAAACCGGTAAGCCTAACTATCTTTAGGATATCATAGGTGTCTTCCCGAGAAGGGTCGGGAGTCTTGTTCGGTACTCCTTAGGATCCAGTAAATTAAGATCCCGGTTCCCTAAAGCATTATTAATCAATTAAAACCCATTCAATAATAATAAAGAATATAACCTAGGTAGTCATTCCACAATCCTTGAATTAAATCTCCAATTCAAAAGTCTGTTTTAATCCGCCTTAGTTAAGTTAATATTAATTTAATTATAAATTTAGGATTTTTAGTAACCCCCCCAAATATAAATAAGTGTGTCAATTTAGTCTAGATAGAGTCGTCAACGTAATTAGAGAGTCTCGTGGGTTCGATATCCGGACTTACTTAAGCTTTTCTACAACTGATCGGTCCACTTGCCGGTTAGTAGTCCAATCGAGTTTAGGAGTCTAGAGTATAATTTTGAGTCTAAAATTTAAAGTTAATTTTAATTGTTTTCATTAGACTACTTTTAGAACATCAGAGGGCTGTTTAAGATTTCACAAAATGGGGTAAAATCAAGTTGTTGAACGAACATTCCGGTGGAAGTTCAAACAAGAGAAAATCCTCAGATTCGGCTAACTTCGATGCATCCGATAAGTCTATGCCGAACTTGAACGTGGAAGTTAGCCCAACACAACCGAAGAGAAGTGTACTCGTCAAGCCAAAGTGAAGGAGTAGGTGAGAAAAAAGAAACTTAGGCATCAAGGAAGGAAGAGAGAATGCAAACGTTGATCGAAGATAGACAATAGAATATCATCAAAGTTAGAGCCTTGATTCAGGTTCAACGCCAAGGTGTCGCCAAGTAACGAGGGACAGAGATTTTGACACAGATATTAAGTCACACGACCATTTAGACCACGAAGTGCAAAAAATCTTTATAGCCCGCAAACGAGAAATTGCGGAAAATATGGTTGGCCCACGAATCATTTACCAGATATATAGTTTTTTTTTAAAAGTTTTCGTATATTAATTATTTATTTTTTCAGTTTTTTATTTTTTTAGTTTAATTATCTATTTTTTATTTTAATGAAATTTAAATTTTAATTACATTTTACTTTAGTTAAATTAAAAAAAAGTTCAAGGATACTTAGGTAGGACGATGTCTATGTTTATAAGGCCACTCGGTGTGGGGGCCGTCCCAGGGCCGGCTTTGGCCGACGACGCCTCCAACACCGCGCCAGGTGGTCCGTCGGCGTCGCCAATGTTCTCCTGCGGACGATGGGGACGAGCCTGCTTTCTTCAGCTCTCTTACGCAGAGCTTCTAGTTCATCATCTTCCACCGCCACCAGGCTCCACTCTACCGCCACCAGGCTCCACTTCCACCGCCACCAGGCTCCACTCTACCGCTTCCCGTAACGTTAGATCGTGTATTCCGTGGTGGAGTCACGGTGTTGATTCGAAGTCTCCGGCGACTCTTACGACCGCGGCGTCTCCTGTGCTTGAGCGGTTTCACCGAACCCTAGCTACTATGGGTAATTGATTTGTTTGATTTTGTAGAATACCTAGTGTATTGTTATGTTATAGAATATTTGATATTTGATTTATTTCACTTTGTGTGTAACTGATTTTAGACCTAATTTTATAAATATTTTGATAAATTAAAAAGAAAAATAAAAAAACTAGGTGGGTCGGGTCATCACCCATTTCCAAGCTTCCATCCTTGGAGGAGTGTCCTTCAAGGTTTCTGACGCGTTTGCTGACGTAGCGTGTTGTTCTAGAGAGAGGTCCGTCACCCACACCAAATATTCTAATGCAGAGGTACTTTGCAATAGATTTGATAGGGCGCTGATTGATTGATGAAGCAAAAGAACTACCTATAAGTGTACTTCCTCCCTGATTTTTCAAGATCTCTAACATTCCAAAATCCAAGTATGACGATTAAAATTTATACGCACAATGACACTTATAGACTAAATACTTATTATCTTCTTGCTTTTTTTACTAAAGTAATAAGCGAACTTATAATAACCTTTTTATTCATATACTTTATATTAACTAATTATTTGAAAAGCAACTATAGTGATAATGATTTTCATCTTCTAGTCTATTTTTTTCGCATTTTAATCCTTCAGTTAAATTCAGTTTTCTAACCAATATATATTTTATTCCACTGACCCTAATAAATTTATCATTCAACCCTTGACCTTTAATAAAAAGGTTATGTTTTCGTTTAACACTTAATCTTTTATACATTTAATACTTTTTATTTTTTTTTTTTTCTTATAATTAAATCTAACTTTTACATTTAGACGTGTTTATTTGATTGCACGGCTTGCTAAACGTGCTAAAATTGCTTTTTTTTTTATCATCGTTTAAACGTTATTGAACATGGGATTTTTTTTACCGTTTGACTTAGTTATTCATTTCTATAATAATATTTACGTTTCAATCTAAATTCGACAAATTAATACCCCACAAGACACATGCATAATTCAATATTTTAACGTATATTTTTTGGTTCGGCTTAACGGTTCTACTACAACAGTACAACACATGTGACATGTCCTAGTCCTAGATATAGGTGTCAATCATGTCGGGTTGATGGGTTGGCGGGTTGAAATGTTCAAACCGAACCCGACCCATATTATTATGTAGGTCAAATATTTTCAACCCTAACCCAACCCATATAAATTCGGGTCAACCTGAATCCGATCCGTTTAACCAATATTTTTAAATGAGTTTTTTTTAATAAATAGTTAAACGAGTTAATGGGTCAACCCAAACCCAACCAATTTTTAATACAGGTCAACCTGAACCCAAATTTTTTTAAACTAGCCGTGTTAGTCGACCGAAACCTGTTTTTTTTTCTCGTATCAGGTTTATTACCGCCCCTAGTACTAGACTAGTTATTGTTATTAATAAATTCAATTTCCAAATTATGTTTTGTAACATGTTTCCCAACAGAATATTACGTTTGCTAAATAAAGCCACCCACGTTGATGTGACGCCGTCAAGTCTCACTCCACCTCTGTAAAGTAAAAACCCAGTATGTATGCATGTATATGTCGCCACATCTATACATACAGTACACATACACACTTACACACTGTACTACATTATCTCTATATATACCCTCTAGATCTCAGTGTCAATGGTGTCCAGTCCAGTAAAACCTGGCTTCCCCAATGGAACCCAGATCAAATTTCAAATGGGTTTTATTGTTCTTGCTTGCATCTCAACTGGGTTGTCAATTAATCAGTTGCAGTGTCACTTACGACAGTAAATCCATTGTTATCAATGGTGAAAGAAGAATCTTGATATCTGGTTCCATACATTATACAAGAAGCACCCCTGAGGTACCCTAAAAAGCAAAATGGGGAGTTTTGAAGTTGAATTTGGGGGGTCTTGTTTATGAAAGTTGTGATTTTGCAGATGTGGGAAGATCTGGTTATGAAGGCTAAAGATGGAGGACTTGATGTGATTGATACTTATGTGTTTTGGAATGTTCATGAGCCTTCTCAAGGCGATGTAGGTTGATTTTTTGTTCTTTTTTAGGGGTTTTTTTTTGTGTGTGTGTTGATGATTTATGATATTTGCAGTATAATTTTGAAGGGAGGTATGATTTGGTGAGGTTCTTGAAGATAGTGCAAAAAGCAGGGATGTATGTTCATCTGAGAATTGGACCTTATGTTTGTGCAGAATGGAATTTTGGGTAATTTTTTTCTTTTTTTTTGGGTAAGGATTTACAAGGGTTAGAAGCTAAAAAAGTCGAATTTTGACTTTTGGAAATCAAATGAGTTGGTCCTTTTGATGTCAAAACTCATGGAACTTGTTTGATTTTAACAAAAGAGGACTTTTACATGTGTGTTTCTATATTTTGGTGAAAATTAAACTGTTTTAGAGCTTCATTGGTCTAGACATTTGGGTCAATTTTGAATTTGGAAACCAACATGATTGACTTTCAAATAACTGTCAAATTTGTGATGATTTACACAGAGGGTTTCCAGTTTGGTTGAAATATGTTCCCAACATTAGTTTCAGAACTGATAATGAGCCATTCAAGGTCACAATTTCCCACTTCTATTACATATTTTCTATATGTACATAGCAATTTAATTTACTAAAAAAAGAAGCTACACACAAATGCAGAGAGCAATGAAAGGATTCACCGAGAAAATTGTCAACTTAATGAAGAGCGAAAAGATGTTCGAATCGCAAGGAGGCCCGATTATTCTCTCTCAGGTATACTAATTTCATACAGTATTTAATTACTGGTTGGTGATCATTAAATTTGAATTTATGATATGTTAGTATGGTATAATAAACTTCATTAATTTATCGGGTTTTAAATTTGATTACAGATTGTTTGAAACTTTGAATGATGTCCGGTGCAGGTTGAGAATGAGTACGGATCTGTGGGAAAGGCGTATGGAGGTCCGGGCTATAACTACATGACTTGGGCCGCAAACATGGCGGTTAAACTGGACACCGGTGTCCCATGGGTTATGTGCAAGCAAGATGATGCTCCCGATCCTATTGTAAGCTCAATCTGACCCGTTCACATAGTAGCCTATATGGGCTTGGGCTGAAATAAATTTTCGACTTACTTGAGTCGAATTATTCGAGTAAATTATTTTTTGCTTGAATTCGAATTCGATTAAAAACTAGTCAATGCGATTCGAATTCTTATTCGAATTAAAACACCAATTCGAATCGAATTCGGATAAATTCGTTTTGATTCTAATTCATTTAAAGTATGTAAATTGGTTATGAGCTATTTGGGTTTGGTAATGGGCGATTTTAGGATTTAAATTAAATTTATAAATTAATTTACACTATAGCCCAAATTAAAGTTATATATGTGTATTATATATAAATATAATAACTAAATATGTATAGTATGAATTCGAATTTCGAATCCAATCGAATTCAAAACTATAAATTCATATTCAATTTACTGAACTACTGAACTCGATCTTGAATTGAATCGAATTCGAATTTTTGATAATCGAATCGAATTAAGTTGAATTTTTAAGTTTTCGAATCCGAATCGAACTCTGAAGTTTTCGAATCCGAATCGAATTCTGAACAACCCTAGGCTAAAATCCTGCTTAGTATCTAATACTATTTTCGGGCCTTGTTGTCAGATTAACACATGCAATGGTTTTTACTGTGATGATTTCTCGCCCAACAAGCCTTACAAGCCCACACTTTGGACCGAGACTTGGAGTGGCTGGTTTACAGAATTTGGCGGGCCCATTTACGAGAGGCCCGTTCAAGATTTGGCATTTGGTGTTGCCCGATTCATACAAAAGGGCGGATCGTTCTTCAACTACTACATGGTTGGTTTACTTATGCTTTTCAATTTTGTAACAATTAAAAAGCTCTTACTGTAAAATGACAATATCAGTTTGAAGGCGACATTGTAACTTTTCTTTGAAACCCGAACAGTTCCATGGAGGCACGAATTTCGGTCGTTCTGCTGGTGGCCCGTTTATCACTACTAGTTACGACTATGATGCTCCAATTGATGAATATGGTGAGGCCAACTATCTATCTGTACTTTGACTTTTAAGGTCATACAGGTCATTTTTACCTGTACGTTGACTTTTAAGGTCAAACCTATTAGTTTTCAGAATCGAGGTTGTAAGCATTTGGATACACATACACTTTGGGCATCTTTTAAAATGTAGGAAATTAACTATAGCCTAAATCAACCCGTTTAGGTAAACGGGTCGAAAATACCATCTCTACCTTAAGCGTCGAAACGTTAACATTTATTATTAACTCATATAGGCTTGATCAGACAACCAAAATACGGTCACTTAAAGAACCTTCACAAGGCTATTAAACAATGTGAGCCCGCTTTACTTTCAGCAGAGCCCGATGTCACCTCTTTGGGAAACCTTCAACAGGTTGTATCTATATATATATATATATATATATATATGTATGTATATATGTATGTATATATATGTATGTATCTCTAACTTCATTTTCCCAATAACAAAATCTGAAAAAAACCATCTTACTAAACAGTTATTCTTTTTCAGGCCCATGTCTTCTCTCCCAAATCGGGACCCTGTGCAGCTTTTCTCTCAAATTACGACCCGAATAATGCGGCCAAAGTGACCTTTAATAACAAACACTACACTTTACCTCCGTGGTCCATAAGTATCCTTCCCGATTGCAACAAAGTTGCTTTCAATACAGCAAATGTATGTATGACCAAAGTTTATGCAAGCTATATCATTTGTACACATGTATTTTTTTTTTGTGTAATTCGTGTAAAAATGGCACAGGTTGAAGTTGAATCCACAAAAATGGAAATGAAACCGAGTGATTCTGATATGTTTTCTTGGGAGATGTTTACTGAAGATTTAACTGTAAGCGATGAAAGCTCGACGTTCACTGCAACGGGCTTATTGGAGCAAATTAATATTACAAGGGATACTAGTGATTATCTTTGGTATACAACTAGGTAAGACTTTTTATAAGGTGACATACTATCATTAATACATAAGTGAAAAAAAGAGTAAAGTACACGGATGGTCCCTGTGGTGGACCAAAATTTTGGATTTGGTCCCTAGCTTTCCAAAAGTACATGAATGGTCCCTGTGATTTGCATTTTGTAACGCATTTAGTCCCCAGCTTTTGCCAAAACTACATGGATGATTCTTGTAGTTTGCACTTTGTAACGCATTTAGTCCTCAACTTTTGCCAAAATTACATGGATGGTCCTCATGGTTTGCACTTTTTAACGCATTTAGTCCCTAACTTAGACCTGCTGAAACCTTTAGATTTGTTAGCTAGGAACTAAATGTGTTGCAAAATGCAAACCATGGGGACCATCCATGTACTTTTGAAAAACTACGGACCAAATCCAAAAGTTTGGTTAACCGCAAGGATCATCCGTGTACTTTACTCTAAAACAAATATGGTTTTTACAAAATTATTATTATTATTTATTATTATTATTAATTATTATTATTATGATTATTATTATGATCATGATCATCATGATTGTCATCGTCTTCATCATCATCGTCATGATTTATTATTTGTTTGCAGTGTTGATATTGGATCTTCTGAATCATTTTTACACGGAGGGGAGCCCCCAAAGCTTCTGGTGCAGTCAATGGGTCATGCTCTTCATGTGTTTGTAAATGGAGAACACTCGGGTATGTTTATTTGGATGTTGTTTTCGTTGCTAAACATACGTTTAACTTAGAAAATGATGTAAACTTTGATGCATTTGTAGGTTCTAGTTTTGGTACAAGAAAACATAGGAGATTTACATACAAAGAAACGATCAACTTACATGCTGGAAGCAACAAAATCGCACTACTTAGCGTGGCTATGGGTTTGCCGGTTAGTTTCTTGATTTCATGTATTTATGTAAGTTTGCAATATAATAATAATGTTTTGTTTTCGTGAAGAACATGGGAGGACATTATGAAACATGGGAGACCGGAGTCTTAGGTCCGGTGGTTCTTTATGGTCTTGACCGAGGAAAAATGGATTTGGCATGGGTCAACTGGACTTACCAGGTGCGTAATACTTTTTTACGGTCGGTTAATGGGTCAAACTTTAGTACGGGTCGAAACGGGTCAGTTTGGAATACAATGGTTCTAGAGGTTTTATGAAATAAAACCTAACCCGGATGCGTTTGCTTTTTACATTAACAGGCTGGTCTAAAGGGAGAGGCTATGAATGTTATCTCTGCAAATACTAATTCCTACATGAAATGGACTCAAGATTCTTTAATCAGTCAGAAACAGAAACCGTTATCATGGCACAAGGTATGGCTAAAGTATAGAAATCAAGATCATTAAAAAAACGTTATTAGTGATGAAGATTTCATAAGCATATTGAACTTTAGAATATGGATGAGCTTTTCTTTCTAAATACCCATATCCATACCGATTTTAGGTATTCGGTGGTACGGGTACGGGCAAAAAATGGTACTGGCACCGAATTTTATATATAACTTTAAGAGTTTTTTATTTTGTGTTTTATTTCGTATTATGGTTTTTATGGTTCTCGTATCGATTTACCTATATTTGGTACCTGTATCGTATTGATACTCGGACAAGTGCTAAAAAAGGGATACCAAAGCTGTATCGTAAAGAAATACCCGTACTTGTACCAATATATTCGGTACCCATTTTTGTTCAAATTCGGTACCGGGATTTTCAGTACGGGTACATCTACTTTACCGATCCCATTCCTACTTTGGAAAGGGTAGCAGAAAAGAGAAATCTTGAAGTCAAAATCATTACTTTATAAACCATAAGGTTTTTGAAATCTTTGCAGGCGTACTTTAATGAACCTGATGGTGACGAGCCATTGGCTCTAGACATGAATAGTATGGGAAAAGGTGAAGCATGGATCAATGGTCAAAGCATAGGGAGATATTGGTCAATGTATGCTAATGGAGATTGCCAAGGGTGCCATTACGCTGGAGTCTATCGGCCATTGACTTGTCAACTCGGGTGGGGTCAACCAACCCAAAGATGGTACCATGTTCCTAGATCTTGGTTAAAGCCAAGTAATAACTTGTTGGTGCTTTTTGAAGAACTCGGAGGTGACCCCACTAAGATTTCGCTAGTTAAGAGATCAACGGTCCAGTGACCATTGCAAACAGCAACTTTGGTCAAACAGACTTGAACGATGGGGAAGGTACATGAAGTAAAACAACGGAGGGTGATTGAGAATTTCACCTAGTTTTTTAGCGCGGTTTTGTTTAATTCAAGTTTTAGCTTATAAGTGTGCATGCTCATGTAGATTAGTGAAGATTATTTATGTTTTTTAGGTGGGGGGATCAAGTGAACCCCCATAATAATATCATGATGGAATAAATTGGTTCAACTGTCATACTACCTAAATGTTGTCCAAAACCATAAAAGGAAACACAACACCAAAGAAACAGTCAAAAAACATGGGATTTAATTAAGGAATATTAGTTTTTAATAATCTCAACTATTCGTCGTTGGCTGTTAACAATTCCAACTTAAAAAGTAACCACCGGTAGTCTCAACTATTAGCATATTGGCCTCCAATGGACCATGACTAATAGAATTCTAACGTTGTTAGTCTCCCGTCGTCGGAAAACTCCTTTTTAGCCGGAAAACTCAACATTTTCGTCTAAAACCTCTTTGTAACTATATTACAGAACTTTAGGGACCTCTTTCTAGTAAAAACCCCAAATTATTGAGGTGTCGGAAAACTCCTTTCTTGCCGGAAAACTTCTTTTTGACTGGAAAACTCAACTTTTTGGGCAGAAAACTCAACATTTTCGTCCCAACCCTCTTATCTTAGATCGTATCTTTAGGAACCTTTTTCTGGGCAAAACGTTTTTTCGGCGATCGGAGACTAACGGTGTTAGGGTTATATTAGTCAGGGTCCATTGGAGGCCAATATGCTAATAGTTGGGACTGCTAGTGGTTACTTTATAAGTTAGGACTGTTGGCAGCCAGTGACAAATAGTTGGGATTATTAAAATTTAATATTCTTTTAATTAAATTTCAAATCAAGAAAACAAAGAAAAAATTATACAAATAGTCCAAGTGTTTATCTTTTTTTCCAACAAATTTTATTAACTTTCACAACCAATAAAACGAGTGCTAGCGAACACAGTTTATTACGATCAATCAACATGGAAAAACCGATACATTGAAATTAACCCAATCCTCCCAAGTGTTTATCATTTATGCTTCTTCTCAATGCGTCATCCACTTATGCCTGTGTTACCTGAATGTTTAATGATTGTCTGTTGAAGTTCTTCCTTTTTTGCCCCTACAACCTTTGCAACAGTCTTCTCATTTTTCAGCAACAAGAATGTTGGCATTGCTTCCACCTCCCAGTCTGATGCAATCTCCTGTAATGGGTTTGACTTTTTAGGGTCAAATGAATAATACAATGTAAAGTAAAGCAAAGAAACATGTTTTTTTATTTACCTTTAACTCATCTACATCAACTTTGAGGAAGGTGACATGGGGCATTGATTTAGCTAGTTCTGCTACAAATGGAGCAATGACCTTGCAAGGTCCACACCAAGATGCAGCAAAGTCCACTACTATCTGTATAAATTTAATTCCAATTTATGGGTAAACTACTTTACACATCATAATTTGTATCATTCATTCATCAAATTCCTTGGTTGGATCATACTTCATCCTAGTTTAAACACGAATCGACCTTCGAGCTCGGAAGAAAAATGTATACACACCGTTTAATAGTTAAGACCCCTAATACGAACAAACATAAATTAAAAAGGCAGCCAATATCGGTACGCCACCCCGTGTTAACAAGACACCAACCCTCATACTGGCCATATAACAAGGCGAATATGGTCCATATGACCCGTATGAGAGGGTGTTTCGACCAAATCATACAACCCGTATTAAAAATTCGACCTGGCAAATAAATGGCAGTGATATGACCCATATGGCCTTTAGCCCTTTTCTCGCTCACCTATATGGCCCATATGCACCCGTACAACCCATATGATGTGAAAGAAGACCATAGATTATATAGAAAACCAATACACACGACAATGAAATCTAAATTACTACGAAACTTAAATCAACGAAAAATGGAAGGAGAATGCGAATAAATACGGATGAACGAATAAAATCTCAATTATGATTGTTAGAATGAACAACATACCAATTTGTTCTTGTCCTTTTTGATATGATGATTCCAGGCATCAACAGTGTGGCAACTAATCACCTGTCCTTCTTCTCCCATCTTCTTGATCTCAATAAAAAATGGCTTCTAGGAAATGATTGAGTTTTGGTTTGTTTCCACCCAATTCTAACCGTAAATTACTATGTTTTGTTTAATGATTTTGTACATGACATTTAATGGGCTAATCAGGAAACTAGCCCTTTTCACGCCGTTTTTGCGAAAATGGCCCACTGACACGGCTTAAAGATTCGTTTCCGTTAACGGAAGCGGCTCAACACCAGTCTTCACCGATAACAAATGGCAAATTGACACGTGTTCGACAACCCTGAAACGGCTTTGAGCCGTGTCAGGTAAGGTAACGTCTCAGCCGAGCCGTTTCACGTGGAGCTGACATCGAAGCTGGGTAAGGACCCGGCTCGTCCCTTAGCCGGGTACCTACCAAAGAGACGAGGTGGGTTTAGGCGGCTCAGAGTCGTTTCCTTACAGGTTGACGCGGCTTAAATCCTTTATCTAGGCGGCTTAGAGCCGTTTCCGTACGGTTTGTTGAGTTAAAAAAAATGAAAACCCCGTTTTTTAATTAAATCAGGATTCACTGAATTACTGTATATGTATAATAAAAATCCAGCATCTAACGGGTTAGACACGTAGCTAAGTTGGAAGAGCTGCGTGCAGGCAAAGTAGAGGTCACGAGTCGAATCCCATCACACGTTGCCAATAACATGCTTAAACCGGTCAGTCCTCTCCCCTTGTCAGTCCGACAACGTTTTTAATTTTTTTTGTTATTTTATTTTGTTTTAATACTCACATGTAAGAGTATAAATTTAATAAAAATCGTTTGTATATCGGCAGTTTGTTAAGTTTTAGAAAAAAAAATGAAAACCGTTTTTTTATTAAATCAGGATTCACTTAATGAGTGTATATGTATAATGAAAATCCAGCATCTAACGGGTTAGACACGTAGCTCAGTTGGAAGAGCTGCGTGCACGCAAACTAGAGGTCACGAGTTCGAATCCCGTCACACGCTGCCAATAACATGCTTAAACCGGTCAGACCCTTCCCCTTGTCAGTCTGACAAGGTTTTTAAATTTTTTTATTATTTTATTTTGTTTTAATCTCACATGTAAGAGTATAAATTTAATAAAAATTGTTTGTATATCGCCGGTTTGTTAAGTTTTAAAAAAATGAAAACCGTTTTTTTTATTAAATCAGGATTCACTTAATGAGTGTATATGTATAATGAAAATCCAGTATCTAACGGGTTAGACACGTAGCTAAGTTGGAAGAGCTGCGTGCACGGAAACTAGAGGTCACGAGTTCGAATCCCATCACACGTTGCCAATAACATGCTTAAACCGGTCAGTCTCCTCCCCTTGTTAGTCCGACAAGGTTTTTAATTTTTGTGGTTATTTTATTTTGTTTTAATACTCACATGTAAGAGTATAAATTTAATAAAAATCGTTTGTATATGCCGGTTTGTTAAGTTTAAAAAAAATGAAAACCGTTTTTTAATTAAATCAGGTTATACTTAATGAGTATATATGTATAATGATAATCTAGCATCTAACGGGTTAGACACGTAGCTTAGTTGGAAGAGCTGTGTACACGCAAACTAGAGATCACGAGTTCGAATCCCGTCACACGCTGCCAATAACATGCTTAAACCGGTCAGACCCCTCCCCTTGTCAGTCTGACAAGGTTTTTAAATTTTTTTATTATGTAGGCGGCTCAGAGCCGTTTCAAGACACTATTCAAGCCGTTTCAGTTCGAATATAAGCCGGTTTACGATTACGAGCATAGGTTATTTATTTACAATTAGTTTAAGGCGTTTTACGTTTAAAGTAAAATCAGATTTTTCCAACATGAAGCTTTGTTTTGTTGTATACAACGGTGGAAAGTGGCAGATTGTTAATGGAAACTTGGAGTATGTTGCTGATGCCGAGGCAAGTAGACATGGTTTAGAAATTGAAACCAATCTTTCGTACATTGTTCTTGTAAGTAATGTTTCTGACTTGTGTGGAATTCCAAACATTAAAAATCTATCGTACCGGATGTCTTCGTTTACTGATCCAATCGATATAACTGATGATGGTGATCTCGCTTTTTTATTTAATTTTGCCATGTAAAATCCTTTTGAATTATATAAGTTGTACGTCATTCAGGAGTCGTGTGTCGGGTCATCTAGTTTTCCTTCCGATCAAGATACATTTAAAGTTACTGATTTAAATGTTCCTTTTAATGAAGTTAATGATAATGTTTTAAAGGACTATACAACGACTTTCGATAATTTACATGGTACAACACAAACACTGTCTCCATCAAATAAGTTTGAGCCAGGCTACGTATTCACTAACAAAGAAGAAATGAAACTTGAGCTAGGGAAAAAAAATTTTGTTAGAACATTTTGAGTTTAAAGTAGATAGATCGTCTAAAACCAGGTTTGATGTGTCATGTTTGGTGGATGGGTGCGCAAGGCGTTTTAGGGCACGTAGTATTGCATGTTGTGCCATGTTTGTTGTGAAGTATACGAACGATAAACACACTTGCTCAAAGACGCTATCGTACCCCCATCTTCGTCAGGAAAACCCAATGGTTGTGGCTCACTATTTAAAGGAATCACTAAAAGATAGTGGTAGACAATATCGGTCCACGGATATTGTTAAAGATTTTAAACAAAGATTCCAAGTGGACATAAGTTATAGTCAAGATTGGCGTGGAAAAAGTCACGCGCTAGAGATTCTACAAGGAACAAGCACTGATTCCTTTGCTGAACTACTGTTTTACTGCTACAATTTAGAGTGGGCAAACCCCGGTACTGTCACTCGCATCAAGACTGACGAAGAGAATCGGTTTGAGATGGTCTTTGTTGCCATCGGTGCTGCTGTAAGTTATGCGTTTTACCTTTTATTTAGTTATCTGAAATTAAAACGCGGTTGACCTCTTACGAATTTTTACTTTCAGATTCGTGCCTTTATGTGTAATCTCAGGCCGGTGGTTATCATCGATGCAGCACACCTAAAAGGTGAATTTAAAGGTACGCTGTTTTTAGCAGTTGGCATGGATGGAAACAACCATATTTTACCAGTTTCCTATGGAATAGGAAAACCAGAGGATGGAGAATCTTGGACATGGTTTCTTTCTAAGCTTAGAGAGTGTGTTGGTGAAATACTTGATATGGCGATAATATCGGATAGGGCGAATTCTATACACTTAGCTGTTAGTAACGTCTTTCCACGTGCTTATCACGGGTTATGTTGTCGTCATTTAATGATGAACTTACATTTACCGTCGAATAAAAAAAAAGAATACGAGAGTCTGTGGTGGAAGACATGCAAATCTTACCGGCTGTCTGATTTTAATGAGTCATTCAATGCTCTTTGTCTTGCCGTTCCCAGGGTACGTCAAATTCTAACAAGTATTGGGTTCGGTAGATGGGCAAGAGCCATTGCCCCGGTAATCGATATCATTATATGACATCTAACAGCGCAGAGTCCATTAACGCTCTTTCTAGACACCAGCTCAAAATGCCGATAACACAAGTTATAGAATTCTTTCGTCAGTCCGTACAACAATGGTTTTATGAACGTCGTTTGCATGGTATTCAAGAAACACACCTACTTACACAGTGGGCTCAAAAGAAAATTAAAAAAAAATTCAAGCGTCTAGAACGTGGACTGTTGCTGGCGTTGGTTTAAACACTTATGATGTTCAAGACGAGGGCAAGGGCGGTTTTGTTGATTTATATAATCGAACATGTAGCTGCCGAGTTTGGCAAGTTTCAAGCCTACCATGTGGGCATGTGATTTCGATTTCAAAATTTTTAGATGAAACCGATTGCAGTCAGTATTCCTTCCCTTGTTACTCAAACGAAATCTATAAAAGAACTTACGCAGAAGTGATTAATCCTCTTCCTCATAAGTCTGAATGGGAGACTCCAGAAGATCTTATAAATCTTCAACCGCCGCATATTACAAAGCGTCAGGCGGGTCGTCCTCGAGATAACAACCGGATCTCGGGGAAGAACCCACTCTGCCGTATTGTTCCCGGTGTAAATCATACGGTCATCATCGGGATTTGTGTTCACAGCCAATGCCGTCACAAATTGGTACTAGCAAACGACTGGGGAAAGGGAAAGATAAAGAAAGTTGCGGCGATCATGACCAGTTTACACAATTTCTGTCCTATAACCTGGGAGACTTTTAACAGTATCTATTTTTTTAGTATTGGAAGTAATAAAATTACACAGGAAATATTTCATTACAATTTTTAATTGTTTGATTTTATGTGTATACACAAAGCATCAATAATTAACTGGTGTGAAGCACCCGGCATAGAGTTCATTTGCCATGTACCGTCTGTATCTAAAACAAGCATCCTGAAGGTTTCCTTCCCTCCATGTTAACGAGCGTTTGCGAACAAGGTTTTCCATTAGCATACATATGATGACTCCTGAATTTCGGCCAATACGATCTCTTTGATCAGGCCAGACGACATCCCCTACTATTCCCATGGCATCCGTCTCCTCTACTTCAGCGTGTTGCCAATACCCGGTACGGCCCAGAAACCACAAGAATAGAGACTCAAACTCCATCATAGTTTGATGAATTCTTCTGTGCACGCAAAATGAATCTCCACAGTTATTCATGTCACAAGTATGTGTTAAATAAACAGTTATCTCTAGTGACTTTAAATTTATATTTAGAAGTAACCATTGTTGTTCCTTTTCCGCTATAGGAATGTAAGCCTGTGTCAAAAAAAGAAAAGTATATAACATCTGGTTAAAATTATTATGTTAAAGAGCAGTCCAAAATAATATGTTTAAGATCTTATTACATATAGAACCCCCACAATATAAAATAAATAAAAAACGAATGTACTGTATCTATTTCCCAAAATGGAGGGTATGTAGTTGAAGACCCATCTGCGTATGTGTTTGCCGCACTATCTTGTTCATTTAACATGTTTACAAAATTTGGTGGTAGAGCCGTCCAACGAAAATCCTTTGGAGCCGTCGCCCTTGCGCGTCTTTCAACCTCTCGTTGATACATGAGTTTGTTACACCATGTTTTCACGTGCTATAAAAGAATGGTAAAGAGTTAATTTTTTTTTAAAATAATAGCCTAATTATTAAAGGAAATGATTTGTTATTAAGGTACCGTTTCTTGAACATAACCATCTCCACTAAATCCAAGTAGTCCACCCCACCAGTCTTTCTCGAGTGGTGTTATCCCCATGTATGAGGAAAAGCAACTTGGACTATCGCCGGCGTAATAAAAGTCAAGAACATTTGACGACCAACTCTGGTTTGACATTGTGGATCTATCTGAGTAACATGTGTTTCCATAATGGTAGCGCACACATATATATACACACAAAGAGTACAAGGCATCTATAACATAATACAAATAAAATATATAAATAACCATTCTATACATAATAAGATTTTTACAACATTTTCTGCATTTTTACAATTATCTTACAAATAAAACTTCGTCATCTTCGACGTTGTCTTCTATATCCTCGGGTAGTACCGAGTCAAAAAAAAGTATAGCTAGTTTACGTCTCATTTTGTATGCAGTTAACGCAGTATCTTCACCATCGTTCAATTGTTGTTTATTTATCAACTTTTGTAGATATATGCAAACCCAAACTCCACAGTATCCCAAAACTCTGGACTGTTGAGGAGCATCGCTTGCATAAATAATGCGGAAGGGAAAATGTAAGGTTAACGGTTGTCGGCATGATAACCATTAATCCGTAGCCAGTGGTCAAAAACAAAATTTATATGACAGACCACCTCCGTTCTTCCCTTTTCCAAAGTTTTTAATCCTAATAAACTATAATCACCAAAAAAGAAGAACAATTAGCAGCATAAATATTAAAGTATTAATTTATTAAACCGGGAAAAATATATATCGTAAGTGTGTAATTAATAAGATTGAAAACTCCTAAAAACCAATGTAGCCTGGTATGTACAACGGTACATACACCTACATAATAAGTAAGTTAGTGGTTCGTTAATAAATTACAAAAATAAATATGTGACAACTAACTAATTGGAATGCTCGGTAATACCTCGTCAACTGTACTTATTGGTGGAAAGGGGTCCACCGCCCCGGTGAAATAACCCTTGAACGTGTGATCGTGCCCACCCGAGTTAAAAAGATTCATCTGAAAATAAGGGGGTAAAATACTCCAACATTCTCTTGCATCTCTTGAGTGATACAAGTGGATCATCCACCCAAATATATGCTGTAAAAAGTAAATTTAGTGTGAAAAAATATATATATATATTTTTTTTACTTTGTTGATAGTGAAGGCTTATATCATCGCTTAACTAGCCACCACCGTCCTTGCCTAGCAATGACGCCCAGAAATCAGGACCGACACACCCACCCGCTAATAGTGAAAGATATTTATTGCCCCTACTTGGATACCACTGCTTGATTAATGAAATTTGTCTATCCTCATTATTTGACTGTCTTGTTTGTTTTGGTTTTAACCTTTTATAAGCTACGAATGGGGATAACAAAGCTGCAGCGGGCTTCACAAGTCTTTCCGATCGTCTCATTTTTATAATATCAGGATCCTCATTCTACAAAAATGCTTATGCGTAAGAGTTGACATTTCGTACTCGTAAAATAATAACTAACGGTTATGCTAAAGCATGTAAAAACGTATAAATCCATCGTTTATAATTGGGGTCATAGAGACATGGTAGACATTGTCGTAGTTGACAAAAGAATCAGCAACAGCCTACATGAAATGTTAAACGGTCATTATTATAGATTGTTTTTAATTTATAAAAAAATTAATTGCCAAATTTAAACATTACATTATCACTCTCCCTTTGTGATGTTCGCGCGTTGGCTGGTGTACCGACAGGGGCCGAACGATGCGTATGCAACACCTCTGACAAGATCATGTCAGTCAGTTTCCGGTTGTTCTCGTCCAGTAGTGATTTAAACCGGTCATAATCAACTCCACACATGGATGGACCGGTAGCAAAATTCTGTTGCGGTATTTCCTGTCGGGCAGGTGAAGGCTTAAAACCTTGATTTATGGCATCGTCACCAAACAAATTGTTCATAAGTGACTGCATTTGTTGTGGGTCAACGACGGTAGTGGACTGCATAGGCGGTGGCATTGGACCCGGGAATTCCGGTCGTGTTTGTTGTTCGTCGACAACCGGTATTTCACCCGGCATTGCATTAGCATACATCTGTCGTTCAGTGTCTAAATAATCTGAACTAGATGTATACCATGGGCACATAGCTTCATTATTCGTGGTCAGTATAAATGAAAGCGGCCTGTATTCACATTTCTGTGATTTTAAAGGCAATAAATTTTTAAAAATAATAAAAATAACACACATTCATATTTTTAATTTAATATAACTATTTTACCTTTGCCGTCTTTTTAAGCATACGGTCCACAGCAACCTTCATGAACTTACGTCCTTCCCTCCATCCAATCTGGGAATTGTCTCAGATTCAAACCATTCGTTTGAACCCTTGAATTCTGGGAACACCTCCAAAATCCACATCTGTAAAACGGATGTTTTAAAAATTTTATCTAAAAATTTAGGAATGTATAATAAGGAGAAGGGATCACGCGTACCTTGGAGGGCCATACGAATCCCGATAGCGAAAAACCGATGGTGTCGTCTTTTTGACGAATGTGCAAATTATAAATAGCATTATATGTACTATCCCAAAAATAATTACCCCATGGATATTGTCTAAAAGGTTCCAGATCATCCACAAGGTGTAAAAGAAAATTATCTAAAATATTGGTTTTTTGCAATCCCAAAAAACCTTGACCTATAAGCATTAGGAGACATATTCTTGTGCCGTCTTCATCGTTATATATCGTTACGTTATTAAATAAATCAATAATTTTTGAAAAACTAACTCGAGATCGGCCTGGAAAAAATCTATTTTTAAAAGAATTTTGGTAATCTACAGGTGCCCAAGAACTGTGGCCAAACCGTAACCCGGTTATTAAACAAACTTGTTTAGGTGTAAACGTAAATATTTCACCTCCTAATAAATACGAAATACCAAGACGGGGATTATTATTAGGTAACTGAAGTTGTGCAACCCTGATTAAAACAAGACTATCACATAACGTGCACCTATTATCTAAATAGGGTCCAAAACACGTTTGCCTTATGGCGGTCTCAATTCCTGGAGTCATTATCTGCTTCAAGTATTTTAAAACCAGCCACTTTTATCTTACTTTAATCGTCGGCATCTAAACAATACAAAAAACAAGTACGTTTAAGAAATAAAGTTTATAAAGTGTTTAAAAAAAACTATGAACAACATTACTTATTACCGGAAAAAGAGATGGGTCGGTTGAACAATCTTGCATCACGTGCTCGTTTTGCATGTTCACGTGTGGGTTGAAGTTTCCAAACTTTCAAGTGGTCCCTGAACGTGATTTGTGGTCCCAAACACCTATCCTTTTCTTCGGACCTTGAACGGGTTTATGTTTTCAAAGCTCTAACAAAACCTAACGCATTAAAGTGAAGTGAAGTTGAGATGCACATGGAGGCGCAACCGGCTTAACCACGCATCCGGTTGGGTAACCGCTGAAACATGTAAGATGAAACGGCTTTGGACACTGAAAAAGCTTAAAACGAGTGTTGAAACGGCTCAAAAATACTGAAACGGCTCAAAAGTCTGAAACGTCAGTTGTCACGGCTCGTTAAGTCGTGTCAGTTTGAAACGGCTCTGGTT